>CM071943.1:32175000-32190000 GCA_036784905.1 Acrossocheilus fasciatus | reverse complement strand
ATTTAATATAAACATATGACTGAATGTTTAACAACATGTGACCATTTTAGTATATATTAAAGACACAGTTCACCCCAAAATGAAAATTTGCCGAAAATGAACTTGCTCTCAGGACTCAGGCCATCAAAGAAAGGAATATTATGGACTCATATTTTAGATGAAAACACCATAATGATGGATTTGTTACTTATCAGCTGTTTAGACTCTCATTCTGACGGCACCCATTCACTGCAGAGCATGCATTGCTGAGACACTGATGCAGAGACACATTTCTACAAACCTGATGAAGAAACAAACTCATCTAGTTCTCGGATGGCCTGAGGATGAGCACATTTTCAGCAAATCTTCATTTTTGTGTAAACTACTCCTTGCTGTTAAGCATGATCTAATATGACACTGTTTGTTAATGCTATTAATGTTTAGTTCTTATAAAGTGTTACCAATATATTCCTGTCATAAATAAGGAAGCAGATGTTAGAATTTATTCGAGTGGATGTTTGTTTGTGAGATTTTCCAATTACTCTTGTTGACAAGAACATAAAAGTACCAATTACTGTCTGTCATCTGAATGCTGAATGTTTCTGCATCATTTCAGAAACGTCACGAACAGAGACGTAAGGAAGAAAAAAACACTGAACCGTGTCATTATGAGAGAGCGAAGGGATCTTTACTAATTACTTGGAAAGATGTAGCTTTAATACTTCTGAGTTCTAGCATGCTGCTTTATATTCATTCACAAACACAATTAAAGGATAGGAAGATGTGCAGGTCTTAGGTGCAAAATCAAAAATGGCTGAAGAACAAATCGAAACGCAAAATAATTGTTCCACTTTTATTTTCATTCAATGGACTAAACCACAAAAATTGAGAAAAAAACAAAACAAAACAAAAAAACCTAAAGCAAAAAGGTCAAGTTTCTGTTTTTCGGTTAAGATGCATGAATAGTACAACAACTAGCAGGTTTCCATGTCAAACCAGGATTTCATAGCGTCTATACAGTGAACTAAAGGAATAGATCATCCCAAAATCAGCATTTACTCACCCAAATGTTGTTCCATACAGAAAAATTATATATATATATGCTAAATATGTTGTAAATAGTGAATATTTCTAAATGCATTTCAGGCGCAAGAAAATGCATTTAGTATTTAGCCTTTATTCATTATTTTTTTTTTTATTCAAATGTGTTATGTGTTCACATGTTCACACATTATAGACAACAAATATAGTTTTTTCTTCAAATGTGTCATATGTGAAGGTATTTTCTTGGATTATAATGAATGGAGGGCTTTTAAAAATATATATATATTTTAAAAAATATGGAATTAATTACCAAAGTCAGAAAATATATTTACTTAAATATATTTTGAAACATATTTTAGCAAATATATTTTTTTTGCATTAGTATTTGAATAATATATATATATAAAAAAAAAAAAAAATCAAGAGTAGCTTAACATGTATTCAGGTTTGGAACGACACGAGTGTGAGTAAATGATGCCAGAATGATTCGTTTGGGTGAACAAGTCCTCTAAACACCTTCAGGAAGGTTTACAGAGAAATGACACAGCTGTACATCTTCATTTAATGTCTATTCTATTCACACTCGACTTCTCTTGAGAAATAATCTGTGATCGACATGTTCGTTGCAAATCAATCGACACTCTAAAACATCTCCTAATCGGCATGCAGCTTCATGATCCGGTATCCAGAGAAGTAAAAGTGACTTTAAAGGTGTTAGACTCAAGTAGCAGATCGTTTTGCTAATGTTATCTTAATTATTTACAAGAACACATGAATTCTTGTTTTTCTTCATGTTGTTTTGCTCTGAGATTCGCTGTTTCTGCATCAAAGCTACTGGCTTCAAAAGCTTCGTCACGGAATGGAGCAAAATACGCTTTGATTATCTGTACATGCGAGGAATATTACACCCATGCCTGTTAGCGTCGAGTTGAGCACGATTTAGAGCTGAAGATTCAGACCCTTTCCCTTCGTGAGCGTGAATCTGAATTGAATCAGATGCTGAATTGAGAATCTACTGAACTGCAGCTCCCAAGAAACTGAATACAGAGGAATTTAATTAAAGCTGGAAATAACATAAGCTCTAAAACATAAATATTTACAGCATTACTTTTGGCTAATTATGTCTATTTATATTTTTTCCTCGACTGATCGGACATATTTTGCTAAATTGAGTTCAAATTTTCAAAACAATTAAAAGATTTATCACAAATCTGTCCATTCAAAATATTTCTTAAATATTTTCAAAATAATAAAAATAAACATTAGCATCAAAAAATGAGTGTTCAGCCACTATAGCCTATCAAATGAATTAAGAATTAAAATACAATTAAATGAATTTT
This sequence comes from Acrossocheilus fasciatus, assembly GCA_036784905.1. Classification (NCBI taxonomy): domain Eukaryota; kingdom Metazoa; phylum Chordata; class Actinopteri; order Cypriniformes; family Cyprinidae; genus Acrossocheilus; species Acrossocheilus fasciatus. Next base: position 32,187,637 of record CM071943.1, on the reverse strand, counting down.
ATTTTAATAAAATTTAAATGACTCAATAATTAAATAAATTATTTAAAATACTTTTACAACATTTATATGAATCTCTTTACATTTTCTCTGAATTAAAAATGTAAATAACTCAGAAATTAAACATAATGAAATAAATTATTTAGAATACTTTTACAACATTTATAAGAATTTCTTAAAATTTTCTCTTAATTCAAAATTTAAACGATTCAAGAATTAAATATAATAAAATAATTAAATAACTGATTTAAAATACTTCTACCGCATCTATATGAATTTCTTTAAATATTCTCTGAATTTAAACATTTCTGCTGCCTGTTTGCAAATTCAATTCAAATTCAGAAATTGAACTGGAATGTAAAAGCATCTGAATTCAGTTCTGAATGATGCACAACCCTGTGTACCGTGTTTTGTTTTCAGTGAACTATCAGATGCTATATCTATAAAATGCAACACAAAAACGGTGTGTGTGTCACACGTACAGATGATTCAGCTGATTTTTTTTTTTTTAGGTCTAGTTATTAATTCAAAGACACAACGGGGTGATTTTTTTCAGATTGGGGTTCAGCGGTGGGCGGTGAAGGGTGTTTTGTTGCTGCTGTTAGTTGTTTGTCATGATCCACCAGGAAGCTGTGAGAAACAAACAGGTAGATATTAGAGAGATGATGCATCATAACTCCTCATTAAAGATCACCAGCCAGCGCTTTGCGGCTCTGGGGTTCGTGTTTAATTCCTTCTGCCTACAGCCCGAGACAGACGCATTTAGCTTTAAACAACCAAACTAATAAATGACGCACGCTCTTACCTGGCATGAGCATCGTGGAGACGATCTCTGGATCCTCCAGCATGTCTATAATGCAGCGCTGGAACATCTTACTGGCGTCAGACTGCAAATAACTGCAGAGAGATGACAGATGTCAGAAGAAACAATCCAGCTCACATTATGAGATGATATAATCAACAACATCCTCCAGATGAACACAGCCAGCTCTTTCAGCACTCGAGAGACTTAGCTGAGTTCCGAGTTACGTCTAGTTCACCCAGAAATGAAAATGTGAAAGATTTGTTTGTTTCTTCATCAGATTTGGAGAAATGTAGCAGGAATGTCTCAGCAATGGATGCTCTGCAGTGAATGGGTGCCGTCAGAATGAGAGTCCAAACAGCTGATAAAAACATCACAATAATCCACACCACATCAGTCCATCAGTTAACATCTGGAGAAGACAAAAGCTGCGTGTTTGTAAGAAACAAATCTATCATTAATCTATCATTTTTAACTTTAAACCATCGCTTTTGGCTAAAATACGAGTCCATAATCCATAATAACGCTTCCTCCAGTAAAAAAGTGCATCTGCTGTTGTCTCTCATATTAAAATCCAGCCACATATTTGTTTTGAGCTGTTTTGGCTTTTAAGCGGTGCTTGTGCAGATTTCTCTCCTGATTCAGACAAGATGACTTTTTAAGTGTTATTATGGATTACAGACACATGTTTTAACCAGAAGCAATTGTTTTAGGTTAAAAAACATCTTAATGATGGATAACATATACATTTGTCTTCTCAAGATGTTAACTGATGGACTGGAGTGGTGTGGATTATTGTGATGTTTTTATCAGCTGTTTGGACTCTCATTCTGACGGCACCCATTCACTGCAGAGCATCCATTGCTGAGACACTGATGCAGTGACACATTTCTACAAACCTGATGAAGAAACAAACTCATCTACATCTTGGATGACCACATTTTCAGAAAATCTTCATTTTTTGGGTGAACTAAAAAATGACACTGAAGACTAGAGTAATGATGCCGAAAATTCAGCTTTGATCACAGCAATCAATTACGCTTTACAATACATTCACATAGAAAACTTATTTTCAATATTAATAATATTTCACAATATTACCGTTCTCACTGTATTTTGATCAAATAAATGTAGCCTCGGGGAGAAAAAAGAGACTTATTTCAAAAACATTTATAAATCCCAGACTTTTAAAGATGTTTTTCCTTCTTTATAAGGGTGCACACGCTCCCTCCACAGGAGATAATTACACTGCAGTATAATTCACTGCAAGTTATAATTTACATTTTTATTTCTGAAATTACTTCTTAAATTAGATCTTTGAAGACAATGAGCAGCTGAGACCCATGATGAGGTGTATGTACTTCACCACGGCATCATGTGAAGCGTCACAAATGAGATTAAGTAACACAAGATGTCACGTGCAAATCTTCTAGATAAGCGTGTGTTCATGAAATGTGTGCTATTAGACGAGCCATCTGCTAATTTGAAATAAGTCTCGTTAGACCCTCAACAATCTGGCTGAGAACACAGTGGTGCATAAACACACACACACACACACACACACACACACACACACACACACACACACACACACACACACACACACACACACACACACACACACACACACACACACACACACACACACACACACACACACATCATAATGGAGACATACATTAAAATTCAAATGTTTGCAATTTTTTCAATTCAAATTGTTTTTAAATGTTTAAATGTTTTTGAAACAATTATCTTATGTTCATCAAGGTTGAATTTATTTGATCAGTGTCACATGATCTTCAGAAATCAGTCTAATATGCTGATTTGCTTCTCAAGAAACATTTCTGATTATTATCAATGTTGAAAACAGTTGTGCTGCACAATATTTGTGTGGAAACCGTGACACATTTAATTTTTCAGGATAAATAGAACGTTCAAAAGAACAGCATTTATTTGAAATAGAAAGCTTTATAAATCATTAGAAATGTCTTAACTGACACTTTTGATCAATTTAAAGCATCCTTGATAAATAAAAACATTACTTTCTTTAATTTAATTTTACTTCTGACCCAACCTTTTGAACATAGACACTCACATCTTGAGGAATCACATTTTATCAGAAATTTTGAAATATAAGAGCTTGATGAAAACATCCCGAGACTTTAAGAGCTCAAAACATCTTCTCCAGTCCAAAAAGTGCATTTATTGCATCTAAACTGCACAAACGACTCTGAACTTCCACGGCTTTCTGGCATCACAAAGATGAACATCAACACAAGACCATCCGCATTCACACATCAGCACATCGTCAAACCCAAACACTCCTTATTTATTCAGAGGTTTCTCCTTTACTCAAAATAATCAGGTTTCAGCAAGTAAGTGTAGTGGACAGAAGAGAATCGTGTCCATCCATGTACCCAGACAGATGTAGGACCCAGCAGGAGCTTCTGCCCATGAAGGACTGCAGTAGGAGGCTGAAGACGAGACCGTGCTTGTCTTGTGCTCGTAAAAATAGACTCGATTAGGATTTGATTTCCAAAGACCCTTCAACTGACTCTCCAAATCATTACGCTGCCCCACACACACACACACACACACACACACACACCTCATCCAGGAAATACGGTCCTGCCAGAACTCATAGATGATGTAGCAGCTCTTCTCAGGAAGCTTCTGGATGGAAACACTGAACGAGAGAAACAGAGAGACCAAGAATCAGTGCATCAGCGCTTGAGAGAACATTCTGGTACTAAAACATTAGTCTTTATAGTCTCCAAATTTGCATTTTGGGTTTCATCACACAGTCAGCTATGGGCATATTAACCCTATAAAGCCTAATATTTGATCCACACATTTCTAAAGCCTCTAAATGATCAACATGATGCTGTTAAACATGTCATACAATCTCCTCCATGCCTTCTGTCACCTAATTGATAGTTTAGATGATCAAGTAAAATATCTTTTAGTGTAAATGTACAAACATCCACCTTCAGCTCGTGCTTTATGTCTCAAATCTTGACTGATTTTATCAAGTAAACGTCAGAATAACTGTAATCATATTTCCAGATGAACTCTTGTTGAAGCAGCTCAGCTTTACTTGATTCTCCAGCAATCTTTTTTTTTTTTTTAGAAAAATCAGTGCGTCTCAAATCTGATCCTCAGGATCTTTTGAGGAGCGTTTGTTTCCAGAAGCTTCACTTTCACTGTTCCTCAGCGGAGGAATGATCTTCATCTCACATCTTCTGAGGAGCGTTTATTTCTTCATCTCTCAATCAGCATTGCATTATATGTTTGGATCATTTACATCTCATTTTACTGACATATTATTGGAGATATAGAGTGGCCGCTGATATTTATTATATAATTTATGTCAGTATCTGCTGTACTGTTATAAATATCTCTTTGATTTACATTACAAGCATCAGAATTTCTTACTTTTTGTCCATATAAATATCAGCATCTGCACCAAATTGCATATTTATATATATTCCACATTGCTCAGTTTGAGTCTCTGAATAAAACTGAGCTGTTTTCCCTCCATATTCTCACTATGAGCCATAAAAGCCTGATATATTAAATATGAATCTGAACAAAAACAACATTTTTTAAATTTATTTTGTCTTCAATAAACTGTTCAATTTCATTAACATATTTTTTTGACTATTATTTCATATGCCAGGCTTTACAGGATTAAGGTCATTATCTTATGGTTCATATCTTCATATTAATGTGGTGGTGTGTTTTTCTCACTGGAGGTTGTCGTTCTGATTGGCGGTGGTGTCGGCGTAGGTCTTCAGAGCCTTCTGGAACTCCTCGAGATCATTCTCTGTCACGCTCATCTGTCTCTGCACCAGCAGAATGTTCTAGACGAGAGCAGAAAGAAACACAGCCATCAGATGACTACTGGACAGAGAACTAATGCTATAGCTTGGGGTTTCATGCAGAACATGTGAGTGCTTCTGCTGGACATCTGAGCATGGTGCAAAATCTGTCATCATTTATTCACTCGTGTATGATGTAATGATTTTAGAATACAATGAGGACTGAGGCTGGCCTTGTGATAAATGAAGTGTATTGAATGTGTACTTGTAGTGTACTTCAAATCTTAAATGTCCATTTTTTAAAACTTTCTTGTAGATAATAAAATATTAATGAAATAAAAGGCCACTTAAGTGTATTTAAAAAGAGAACACTTTCATGACTTAAATACTTAAATACTTTCATGACTTAAAATTTCTTAAGTACACTTTTGTAATAATGTCAAATTTAAAGCATTACTTTGAGGTACATTTTAAGTCATTATGTTTTAATAATCTTTAAAGAAGTACATTATTTTGTTGCACATGTAAAGTACTTAATTATAATTTGAACTGTAGTGTGTTCTTGGCTAATACATAAAAAAAAAACTCTTTTAAATGTACTAAATTGCAACTTCATCATTACAAATGTGTAATTACAAATATATTTAAATACTTGATATGCAAGTAAAAAAAGACATTAAAGTATATTTTAGTTTACCATAAATGCCTGTCAGTACATTCAGAAACCACATTTCAAAGACAATACTAGTAAAAAGATGTACTTGTCTTGTTTGTGTCAAAAATCAAAAGTTGTAATTATGATAAATTTAAGCTATGATACACTCTCATTTAATTGTACTTAACATGCAGTTGAGTGTCTATTTTATTCAGTATTATGTATTTTATTTTCAGAACAAGTACTCTTTTTAAAAGTATGCTAAAGTGTACTTATTTTGCACAAGGGGTCAAGCTTCAAAAAGCACACAAAAGATCCAGAAAGGCACAGCTGTCCAGTATATGACTCATTTGTGCTTTATTCGACAGGAAAAGACTGAAAATGAAATTGCTATTCACTGATAAATTTCACGTATTAACCGCTGAGACCGGATCAGTGAGTCAGTCTGAAACGTGAATGAATCATTCAGACAGAGTCTGTGAACTAAAAAAGTTCTGACTCAAAAGATTCATTTTTGAATTGAATGACTTAGTCATGTTTTTCACAATTTTGCTGAACTTCAGCTGATCCTACACTTCTGCTTGCTTTTTGCATTCATCCACTATTTATTTTCATTCAAAATGTTGTATTTTTCATAATTGCATTTCTAAAAAAAAAATACAGTTCCTCTTCAGGAACTCGAGCTGCGTCAGAAAACGCTAGGGGAACGCCTCCAGCGTGAGTGGCTCTGAATATCGTGTGCAATCTATACAATGGAGGGCGAGACGTCATGGACGGGGTGATGTAATGACCAGCTGGTATAAAAGCACATGCGGTGAAACCGGCGTCAGCTTTTTGTCATTCAGCAAGCGCTCTGTGCGTGTAGAGTCTTATTTGGTGTTGTTTGTCCATCATATAAGCTCCATAAAGGTCAAAGAGACATTATAAGGGCGAGAGCAGTGCACAAGCTGTGTGTCCCTACCTGCAAAAGTTACATCACTGCAGGTGATACACACAGCTTGTATGCGTTCTGCTTGGGAGCAGTCGGCACTCCAATGCATGTGCTTCGCTCCTGGAAGGCTCTCTTTAATGAGAGGGGAGCCTTCACCAGCATTTCCCGTGGTGCTAGACCCTTTTTGGCCCGCATCTTCATCCCCTCTTCAGATTACTACGGTAATGTGGGGGGATTGAATGATTGCGGTTATAGAGCAATGCCTCGGGTGGAACAGACGCTCGTGAGCTATCTGTCCCCTGACACTGTGTCATCTCTAAAGGCTCCGTCCTTGCCTTTCAAGCCGTTGGGTACAACCTCAATGCTGGTAGGCAAGCGATACGTGGCAGCAGGTCAGGTTGGTGCATGTCTGCACGCCATGTCGGTGTTGCAGGCATACCAGGCTGATCTGCTTAAAGAACTAGATGAGCGTGAGGTGATGAGCTCAGATGACGTCACGGAGCTCAGGCTCTCCGCTGATTTGGCTCTCCGCGCCACCAAGAAGACCGCCCGTGCCATTGGGTGGTCTATGGCAGCCCTGGTGGCAGCGGAGAGGCATCTGTGGTTGACCCTGTCCGACATCAGAGAGAAGGACAGGGTCTTCCTCCTTGACGCCCCACTTGCACCTTCTGGCCTGTTCAGCAACATCGTCGATACCGTTGTTGACAGGTACCAGGAGGCCCGTAAACAAGCAGCGGCATTTCAGCGGTTCCTGCCTCGCCGCTCTTCAACTCAGGCGGCTGCTGGACGGGAGCAGCCCCAGCACTTCTGAGCATTAGGGAAGTGCAAAAACAGAGCTCTGGGCCGGGGCCTTTGAAGCCAAAGACGGACCTGCAGGTCGTACTTCAGGCTAAGATGTCCTCTGCCAAAAAGCCCTGATGCCCTAGGCCCAGGGCTTATGAGGGTAGCCCCCTCTGGGGAAGAGCGGCACCGTGCCCGTTCCTCCTCAGTGCCCTCAGGAGATCGGGCTGCTAACCCTGCCACGTACGGTGGTCCAGGGTGCAGTGATCTCCAGCGAGCACACATCTCAGTCTCTTCCGCCCGGAAACATAGCAGAGCTGAGACGATTACACAAGAGGCCAGTCTCGAGAGACTGGTTCTCTTAGTAGACTATTTGGCAGCGTGGAAACTACTGCCAAATGTGTCTCGGTGGGTCCTGCACTCTGTAGAGAGAGGCTACAGAAGCCAGTTCGGTTCTCCTCCGCCTCGAATCAACGGGGTGAATCCCACACTGGTGGGCCCAGAGCAGGCTCTGGTAATGGAACGAGAAGTAGATACTCTCTTGAGGAAGGAGACCATCGAGGTGGTCCATCCTCACAAAAGAGAGTCTGGGTTCTACAGCCGGTACTTCATAGTTCCAAAAAAGGATGGAGGGTTGTGTCTCTGAAGATCCATTATAGATCCGCGTCAATTGAACCGCTCAGTCATGAGACTGAAGTTCAGGATGCTTACACTCAAACAGGTCATGTCTCAGATCAGGTCCGAGGACTGGTTTGTCATGATCGATCTAAAAGACGCATATTTCCATGTCTCCATCCTTCCCACTGACAGGAAGTTCCTGAGGTTTGCTTTCGGGGGTGAAGCTTAATAATATCGGGTTCTTCCCTTCGGCCTACTCCCTACTTCCCACTCTCATCCCGCACCTTCACGAAGTGTGTGGATGCTACGTTAGCTCAGTTGCAGCTGCAAGGCATCCGCATACTCAATTAAATCGACAATTGGTTGATTTTAGCGCAATCAGAGCAGATGGCAGTTCGACATCGAGATGTCGTTCTCGCTCATATGGAAGTGCTGGGGCTAAGACTGAACGCCAAGAAAGTGTGCTTTCTCCGGCTCAGAGAACCACTTATCTGGGCGTGGTGTGGGATTCGACCACGAAGCAGGCACGTATGTCACCCTGGTTCTTGTCTCAGGGGCTGGTGCTTGGAGCTCCTTGTCTCCACGTAACGCTAGCGACGGACGCGTCCCTCACCGGTTGGGGTGCGGTCATGAGTGGCTACCCTGCCCGCGGTCTGTGGAGTGGTCGCCATCTCACTTGGCATATCAATTGTCTGGAGATGCTGGCTGTGTTTCGAGCTCTGAAACACTTTCTCCCGGATCTGAGAGATCACCATGTGTTGGTGCGCACTGACAACACAGCGGTGGTCTCTTATATCAACTACCAAGGAGGTCTGCGTTCGTGCCCCCTGTACAGGCTGGCGCACCAGATCCTTGTGTAGGCTCAAGGGAAGCTCCGTTCGCTGAGGGCGGTTTATATTCCTGGGCACCTCAATATGGGAGCAGACATCCTGTCGAGACAGGGGCCGAGGCCCGGGAAATGGATGCTTCACCCAGAGGTGGTGAAGCAGATCTGGAGAGTGTTTGGCCAGGCACAGGTGGACCTCTTCGCTACTCAGGAGACAGTGCAATGTCCCCTCTGGTCCACTGGGGCTGGATGCTATGGTACAGACGGTACGCCTTTCTCCAGATCGCTCTGCTCCTGGGAGTTCTGACGAGAGTGTCTGGCTACTTCTGGTAGCACCATTCTGGCCGGACCGAGTATGGTTCTCGGACCTAATTTCTCTCCTCTACGGCTCTCCATGGGAGATTCCCGTCAGGAGGGATCTCCTCTCACAAGCGGGGGTCTATCACCCCTGCCCGGAGATGTGGAAGTTGTGGGTGTGCCCCCTGAGGGGGCGCAACTCATAGCTTCCGGTCTCTCAACCGAGGTTGTTGAGACCATCCTCCAATCCAGAGCTCTTGTACGCCTTGAAACTATACGCCTTGAAGTGGAAACTTTTCACTTCTTGGTGCGGAGACCGCCACCTCGACCCAGTCAACTGCCCGATTGGTACAGTTCTGGAGTTCATGCAGGCCCGTCTGTCCACAGGGTTGACCCACTCCACCTTTACGGTTTACGTGGCAGCAATTTCGGCCTACCACACCTCTCTTGGTAGGCAGTCAGTGGGCAGGAACCCCCTAGTTACAAGTTTCCTCCGCGGTGCACTGAGGCTGAGGCCTCCAGTACGGCACCTTGAGACCTGGTTGTGGTGCTCGACACTCTCTGTAGGGCTCCCTTCGAGCCTATTGATTTCTGATTGCCATCTCACTCTGAAGGTCACTTTCCTTATGGCGATATATTCTCTCAAGAGAGTTGGGGATCTTCAGGCCCTCTCAGTGGCCCCTACACACTTGGACTTTGCACCATGGCCAAAGCCTTTCTATACCCAAGAACAGAGTATGTTCTGAAGGTCCCCTCCTCGGCACCACAGCCAGTCGTACTGCAGGCCTTCTGTCCTCCTCCCTTTCGGGAGCCTGACCAGCAAAATCATAACTGTATGTGTCCTGTGCGAGCACTAGACGCATACGTCCACAGAGCTGCCGTGTGGAGAATGGTGGACCAACTGCTGGTATGCTATGGTCCGGCATCCCTGCCAGCGCTTGCTTCATTCCTAGTAGCTGACCGCACGTGCTTTATACCAGCTGGTCATTACGTCACCCCATCTGTGACGTCTTGCCCATCCATTGGATAGATTGCACACGATATTCAGAGCCACTCACGATGGAGGCGTTCCCCTAGCATTTTCAGACACAGCGTCTCGTTCCCTCGAGGAACCAGGGTTACATAAGTAACCTGAGGCGATTTCTCCTAATAGTCTTATAACAAAGTTTAACATTGTGAATTCTTGCATTATGATGGAGGAATTTGTTACTTCAACAGATATAAAACATGGACTGGATTTATGAATCGGCATATCGGATCACTCACCGACTTGTACGTGCTGGCCAGTGTATCTTCTTTCAGCGGCTCCAACTTTGGACTCTAAAAATGAAAAGAAAATGAAAATTGGCTTACATGCTCTAGACAGAAACCTTATTCTGTGTGAATGGATATTTCAGTGTATTCACCTGACACTCCAGTTTGTCGATGAGCTGCTGCAGTCTGTTGATTTGAGAGCAACAGTGCTCATCTGTATCTACGGTAACGCCTGAGACGCAACACACACCAGCACTCAGTACACAACTCCACTCATCACTAACACAGTTATTATTACTCTTAACTAAAAATAGTGTGACCGTATGCCCTCTTTTTTACAGACATGTCCTGGCCGGGATTTCTAAATTGCCTAAAATATCTGGATTTTTGCTTTGTTTTCCTGTTGTGTTCATACTTGCTGAATGCATTGACTGAAAAGTAGCTTAACCAGTAGCATGCAGGCATTAATAAATACATTTTAAAAAGCTAATGCAAAATATTAATAAAATATAATATTATAGAAATAACACTAAAATAACAATGATGCCCAGTGTAGACTGTGTGTGTTACCGGTAGTGAGAATGCCAGAGTACGGATCAGTCGGGGACAGACACATGTTCTTCTGCACTCGACGGCCACATCTTCTGTTGTTCTTCTGTATGATCAGATGCTCTGGGACCTTAACTTCAACCCTACAGACAAAAACAGCACAGAATTTCTGTTAACCTTCTGCATCATTGGAAAGAATGTTTTGTGCTTAAAATATGAAACTGATGTGTTTGTATATGCACTGTTTTCAGTAATACAGTGCTTAAAATTAGATGCATTCACTGTGTGTTGTTTTCAGCGAATATATGTCTTGAATGTCTTTAATCATGTCCAGTGTGAGCAGCCGAGCGGATGGCAGATTTGACAAAGCACAGCTGCTATAAGTGAAAGAACACAGCGTCTGCACTTCTGCGTTCAAGAACTGATGAGCACAAGTGAATAACATTGAATGAAAATAACCTTGTCAATGCCGTAACCCTGCTGACGTCACACAAATATGTTCACATGAGTCAGAAGTCTCTCTCAAGGCTGTTGTTGGCCCACTTGTGCTATTATCATCACCATCAATGTTCCCTTCGAGCGCACATTTCTGATGTAACAGACCACAGACTCAAAAACGTGTGGAAAGGCTAGAGATTTCTGTTTCAGCAGATATCATCTGCATATGTATTGATTTTCAGTATGAAATTGAAGCTGTGAGAAATTTCTTGCTGATATACGCAGCACTGATTAATTTATGAGACAAGCTGTGTATCCAAGAACAGAAATGAGATGTTCACAGCACCAAAAATGATTATAAAACTGTCCATGATTTATTATTCTCATTAATTAGCCTAAACAACAAAATTAATTTCTGCAAAAAATACCTTGAGAAAAAGTAATAATAATGCATCAAGATAACATAATATTAAGTAACATTGGACTATAGCTTAACTTTTTATAGAACAAACTGGACGAGAGGCCTGATATAGGATATAGTGTTATGTGCAGTATAGATACACCTTTATGCATTAGTGAGCACTGAATCATTAATTCAACTGATTCACTCATGAACAAACATGAATCAATCAGTAACGAAACAAGTGAAGTTATTAGCGTAATTTCGGGAGGAGTGCGCCCATCTAATCTTCCAATTAATATCCAAGTATAAATACGGCCTCATTAGTTCTTTCGTCATCTCTCCTCCTCCCCATCTCCTCCTTTTATGCATATTTATTTATTTATCTTTCTGTCTATAGGAGGGCTATCAGAGCTCAAGTAGAATAGTCTCTCTGAGCCCTCCATTGCAGACATCAAGCCAAATCTGTTTACCACTAATGTTAAGACTATATGGGAACATGAATTCGTGAAATGTTTTTATAAGTGAGTCACTGAATCATTCATTCAACCAAATCGCTCAACAACACTGAATCAAACAGTAATGAAACAAGTGCTTTTAGTGAGTCACTGAGTCGATCATTCAACGATTCACTCAACAACACTGAATCATTCAGTAACGAGACAAGTGGCTTTACGAGTGAGTCATTAAATTATTCATTCAACTGATTCTTTCAACAACACCGAATCATTTAGAAAGGAAACACATGTCTTTATGAGTGAGTCAATTAATTATTCATTCATCCGATTCGTTTGACAACGCTGAATTGATCAGTAACAAAACAAGTGTCTTTAGGAGTGAGACACTGTCTCATTAATTTAACTGATTCTTTCAACAACACCAAATCAAAGAGAAATGAAACAATGAGTAAGTCATTGAATCATTCATTCAACTGATTCTTTCAATAAGACTGAATCATTCAGAAATGAGTCAAGTGCTTTGAGTGAGTCATTGAATTATTAATTCAAGTGTCTTTATGAGTGAGTCATTAAGTCATAGGCTGAAACATTCAAAAACGTGTTCTGCTCCAGTTTCGTCTGGAACTATTTTTATTAGCAGAACAAAAACAGATAATAACTTGTAATATTACATCTAGAATGTAAATTACTAAATACTAAATTCTTGTTTACATAACTGTACAATAAAAGCAATATACTTGCAATCTTGCTGAAGTGTAAATACCATTTTCCTTTTTTTTACACTTGTAAACAGCCGCATTACATAAAATGA
>CM071943.1:31820000-32170000 GCA_036784905.1 Acrossocheilus fasciatus | reverse complement strand
GATCCTTGCTTCACGTCTTGAGGAAGTGGCAGGTATTCAGGGTACCGCTCTCAAGTGGTTTAGATCATTCCTATCGAATAGAAGTTTCTCTGTCAATTCAAGTCAGGCATTTTCTTCTTCTGCCCCATTGATGTGTGGTGTCCCGCAAGGATCCATTCTTGCCCCTATTTTATTTTCCTTATACATTTTACCTTTAGGGACAATTTTTCGAAAGTATGAGATTTCCTATCATTTTTATGCAGATGATACGCAGATTTATTTGCCTTTGAGGAAAAATCATGTGAATGCTTTGGACTCTCTTGTGAATTGTTTGAAGGAGGTTAAAGCCTGGATGTCAGCAAACTTCTTAAATTTTAATGAGATTAAGACAGAACTTATTTGGTTTGGAGGTCCTAATTCACCTGAACTGTCAAATTTAGTTGAGTTGACCCCTTTTTGTAAACCTGTGGTCAAAAATCTAGGGGTATTATTTGATAATACCCTCAAATTTGATAAACATATAAACTCAGTTGTCAAATCGGGTTTTTTTCATTTACGACTGGTGATGAAGGTTAAACCATTTCTTTCCTTTAAAGACTGTGAGAAGGTAATCCATGCCTTTGTGTTTTCGAAGTTTAATTATTGCAATTCGTTGTATGTAGGTGTCTGTCAAACGACGCTAAACCGTTTGCAACTACTACTGAATGCTGCCGCCAGGCTTTTGACAGGGACTCGTAAGTGGGATCATATTTCTCCTATTCTGTCCTCTCTGGGTTGGTTGCCAGTCCAGTATAGGATTGACTTTAAACTCCTAGTTTGTGTTTATAAGTCTTTGAATGGGTTAGCTCCCTCCTACCAGTCGGAGCTTCTATTGGTACACAAACCTGCTAGGTCTTTGAGGTCTTCTGACCACTCAATTTTAATTGTTCAGAGGACAAAGTACAAGCGCAGGGGGGATCGGGCTTCTGCGGTGGCGGCTCCAAAACGATGGAGCAGTCTTCCCTCCAACATCTAGTTACTCCTACTCTAAATATTTTTAAAAAACGTCTGAAAGCTCATTTTTTATGTGTAGCTTTTGAGACAGCAGCGTGTTCAGGCACTGGTTTCTGCTTGTACTGTCCTTGATGTTTTGGAATCATTTTTACTATTGTACAGCACTTTGGTCAACACTCTGTTGTTTTAATAGTACTTTATAAATGAATAAATGAAATGAAATGATAGATAGATAGATAGATAGATAGATAGATAGATAGATAGATAGATAGATAGATAGATAGATAGATAGATAGATAGATAGATAGATAGATAGATAGATAGATAGATAGATAGATAGATAGATAGATAGGTTTTCCTCTCATCTGAACTGTAAGAGGATTTCTCCTAAGGTGTCACTGGAACTCCTTTCTGAAACCTTTATTTTTAGGAGTGCAAGACAGAAGAAGTGTTGTGCTTGCAGCGTGTGTGTGTGAGTGAGTGTGAGTGTGTGTGTGTTGCGTGTGTTGTGTGCGTGCGTGCATGTGTGTGTGTGTGAGTGTGTGCGTGAATGCGTGTGCTGTGTGTGTGCTTTTTATGAGGACATATGTGACCCTGGACCACAAAACCAGTCATAAGGGTCAAGTTTTCGAAATTGAGATTTATACATCAAATGAAAGCTGAATAAATAAGCTTTCAATTGATGCATGGTTTGTTATATTAGGACAATATTTGGCCGAGATACAACATCTTCATGGAACATGATCTTTACTTAATATCTTAATGATTTTTTGGCATAAAAGAAAAATCAATAATGTTGACCCATACAATGTATTTTTGGCTATTATACCCCAGCGACTTGGTTTTGTGGTCCAGGGTCACAAATGAGGACACAAATTTGTATAATGACATGGGTATGACATAGGTATTACAAGGAGAAGGTGATTTATGAGGACATTTGTCCCCAAACTTCAAAAGGCTTATAATTCATACAGAATGAGGTTTTTTGAGAAAGTAAAAATGCAGAAGGTTTCCTGTAAGAGTTAGGTGTAGGGTTGGTGTAGGACAATAGCACATACAGTTTGTACAGTATAAAGACCATTACGCCTATGGGATGTCCCCACAATTCACAAAAACAAACATGTGCGTGCGTGTGTGTGTGTGTGCATGTGTGTGTGTGTGTGTGTGTGTGTGTGTGTAACTCACGGAGTGGTGCTGCTCTGCGCTTCCACGGCCTCCATTGCACACTGCAGAGACATCTGGAGCGACAGCAGCTGACTGGACGTCTCTCTCAACATGAAGCGGGTCACAAACTGCCCCAGAACCGAGGAACCCTGGTACTCCTGCATGGGAAACACTTATCATCATGCTGAAGTAACGCACACTTACCCTTTCCTTTCCCGCTGCATCAGTCAGCACATGTCATTTACAGCCTTCATTATTCAAAATCCCGCAGTATTTCCGTCATCAGTGCACAACAAACACGATGCTAATAATATAACCTGCTGCTAACGAAGGACACCAGCCGCTGACTTTAGTGTGCACTCAGGAAACATCTTGACAAGAAACGACTGGTCTGAAAATAAAATTAAGGACCACTTTGTCCTGAAGGAACAGAGATCGCCATGTGTCAGATGCAATTACTGCCCTCGACACGGTGTAGAGAGACCTGAGAGAAGCAGGATCTCCATTACAGATATCATAACTCAAAACTACAGATCAATATCAGCACACAGAGACAGTTCAGTGGATGCTGAGTCTTACTGTTTGCACTTTCTTGGTCACTTATACTTTAAATCTGCACTTAAGTCACACTTAAAAATGTTTGACTGTTAGTGCATCATATAACACAATATTAAAGCGTTGTCATTTACAAAATATTAAATGTGGTGCAAAGCAACAGAACAGATACAATGTTATTGTATATTGAAATGTTTTGAATTAGTTTTTAATTTATGTTTTTTGTATGTGCTTTTGCCATTATTTATTTATTTATTATTACTATTAATGTTTATTAATTAATTTTATTTAGTTTTAGTTTTAACTGAATTGAATTTAACTTATAAATTATTTCAGTTATTTGAAAATAAATTTTATTTGAGTTTTTTCTCTCTAATATTTATATTTTATTTCATTGCAGCTTTACTTCAATTAACAAAAATATTTTACTGGCTTTAGTTAACAATAATAACCCTGGCTGCTATATAATTTGATCTCATTCTGATCTTACACGGTAAAAAAACAAACAACAAAAAAAAAACACTTAAAATAATTTGTTACCCTGCTAATTTAATTTTTTTTAATTTAGTCAACTAAAATATTCCAGTTGTCCCTTAAATTAAGGGACATTAAGTAACATTTCAAGTTGACTAAACTAAAAATTTTAAGTCAGCGGGGTAACAAATTATTTTAAGTTGAAACAGTTTTTTTTTACAGTGTTGTTGCTCTGACAGATCTTTTAACTGACTTTTATTCATTAGATGAACTAAAGTTTTTAAGTTGTCAGTTGCTAGTTGAGTTAACTTAAAAAGTTGATTGCGATAAGTTGCCTTATTTTTTTGAGTTAGGTCAACTTTTTTTTTTTACAGTGATAGTTTACCTCCTTCGTCTTGTCCATTGCCTTTAGGACGGCGACATTGAGTTTCTCTAACGCTGACAGAACATCTAGGTATTCTCCAAGATGCTGGGAAAAGTAATCTGAAACAAGAAAGAGGATGAATTATAGATCAGAGACAAAATATGAGTCTTCTGTGGATTTTTAGGCACACATTTGTGCATGTTTTGAGCTAATATTACCTACAAAAGTAAAATTTGCGTTGCTTCTTAAAAAGAAAAAAATGGTCAGTTTAATCTGAAAACAGCGATGGAAGAGAGAGAATTATAGGCCAAAATGCACTGTTTTGTTATATGACCAAATGTGATACGGAGAGGTTCAAGGAAATTATGTCTGAAACGATCGAGCTTTATAGTCTGTTTTTATCATCAGACGTCCTCCATCACACACACACACACACACACACACACACACACACACACACACACACACACACACACTTGTAAAGTAGATTAAACACTGCACTGCTCATAAAGGCGACTGTGGCTCTTCGGCTGTCAATACCTGCTTGAGTTTAAGAGCCAATGAATTATGTTTTGGGGACAGGAAGGTTTTCAGATCATTACTTGTCATCTAATATCACCCTTTTTAACCTCTGGCCTCTGAGCACAGAAGATTCAGGCTGCGTTCCAATTCATATGTTTATATTTTGTAGTAACTGTACAGCACAACAGTCAGCAGTTTAGTTTTATAGTGAACTTGGTTTTTCCTGTTCAGTGAAATTAATTACAAACAATTATTCACTTTTAAGTTCATGCATTTTAAAACTGTGGCCAATATTAGCTCAAAAACATGAAAGGATGCACAAAAATCCACCAGAAAATCTAGTGCACCTTTGAAATACCAGCTTTATAATACAGTTTTAAACATATTATATAACGCTAATCTGGCATGCTTTTCAAGACGGATAATATGCAAATCAGGGTACAGCGGCGGGTGCGCAGATTCTCAATATAGTTGAGAATTCAAAGAAGCATTAATTCAGTCAAAGCAGATATTAACAGAATATGACCTTGCAAGCGAATAACAAAGCACTTCTGCATTCTTACAGGAAGAAAATGTGAAATGTTTGACGAACGTGACAACTTTTGTCAAAATTTGATTTGTTTTTTTAATTACTGCCACTTGAAACACTTCTTCAAATTTTTGTATTTTCTTCCCAGAATGGTAATTTAAAGGAATTATCCACACCTACCTGATAGTTTGTCTGTATCGAGGTTACTGGAAAGAGAAGAGGAGAAAGAATAAAATGAGTCATAAGAAAAAAAAAGCCTTAATTGAATTGGAGAAAAGTCAAGGATTTGAAAGCGGTGTCATTAGCGAGGAGGATGTGTGGGCCGTCCACAGCTTCAACTGAATTTTAAAGTGTAAACAGTCCAATTATGCTTCGTTCTATTAACACGGCGGGTCTGAGGTGATATTTCTCAGCAGATGGTAACTCGCCGAGATAATGATCTCGCTAATAGGGTAAAACCACTATAATAAAAATATTCTATACTTTCACACCTTGTGACTTTTATAAACTCAGATTTACACTAAATCAGTTTAAACCAATTTAACAAATCGTGTGCAAACAGATGGTTTCTACACCAGCAAAGAATCTGTGATTTGTTGCTATCAAAAATAAATAAAAATAATAATATTTACAGTATATAGTTTATACAAAATATCCATATATATATATATATATATAAACATTTATAAATATTTCTATATTTAACCTCCATAAATCTCTATAATCTCCATAAAGCAAAGAACAGCCACAATTTTACCACAGTTTTTTATTTTATTTATTTTTTTATTTTATGTGCATAAACTCTATTGCATATCATAGTTCATTTCTTATAATGTGTATTGCAAATTTTATATTTGTTGTTAAAAGATAGACTTTTATATTAAATAATATCATATAATATAATGTTTTAAAATACTGTATATCATATTTAATATTATATATAGAAGATGAAAAATACACATTACATCATTTTTTTTTTCTCGGCCCAAAAATAAAATGCAGATTGTCCACATATTTCTTAATAATATTAAAAACCCAAATATGATAATCTCCATAAAGCATCAGAGATTAATATAATATCATATATTTTTAAAGTTACAAAATACACTTCTTTTTTTTTTTTTTTTTTTAATAATTATCACTTAAGAGGATTATAAAGTCCTTAATTAGCATTGTTAAAATAAGACACAAAAATATATGACCCCAATCAGAGATATACTGTAGATAATCACTATGAGTTATTAGTATGAAGGAAACATGCCAAAGAATAAAGCACTGAACAATCACACCATCCCACACCTTCTGGATTGTTCATTTTCATGCAGATGAAAACAAATCTAAATACCCCAGTGCGTGTTGTCACAATATATCGCCATCACAGCCAAAACACAATTATGAAATCAGAGACTCAGGCTCCGTAATTGGCTGGATTTGCTTTGAGTGCTCCCTGATAGCATTAATGGACTTTTAATATTTCACTGAGACTGAGGGATGGAAAGAGCAAAAAGGAGAAAAGGGACTAGTTGAATGAATTGTGTAAATGAATTGCATGGACATAAGGGTGTCCAAACTGTCTATTAACACACAGACTACAAAAACTAATCTTTATTTTAAACATGCCTATAAATGGGCCACTTCACCCTTATACAAAGAAAATATATGTGTTTTGAAAAATATAAAGTGTTTTGAAAATATTGAAAAATTACAGAACAAGAGGGGTGAATTCAGATAAATCAGGACAATTTTTGCCATTGCGATGACCAGGAGAGAAAATATCCCAATTAACCTGAATTCACCCCTATATTACTGAATAATACATAAGGAATTGCTGCTTTTCATAAATTGAAAGATATTTGACATATATTTAGTTAAAAATCATAATTGTGTGTAATTTTATATTCAACACTTTATATAGCCAATATACAGTTATGGCCAAAAATATCGGCACCCTTGGTAAATATGATCAAAGAAGGCTGTGAAAATTAATCTGCATTGTTAATCCTTTTGATCTTTTATATAAAAAATTCACAAAAATCTAACCTTTCATTGGATAATAATAATTTAAAATGGTGGGAAATATATATGTATATATATATATATATATATATATATATATATATATATATATATATATATATATATATTTTTTTTTTTTTTTTTTTTTTTTTAAATGTCATGTTCAAATACATTATGAACATGAAATTTTCCAGCCATGGCTTCCTGTTTCACAGAAATATAAATAGGAGGGGAAACAAAGCCCAAATTCCCTTAATCATCCATCACAACGAGAAAGACCAAAGAATATATTTCTGATGTGCAGCAAAAGATAATTCAGCTTCACAAATTAGTGAAGTGGCTTTAAGAAAAGAGCTAGAGCAGCGAAAATTCCCATTTCCACCATCAGGGCAATAATTAAGAATTTCCAATAGAAATATATACATCCCATATTGTCATTTATTTATTTAATTTTTCAAATATAAATATTATATTTATATTTATATTGACTCTCCCCATGCAGAAAGGATATGTATGACATATGGTGACATATAGAATAGAAGGTTCACATATGTGCATTCTCTGAGTAGATGAAGATACGTTTATAACATATATTAAATCCCCATAGTAAAATTTGTATAGCTACATGTTAATAATTTCTATATAATGATTTTTTAGCAGTATAGCAGCTATATATATAATTTATTTATATATGCAACTTAAAATGAAATATATACAAAAATCTGTATGTTTATGTATATTTTCGTATTACATTTTTATTTATTTATTTATTTTAATTTTTAATCTTTTATATTTACTTATATAATATCAACATGTATTGATGGGTTCTATTCCAGGCTAGATATCCTATATATTACATTTTGCAATTTATATTAGGTTTCATGTTTGTTTTTCCTTCATTTGAATATATTTCATAAATGGAAATTTTATATATGTACATACATTACCTTTGCATATGGGTTAGACGGGTAAAATCTCACAATCTTTAGATGTAAAGTTTCTAAAAGTACGCTTGAGACGGATTCACACAAACTCCAGCAGGTGCATTTATCCGTGGCATAAAGAAAAAATGATCTCATTATCCCATCAGATAATTCCCAGCGGTCTGCGAATCAACAACGTGGTAATGAGGACAGGAGCTGTTTAAAAAGAGTCGAGATGCACGCTTTGCATGGAGCAGACCTATTTTAGACTCTAACTTGACTAGACTAATTTACTCCGGGCATCTGAATGCAGTAATTACGCAGTGACCATTCTGACTGATTGCAGAACTATGCTCCACTTTCAGAGGAAAATCTGAGCTTGGAACTTTGTGTGTATGTGTGTGTCGCAGCTCTGCAATGCAGTTCTTTGTGGAGTCAAATTTGCAGCTTTGTTCTGTCGATGCCTTGGCTTCCTGGAACACAATTCTCAATGCTTTGATTCATACATGCCACCTCGGGTTAGACTTTGATCCTCCTGCGCGTCGACGTTCGGCTGCTTGTTCGTTTTCGCTGCAGATGCTTCAAAAAGCAACAGCGTGCGGCGCAATATAATCACGCCTTTCTGAAAGGCAACTAATTAGGGAATGAAAATGTAAGGTTGCCAAGGATACAGGTCACCCAAACTCAAAGGCTAAACTACGGGGAGAGTTGACGAAGTACGAACTGCGCCCACTGATTGCATGCTCTGTTTGCGTAGTTTCAGCACCTGATTCGCTAAAGGAATTATGCAAATCAGATAACGATGCAAAAAGCCATAAATAATTAGTGCAGGCAGGGAGGATGCAGCAATCAGGTGACTTTAATGCGACTGTACAGCATCACGAAATCCGATCTGAAAATGCAGAAAGTGTACTGGAATACACTGTGCACTTGATTGTAACACTTGTATACATCATTTCATCCTCATTTAATGAATTACTGCTGCCATGACCAATACAAATTTAGACAGAGATATTAATTGCACCAGAAAACTGAGTTTTGTAAATAAGTTGCAATATATAATACGCCTAAATTGCATGAATAAATATAATATACACAGTAGAAGTTTTTAGAAGGAAATACCACAGTCCTGCATTCGGATTATAAAATGAGACACAACAATATCCTGACCCAAAATGAAAGATGTAGATAATCTGCATAGATCTATATTATATAGCATAGTGGCTATCTCATAATGTGTATTGCAAACTGTTGATTTGCTGCTATCAAAAAAAAAAAAAAAAAAAATATATATATATATATATATATATATATATATATATATATATATAAATGTAAAAGTAATATAATGAAATATAATATAATAATTAGTATAATATAAAAAATATTCTAAAATAATTTTATAATATATAATATTAAATATTAAATTTTGAAGTTGAAAAATACACATTTATGTTTTTTTTTTTTTGTTTTTTTTGTGGGACATTATCAGGCGTATTTGCACTGAAAATAATGACATGACTTTTAAACTGGATTGTGGGTTTTTGTGAATTGGCCTGTGTGTCCGTGATGGTTAAAGTACTGTATATACTTTGTCTGCCGTCCATCGATGGAGTAGAACAGCTCCCGCAGCTCGTCAGTTGTCAGTATCCCATCTGCAAAATACGCTTTGAACTCCTCGAAGGACAGCTTCCCGTCATCTGCAAGAAGACAAAAGAGGAAAGCAGAGAATCAGCAGTTGCATCTGCTGCCAAGTTTCCATCCAATCATTTTTTGTGAAATGTTTGGAGCGTCAAAATGTTTACAGATAAAGCTGATGGAAATGCTAATTATCACTAAAATGCTGCAAGCGTTGCCAATATATTTATTACTTTAGAGCATATTTGTAATACTTCACTAAGAACCAGTTTAGAAACACTTTTTTATTGTAGAAAACTGATTTAGAGCAAATAAAGAATAACAAATGGGTCCGTGTGTGTATGTCGCTCCCATTAAATCGTGGTTTCTCAGTAATGTTAAAGGATGCGTTAAATCCATTTGGAAATTTCCTAATAAAATCTAAATCAAAATGAGAATAAAAAATGCTTTTTTTAATCAACATAAATGGTCTACTCTGACAAAAACACCCATTTAGACAGGAAGAGACCTGGACGAGTTGTCTTAATTGAACCAGACAAATAGCATTATGCTTTGGAAATGAGTTGCAATATATCATAATCCAAAATTTCACGCTGCATACTGTTCATACTGACAAAAAAACAAAACAAAAAAAAAACAAGTAGACAGAAAGAAACATGCAAAGCGACCAGGAGGAGTTGGTTTATCTAAAAAACAGTACATAAAATATAAATTAATTGTGAAAACATACTGTATGTTCATGAAAAGTAATGCATATTTCAATAAACAGTTAAATATTTAATAAATTTGATTTCTTTATGACCTGATACAAACCTGTGCACCACGACTCTTGTAAAAAAATTGCAATGCAGTCTTGTAGGACCTTTCGATGTTTGCTAGATCTTTCCAGTTTTGCGTGCAACATACACCAAACAATCAGTGAAATGACTGGAGGTTGAGACAGCGTTTACCCCGTCTGAAATACTGTCTCCTCAGCCCATGGCCAGCGTCTTTATTAGGTCGGATGAACACCTGGCAATACTTTTTACTGACGGCAGATGTCGTAGATCAACCTTGATACGTGAACTACCATCTGCCGTTAGTGCATCTGCTCTTATTATTAGGTAAAGTGCAGAAGGTGTCATCCATCAAGAGCCCAAAGAGAAATATACATAGCAATATGTGACAGCACTCATTCACGGCTGACAGATCGTCTAAATCACCTCCTCCCTGAGTGAGCACGTCGCTGAGCATTCGGCTCTCTGACATTTATCAGCCTCCTGAAAGACACCGGCGGCTCTTTTAGCCCTCCAGTTGTGCATTTGAGGTTTGACGACACTTCAGCTTGACGTCAGGGGCAGAGACTGTGAGAGGAAAACTCTGCTGTCTAAGATCTGAAAAAGCCAAAGCCAATATTAACTAGCCTGAGAGAAAATGGTGCGCAGAAAATAATATCACAAGATGTTTTCTGAAGGAAATGCTGGAGAAATACCTGTGCAAATCCATGCTACGGTGCCGTGATGTTGCTTTGCAGTTGCTAAGGGGCCACAATTATTCTGAATAATATTCTTAACCCTTAAAAGCCTGACATATGAAATAATAGTCTGAATAGTTTTTTTTTTTTATTGGAACAGTTTATTGAACCTTTAGATAAAATCTGAAAAAAAGAGAAGTTTGAATATGTGTCATATTTGATGCTTCAGGCATTTACGGCTAATATAGTCTGATATATGACCCTGGACCACAGAACCAGTCTTAAGTCGCTGGGGTATATTTGTAGCAATAGCCAAAAATACATTGTATGGGTCAAAATGATACATTTTTCTTTTATGCCAAAAATCATTAGGATATTAAATAAAGTTCATGTTCCGTGAGGATATTTTGTAAATTTCTTACCATAAATATAGCAAAACTTCATTTTTGATTAGTAATATGCATTGCTAAGGACTTCATTTGGACAACTTTAAAGATGATTTTCTCAATATTTAGATTTTTTTGCACCCTCAGATTCCAGATTTTCAAATAGTTGTATCTCAGCCAAATATTGTCTGATCCTAACAAACCATACATCAATGGAAAGATTATTTATTCAGCTTTCAGATGATGCATAAATCTCAATTTCGAAAAATTGACACTGATTTTGTGGTCCAGGGTCACATATAGTGAGAATATGGAGGAAAAAACAGAGACTCAAATTGAGCAAAAATATGCAATTTGGTGCACATGCTGATATTTATGCTTGTAAAGTAAATCAATGATATCTTTAAAACATTAAAAAATGCATATAAATATCAGTGGTCACTCTTAGTAAAATGAAATTGAAATAATCCAAACATATAATGCAATGCAATCCAATGCTGATTGAGAGATGAAGAAATAAACGCTCCTCAGAAGATCCTGAAGGTCAGATTTGAGACGCACTGATGTTTCTAGAAAATGATTGATGGAGAATCAAGTAAATCTGAGCTGCTTCAGTCCAGTAAGTGTTCATCTGGAAATATGACTGACGTTATTCTGACGTTTACTTGATCAAAATCAGCAAGTGTTTGACAGCAAAAGACGTTTGTACAATTATACTAAAAGATCTTTAACTTTTAGTTAACTCTATCAATAAGGCGACAGAAGGCATGCAGGAGATTGAGCGTGAAACAGGCTTATCAGCAAAGTTTTGATCATTTACAGGCCTAACATTGCGTGTCAAATCTGATCCAGTAGGTTTTAAAGGGTTACAGAAGATTAGAGTGAGATTCAAAGGAAGTTATTATTATTTACTACAGTGATATATAAAGTAGCCTGAGTTTGCGCTTCTGAGAACTTTTATATTGGAACAGAGAAAAGTTTGGGGCATAAATCAAAGAGAAATTGCAACGAGAAGCAGTCTGTCTCCAGGGCCTGAGATCAGATGAGAGCATCAGTTCACTCCTCTTTGAGAAAGAATACAACGGAAATTAAAGTCAAATACTCAAAGTATCACTTATAAAGCACACATTTTGATCTAGACATCAACTACGGATGAATCAAAAGATCAATAATCAGACCTATTCTGTTCGAAAAGGTCAATTGTAAGAGATCAGACTTGTGATTCTCACCTGAGCCACCTGAAAACCATATAGAAACCACCCTAAAAACCACCCAGAAACAGGTCTCAGCAAAATAACCATCTGATTCACAAATCCGCACAAAGGGGTTCTGCATGTTTTTTAGGTTAAAAACTACATTTTTGTGGCCAAATGGATACTTAATTACACGAGTCTCACAGAGACCGTGGACATATTCAGTGCATTAAAACACTGTCCAACGTCTCCAATTAATTCAAGAGCAAATTTGACGGCCATCTGGGTTCAGTCTCTTCACAACAGACGGTATCACTGATCAGACTCTCCGCTTCAGAGCCAAATAGTGCCACCTTCTTCATTCCGTCTGTGGGCAAATAAAATACACACCATCCAGCCAAAGAAGCACTTAAAAAAATGTTTTGAGCAGAAATTGAATTATGCTGGAAGAAACATCAGCACTTTCAGAACGGAAAGAAAGATTGCAGTTTTCTCTCCAGAGAACTTCTGTAAGTCTCTGAAGCACATTTGCATACTAGAAATTTAGTGGGTCGTTGAATTGCATTATGCACAAACATCAGACATAACAGCTTCATTCACAACACCAAATCTGTTTTATATAACTCTGAACAGCAAAAATCAATACAAATACCATTTTCAATATACCAATCTGGCTTACTTTCATTTATATAAATTATATATATACTGTATCTGTTTGCACCATATTAAATATTACACAGAAGTGATAGAAGTTATATTTAATATGATAGCATTCAAAGGTTTGGGGTTTGTATGATTCTTTTTAAAGTAAAAAGTATTTTCAGCAAGGATGCACTACAAAGTTACAAACACATTTTAAATTTGACAAAATATTTCTATTCAGAATAAATGCTTTCTAACTTTCTACATACCAAAGAATACTAAAAACAATAATTAAATAAAAAATAAATCACAAAAATATTTATTGATCGACAAATCAGCACGTTAGAATTATTGCTGAAGGATCATGTGAAATACATTACATTTTGATATATATTCACATAGAAAACTGTTATTTTAATTTTGCAATAAAATTTCACAATTATACTATTTTAATGTATTTTTGGTGAAATATATGCAGCCTTGTTTTTTTTTAGAAAAATTCTTACAGACCTCAAACTTTTGAACAGTTGTGTATATTCAAAAATACATAAAAATAAACATAAATTATATTTTAAAATATATATTTATGTATTACATCTCAAATGTTAAGTTAAGTTAAATTGTTAAAGCTAATGCATATACATGTAAGAATGGAAAAATTGTTTAATTTAATTACAAAATATGCAATATGCACACAAATGATATATATGAAAAATATGAAATTATATGAAACATATTTGTATGATGTTATGATGAACATGCTAGTGTAAAGTGTGCTTTTTTAGACTGATTTGGGCCACATCTAAAACACGCCCGATCAGACATGAAAATCAGAACCGAGCATCAAGCTGGAGTTTGGTCATCTTTGGATTGTGAACATTTGCTTTGCTTTCTTGCCTAACATCGCGTGACATTTCTAGGTCAAAGTTTAATTGTGAGAGATATCTGAAGTCCAGTAAGAGCTCCAATCTGCCGCAGACCGCTGGATAGCAGCTCTTGTGGTTAATGGAGACACTGGAGAGGAGAGTTCGGCTCTCAGGAGACTTTTATCTTCTCTGCTGCTCTGCCTTATTTAGTCTCAAACTAATGTGCTATTCTGTGTTGTTGTCTGGGGATCAGCAGACTCGGATGCACCTTCCTAAGCCTTTCCCACCCATCCCATGCTGTGCTTCAAACACATCTCCTTTAGCGAGGGTGGAGCAGCGTGATAGAGCGTCGTCTGCTGCACTTACTTCAGGGATTTATTCTGTTAAATCCTAATTTGTTTTCCCTTACACACACATCTGCACTTTTCAAACATTGATGGGTTTTAGGTATTTAAGAAACATTGACAGCACCGTTTATTTGCATGCACCTTTGGGTTGTTTTAAAACTAAATTCACTAAAGGAATTCATGCAAATCATTGTGCAAACCTTGTGCAAACACCGTACCCACACAAGACTCGTCCCTCATTATCTTAGACCCTCAATAGTCCACCCCCAAAAATTTAAATTTGCTGAAAATGCTGAAATTTGCTCAGGTTTCTTCATTTAAGAGAATGTAGCATTGCATCACTTGCTCGTCAATGCATCCTCTGCAGTGAATGGGTGCCGTCAGAATGAGAGTCCAAACGGCTGATAAAAACATCAAAATAATCCACACCAATCCTGTCTATCTTTTTCACTGGAGGAAGAGTTATTATGGATTATTATTATGGATAATTATGAAAGCAACTGTTTGAAGTTAAAAACGTCTTAATGATGGACTTGTTTCTTACAAACACGTAGCTTTTGTCTTCTCCAGATGTTAACTGGTGTGGTTTATTGTGATGCTTTTATCAGCTGTTTGGACTCTCATTCTGACGGCACCCATTCACTGCAGAGCATCCGTTGCTGAGACACTGATGCAATGCTACATTTCTAAAAATCTGATGAAGAAACATCTACATCTTGGATGGCCTGTGGGGGAAGACATTTTCAGCAAATTTGCATTTGCAGGTGAATCATTCTTTTAACACTAACAAAATCTAAAAAAAGAAGAAGAAGAAAAAAATCATTATATCTACATTAACACACAAAGGTGCTATATGCAAACCTCAAAACCACCACTAAATTATCTCTTGGCTTATTGCTTTAACTTACAGTTTAGTTTTCATTTCATGGTGCGACAAAATTACCAGGTATTTCAGTTCTGCAGCAGAGTTTAATATTTTTCACACTGGTAAATTTGCTCTCCAATGGCACTGGAGCTGAATATATATTAAAAAGAGTCAAAATCTCCATGAGCGATTCTGTCAAGTCACCAGGTGTTCACCGGGGACCGACCCAGCAGTCCATCCAGAACCTGCCCTGCGGGTCAATAGCAGACAAACGACTCTTTTCTCTTGCCTACGTCTGTCCCTCGCTGTAAGGATCCAAAATAATTGCCAAGAGTTTCTTTGAGGTTAAAACATATATTACATCTCACAGCTGTCACAATGGGAGAAACGGCTGAATGTCAGCGTGAAGGAGACTTTCTGAGAAATTCATTCTGTGCACTGAAGGTCTGACAGAATAAAACGGAGAAAATTATTATTCATTCTTCATCTCTGCATGAACACAAGCTGAAAGCGTCAGTAAATCATCAAGAGTGTCTTCAAATAAATATACAGCAGGTGGTCAGACTTAAAGCTAAATGCATGCATTATGCATGCATTAAATGCATGTATTAAACATAGTCCAAGATGACAGAATTTCAGTGGCTTATGAGCAGTTTGGATGCATAATTATTCATTTATGTATTGAGACACACAATTACCCTGCAGTAACGAGACACTGCAAACAACAACCATGATGATATTGCAAATGAATATTTTATGCCTAAAGTAGTTTATTTCCACACATGGCAAAAAAGACTGAATTTCAATAGTTAAAAGCACATTTTAAAAGAACCACTATCTTCCTTTGTACACAGAAACTGCTTTTTTTTTTTCCCCAAGACTTGGTTCAAAGGAAATTCTTTCATATGAAATGCGAGAGAGACAAAGTTAGATTTGGATTTCACAGGACGGTTTCTGGCTTTTGTGCGAGCTGTCAAGGCGATGCTTTATTTCAGCACAAAACCTCCAGTCATCTGCTTCTTTAAGCTCTTTCTCCTTCGCTGGACAATTGCAGTTTTTTACATGCAATTTTTCATCTCAGTATGGTTGTCAGATAAGCTTGACTACCCAGAACAGATCTGAAAAAAGGCCATTTTTCTATAATATAAAAATAAAATAAAAACTAATATTACTTAATATGTAAGGAATTTCTAGGGTTTTCTGGATGGTTGCTAACCAGTCCCTAGTGTCTCATCAGTCTGAATGTTTTAGGAATCATTCATGACGCTTGACCTAAAAACACCACAATTATTTACTTATTACTTAATTAATAATTATTCACTTATTTATTAATATAATCATCTAGGTAAGTTATATTTATTTACCGCTTTTGATAATATCATAATTGTTATTTTAACAATGTACGAGCTGACATTAACAAGTATGTCACTCATATTGCAAAAAGAGTCCAAAAGCATTGACTGCATAATGAAGCCAGAATATAGTGAAAATACCCTTATAATTCATGTTATGAGAGCGAAACGTATCAGTGTATGGAGTTTTGTATTTATATTTATAAGATATGATATAGGTAAGTAATATCACACAAGCAAGAGTGATGCTTTCCTGAATATCAGCATGTGTGATTTTAATTTTATACAAGAAATTAATATTGAGTGAGTTACATTTTCTCATTTCATCTAAATGATTCAGCCATTTTAAATTAATAATTTGAGTCAGTGATTCAACGATCCATTCATAATGACAGTCACTTGCTTTGCTTCTAAATGAATCAGCTGTATGATCCATTTCATAAAGACAGTCACAAGCATCATTGCTAAATGAATCGGCTGTTTTTAATGAATCATTTGAGTCAGTGATTCAATGATCCATTCATTATGACGGTCACTTGCTTCGTTTCTAAACGAATCAGTCATTTTGAATGAATCGTTTGAATGAATGATTCAATGTATCACCCATTAAAGGGATAGTTCACACAAAAATGAAAATTCTGTCAATAATTGCTCACCCTCATGTCATTCCAAACCCATAAGACCTCCGTTCATCTTCAAAACACTCATAAACACACTCATCTTTCCTCTCCAGTTCTGAGAGGTTTGCTCCACCGCTAACTCGACCAGCAGCGCCGTCAGATTGAGTCAACAGATGCAACGCGAGCAGACAAACACTCTGAAGCACGACCCAATCTGTCTGTTTGTCTGAGCGCTGAGAGAAACACACACTGAGAGAGGGAGGAATAAAGAAGGGATGAGGGGGAGACGGCAGGAAGAGGATGAGAACGGATGGAGAAATGATGAATATACAGAAAGAAAGCTAGAACATTTGCAAAGCGGCTGATTTGGGGAAGGACGATGCAGAAGAGCAGAAGGGAACTTTCGGCTGTATGTGAAGAGACAGTCGCAGTGGGCGTTCACAGCCTGTTTTGTCTCTCTTAGGCCTTTTTCGTTACGTTCTCATTCCCTCTGTGTGTGTCTGTGCTGACAGCTCCAGTATTTCGGGCCCCGCTGAAGGGGCCGTCAGACACGCTTGACGTGCCGTTTGGACTCCGGCAGATGCTGAAACTGACCTTCTTTCAGGCAATACACTTCTGTTGCGTAACACGGATGACTGTGGGGTGACACAGTTAGTAGGAGTACAAACCACAACCAGAATTTTGAAGCACTAAAAGCTGCAGCATGTAAATGCAAATCTGGAGCAAACAAAACTGCAAAATAATGTCTGTTTTCAAACAGGTTTCACAAACAGTACCGCCCCTTCGACCCTCCTCCCTGTCTCCTATTGGTCAGTCAAACAAATAGCTCCGCCCCCAAACTCACACCATTGGTTGAGCAGTTTTTGGGCTGCAAACTACCAATAACTGACTTGCAGTGACTCTAAAAACATCGGAAACTTTTTTAATGTACATACAATTACACATAACTGTTAACTATTTGAATATTAGGTCATTAAAGCATTGGAATCAACAAGGAATGGTCTAAATCTGCCACTGATGGATGCTTTCAATTTTAAATAACCCAACTAACCCTTACACAAGACATATTTTTAGCATATATTCAAACAATTTAAAAAAAAAAATTACAAGAAAAGAAAAAAAAACATCTTAGAAATGAAGCCTTGGCAACTGCTGAAATAAAATAAGTTTAAATTGAAATACCGAAATTATTAAAATTAATTAATTACCGAAATAAAATTAATTAAAACTAAATAGAAAAAAAAGAAAGAAGCAAAACAAAATTGCCTAAAACTTGAACTAAAATTAAACTGAAAACTGAAAAAATAAAAATATTAATAACATAAATCTATATAAATAATTATAATAAATAATAACGTTTTTTATAATACTAAAATAACACTTTTTTAATCTAAAAACTAAAAATAAAATAAAATAAATACCATAATATTTTATAATTCTAAAATAAACTTTTTTTTTTTGCATTTAATGTGATAGAAATCTAAAAATCTAAAATATTTATAAATAAAAACCTACATAAATAATTCTAAAATAATAACTTTTTGTTTTGTTTTTGCATTTAATGTGCTTATGGAGGTAATATTGCTAGGACAGAAAACAAAACAAATGCTTAGGTGGTATTTCACATTCACATACAAATTTAAGAAAATATTTAATTCATACTGTAAAGTTAATTCCGCAGCCCTAATCAGTATAATCCCTTCCTCAAAGTTAAATTTCAAAGTTTAACAACCACAACCCAGAAAAGTTGGCTTTAGAAAGGACCGGCACGAATCCGCTCAATATCATCTCAGTATCACAGGCCTGTGGGAGAGAGTTTATTAACTAGGCTAGTGTGAGCAGGACGGGCTGGTTTTAACTCAGCTTCTAATCTTTAAATAATCTCCCTTCAAGTCGCTGAGCTGGAAATCCTCACAGGAGAGCTGAAGCTCGACTAAAAGCTCAGTTTATTCTCAAGAGGAGAATAGCAGCCAAACTCTGTTTTTATTTCCCATTCGTCTAACTCAGTGTTCTACTTAGCAACCGCGCTCTAGTTTTACACCAGCAGCTCACTGCATCGACGCTTGCTGATCCATCATTGGCTGATTGAACGAAACTCGACTCGGGAAATCTTCTTGCAGGGTTATTATAGTTATCTGTTACAACTACAATCAGAAAAAAGTTACTTAAACTGAATTAAACAATTTTAAACTTAAACTTATTTTATTTCAGCTAGCTGCCAAAGCAACATTTCTCATATTCATTTAAGTCAAGTCAAGTCACCGTTATCTATATAGTGCTTTTTACAATACAGATTGCAACAGTCAGAAATTTAGTTAAACTTGATGCACTAAAACCGAAAAAAAAAAAAAAAAAAAAAAAAAAAATAGACATTTAAAATAAAACAATAAAAAATATATTTTTATACAATATAAAATATATTTATGAAGAAATACACCAAAATTACTCAAACTTGAACTAAAATTCAAAAAGTTAAAAAACTCTGCCTTCCTTAGGTGGTTGCTAGGATGTGTATGTGGTTGCTAGGGTGTTGTGAGCAGTTGCTATGGTATCATAGGTGGTTTCTAGGGTGCTGTGAGTGGTTGCTATGGTGTCCTAGATGGTTGCTATGATGCCATAGGTGGTTTCTAGGGTGTTGTGGGTGCTTGCTATGGTGCCATAGATGGTTGCTATGGTGCTGTGAGTGGTTGCTAACGTGTCCCAGATGGTTGCTATGATGTCATAGGTGGTTTCTAGGGTGCTGTGGGTGGTTGCTATGGTGCCATAGATGGTTGCTAGGATGTCATAGGTGGTTTCTAGGGTGTTGCTAGGATGTCATAGGTGGTTGCTAGTCTGTTGCTAGGATGCTCTAGGTGGTTTCTAGGGTGTTGTAGGTGGTTGATAGAATGTCATAGGTAGTTTCTAGGGTGTTGTAGGTGGTTGCTAGGGTGTCATATAGGTGTTTTCTAGGTTACTGCTAGGATGCCCTAGGCAGTTTTTTTGGGTGTTGTAAGTTGCTAGGATGCCTTAGGCGGTTTGTAGGGTGTTGTAGGTGGTTTCTAGGATGCCCTAGGTGGTTTCTAGGGCATTGTGGGTGGTTGCTCTAGTGTCATAGGTGGTTCCAATGATGTTCTAGGTAGTTGCTATGCTGTACTAAGGTGTTCTGATTGGTTGCTATGTGGTCCATTCTCTTCTCTCTGATTTTCTGGTTTCAGCTCCCTCCTTCAGTGTACATCCGTGGGATTTTTCCACCTCTTTTGCACATTTTGTAGAAGTGAAATGGCAACGATAACATTTAATGCTAGAGGTCTGTTCAAATCACTAACACAAACTCACTATGAGCAGTAGTAATATTGATGCAGCCTTAGCAAAGCCCACTAATTATGACTTTTTCACAGCACACACACAGACTCTTTCTGTCTCTCCCACTCCACTTCTCTTTCGGTTTCTCTCTTCCTTGGCCATGATGAGAGCATGATTGAAGTGGCAAGAAGGTAATTGGTATTCTGGAACAATGGTAATGACCTCTGAAAGGACTGTGCTGCCCCAGTGACAGCCACTCAGTTCTGATTTGTTTGGACAGCACGTCGTTCTGTTCATTTCGCCCTCGCCCTCCTTGTGCATTACAGGCCTTTGAAGAATAAACAGGCGTTTCGTGACATTCGTGGTCATTGGCTCCAGCTCAGATTAAGCAACAGGCCACCCGCACATATGCCATGAGGGAGTCTGATTACTCTTGGGCTTCAAACTCATCAAACAGACATTATGCATTCTGAATAAAAACAAAAAGTTTTTTGCAACCGCCTGTATTAGCATTCCCAGAAATTACAAAGCAAATTCTCTTCAGCACCCACAGGAAGGAAAGATGTGACCTGATTAATATCGCAATTGTATTCTAGACAGCATTAAGATTAACTGAGAGACAAATAAAAATCTCAACAGTGTCTCAAACTGTGCTCAAGTCTGAGAAGTAATCAAAAGTCTGAAGAAGATCTGTTTGTGTTCCACTAGCAACAGCAAGAGTTCACCCAAAAATTACATTTTGTTGGTCCGCAGTAGGGAACAAATATGGGGCACCATCAATTGTTTGATTATCAGCATTTTTCAAAATGTCTTCTTTTACATGCAACATAAGTAAGAAACTTGTACAGGTTTGGAATGACATGAGGGTGAGTAAATAATGACAAAATGTTCATTTTTGGGTAAACTACCCTTTTAAAGATGTAATATAAGTCCCATAGATCATTTATTATACCATACTGAAAATGACCATTTTTAACTGAAGCAAAAACATGCTGTTTTTGTGCATGTCTCTTTAAATGCAAATGAGTTGCTGCTCCCCGCCCCCTTTCCAGAAGAGGGTGGAGCCTTTAAAGCTCATGCCTTGGATACTCCACCAAAACAAAATATCTGTTTGGTTTTGACCATTATTTGGTCTATCGCAGTCATGCACACATGACATTGCAGTTTGTTTGACATCATGAAAGTTTATTACTTGCATGGTTTTAAAGCCATAACTTCTGATATACTGTTTTCATTTGAAAGCTCTAAAACTCAACCAAATGCATGAATGTAAATGTTGAGATCTCAATATGTGACCATGGACCACAAAACCAGTCATAAGGGTACATTTTTTTAAAATTAAGATTTATACATCATCTGAAAGCTGAATAAATCAGCTTTCCATTGATGTATGGTTTGTTAGGATCAGACAATATTTGGCTGAGATACAAATCTGTAATCTGAGGGTGCAACAAAATCAAAATATTGAAACAAGTTGTCCAAATGAAGTTCTTAGCAATGCATATTACTAATCAGAAATTATGTTTTGATATATTTACAGTAGGAAATTTACGAAATATCTTCACGGAACATGATCTTTAGTTAATATCCTAATGATTTTTGGCATAAAAGGAAAATGGATAATTTTGTCCCATATAATGTATTTTTGGCTATTGCTACAAATATACCCCGTGCTACTTATGACTGCTTTTGTGCTCCAGGGTCACACATGAACTCAAACATTTCTCATCACATTCGTCCATGTTTAAATGAGCAATTAATTTTATTGGCTCATTTGTGTAATGTCTCCTTTTTAAGAGAAACATCTGAGACAATGTTGAACTCATTTATTCAAATTTATGCACACCCAGAGAGACTGTCAACCAATGCATCAGGATATTGTTGGCAAAATAACCATGCAAACGCTTTATTTACAGTGACTAAGCAGAAAGCTAGAAAAATGCTTTTCGTTTCATTGATTTGAACTTGAAACAAGACTTGCAATTGAACTGCTGTGCAAAGCAACAAGAGAAACGCTTTAAATGTGACATAGCAAAAGGTCACACTCACCGTTTTTGTCAGCTCGACGGAAAATCTGTAAAGAGATAGAGATGAAAAAAAAACTGTCAATGGCCAGTTTATCAACGTGAGCAGCATTCAGAGGCGTAGAGGACCGGTGGAAATGCTCAGTGCGGATCAATACTGAATATAATTTGGCCTGAATGTCTTTAATGAACTGACCCTTTAGAGCTTTACTGTGTTCCCTCTTCAGCACTGATGGAACGTGACATTATATCTGAGATGCCTTTATAAAGCCTGTTAGCCACAGAAACAAACAAGTCATGCTCTCGAAATCCATCCACATGCACAAACCACACACTTCTTACTGAGGCAAATGTGCAATTACTATAGTGGCACTATATTACCTTTCTTCCACTAGGAGAAAGCTGAGCTGCATCCTGGGATGCTTTTTAACAATATATTAGAGGAAAATGCATACTCGTAAACACTACAATAAGGTATCATTAACTAATATGAGCAAACAATGAACAATATGCATTTATACACAATACATTTATTAATCTTCGTTAATGTTAGTTAATAAAAATATAGTTGTTCATTGTTATCAACGTTGTGCTGCTCGATATTTTTGTGGAAATTGTGATACATTTTATTTTTCAGGATTCACAGATGAATAGAAAGTTCAAAAGAGCAGCATTTATTTGAAATAGAAATCTTTTGTAACAATATAATTGCCTTTACTGTCACTTTTGATGCTTCACTTTCAATTTAATGCATCCTTGCTGAATAAAAGTATTAATTTATTTTTCTCTTGCAAAAAAAAAAAAAATAAAAAATGTTCCCAAACCTTTGAAAGGCAGTTTAGTTTTATAAATAAATGCGTATGTAGGCGCAATTTATGTTTGTCTAAAAACTAATTTCAAGAGGCCTCTACATCAAAACGTGTGTAAGATCATGAAAACCATAACTTCTTCTGGTACACACACACTCAGAATCACCATAACAGAGAAAATAGTTGCTGTATCCTCAAGGGCAACTAATCCTGTTAGCTGTCAAAGTCTCTTGAGCATTTTTTTTTACCACTCCTGCTTCTTCCACCGGTTCCTCAGGCTGATAGCGCAAACATATCAGATTGTGAAGGTCTGAGACACATTTGAGATTCAGGGTGAGAACGTTTGCCTGTGAGGATTATGTAGGTGTTGACAGTACAATCATCTAGTGGCTAAACATGGCTCTTTCACACCTGGACGGGTCACCACACTGTTAGAGTTGTTATTTTTTTGTCTCCTCAAGTACTTTTAACACCATCTGGCCTTCACGTTTGATGGGCAACTTACTGTCAATGCAAGCTGATGGCCACAAGGGTTTGTTCTAGTATCTACAAGCCTCAGTCTTCAATTATACCACATTACCTGCAGGTCTCTGCTTATTCTGTGATTGAATTAGTGAACATACGAGGCTGCGTATAAGGGTCTAATATATCTCCAACATAAATATAGGTTCTGGGTCAGAAAACTCACATTCAGCTATTTTTGATTCCTTTTTTCACCCGTTCCATTACATCACATTGATAGCAATGTATTTTATTTGTTATGTGATTTTTTTTTTCACATGCACAAGTTCTGCTAATATTCCTCATTTATTTTTTTCTTTCTCATTAGCATCTTTTTTGAAGTCACTTCTCTGCTGTGAAGCTCTGGTCTTTGTAAGCGCCGCTTTTGAGAGCTGAATTTCTCCTCTGGGATCTACATACAATGTCAGGTGGCCAGTTTATTATCTCATAAAACAGCTGCAAGTGTTTGAATTTTACAGCAAAACAAAGCAAAAGCAAGCAAAAACAAAGGAGAACTGAAGTAGTGTGTCACCTTCAGAATAACTACTCGGTTCTTTTCTGTCAAGGCCTCAATATTGACAACATAACCATTTATAAAAGCAGTTTCTGTGCAAATGGACGAATCTTAGATCTTTGAGATTTAATTTAAAGGAACATTTCATGCAAAAATTTTAATTCTGTGATTATTTATTCATCCGTTATGATAATCTTTCCCTCTGCTGAAGCTCTGAAATCTCATTCAAGTTCGTGTACAGACAAAAAATGTTTTTCTTTTTCTTAAATTGGTCACAATTAACTGTAATTGCAAGCATCAAAATAATCCACACGTTAACTCAGATTATTGTGATGTTTTTATCAGCTGTGTGGACTCTCATTCTGACGGCACCCATTCACTGCAGAGCACCCGTTGCTGAGACACTGATGCCATGCTAAATTGGGAGTACATTTTCATCAAACTGTAATTGTTTTGTGAGTACCGATTCCTTTAAAAATGGCATTGGAGAGACCAAATATAACTGAATGTTCTTTTCTGGATGAACTATTCCATAACATTTACAGTGGGGAAAAAAATTATTTGACCCCCTGCTGATTTTGTATGTTTGCCCACTGACAAAGAAATGATCAGTCTATAATTTTAATAGTGAGAGACAGAATAACAACAAAAAAAATCCAGAAATACGCATTTCAAAAAAGTTAGAAATTGATTTGCATTTTAATGAGTCAAATAAGTATTTGATCCCTATCAATCAGCAAGATTTCTGGCTCCCAGGTGTCTTTTATACAGGTAAGGAGCTGAGATTAGGAGCACTCTCTTAAAAGCAGAAGCAATCAATCAATCAGTTTCC
Source organism: Acrossocheilus fasciatus (assembly GCA_036784905.1). Taxonomy (NCBI): domain Eukaryota; kingdom Metazoa; phylum Chordata; class Actinopteri; order Cypriniformes; family Cyprinidae; genus Acrossocheilus; species Acrossocheilus fasciatus. The sequence goes on along the minus strand of CM071943.1, from coordinate 32,145,157 downwards.
AGACTCTCCACCATGGCCGAGACCAAAGAGCTGTCCAAGGATGTCAGGGACAAGATTGTAGACCTACAAAAGGCTGGAATGGGCTACAAGACCATCGCCAAGCAGCTCGGTGAGAAGGTGACAACAGTTGGTGCAATTATTCACAAATGGAAGAAACACAAAATAACTGTCTCCCTCGGACTGGGACTCCATGCAAGATCTCACCTCGTGGAGTTTCAATGATCACGAGAACGGTGAGGAATCAGCCCAGAACTACACGGGAGGATCTCGTCAATGATCTCAAGGCAGCTGGGACCATAGTCACCAAGAAAACAATTGGTAACACACTATGCCTGCAGCACCCACAAGCTCCCCTGCTCAAGAGAGCACATGTACAGCCCGTCTGAAGTTTGCCAACGATTCAGAGGAGAACTGGGTGAAAGTGTTGTGGTCAGATGAGACCAAAATCCAGCTCTTTGGCATCAACTCAACTCGCCGTGTTTGGAGGAGGAGGAATGCTGCCTATGACCCCAAGAACACCATCCCCACCGTCACACATGGAGGTGGATTTTCTGCTAAGGGGACAGGACAACTGCACCGCATCAAAGGGAGGATGGACGTGGCCATGTACCGGGTCTTGGATGGGTATTCCAGCATGACAATGACCCAAAACACACGGTCAAGGCAACAAAGGAGTGGCCCAAGAAGAAGCACATTAAGGTCCTGGAGTGGCCTACAGCCAGTGTCCAGACCTTAATCCCATAGAAAATCTGTGGAGAGAGCTGAAGGTTCGAGTTGCCAAACGTCAGCCTCGAAACCTTAATGACCTGGAGAGGATCTGCAAAGAGGAGTGGGACAAAATCCCTCCTGAGATGAGTGCAAACCTGGTGGCCAACTACAAGAAACGTCTGACCTCTGTGATTGCCAACAAGGGTTTTGCCAACAAGTACTAAGTCATGTTTTGCGAAGGCGTGAAATACTTATTTGACTCATTAAAATGCAAACGTTTTTGAAATGTGTTTTTCTGGATTTTTTGGTTGTTGTTGTTATTCTGTCTCTCACTGTTCAAATAAACCTACCATTAAAATTACACCCTGATCATGTCTTTGTCAGTGGGCAAACGTACAAAATCATCAGGGGATCAAATTATTTTTTCCCCCACTGTACATAAAAAGTGCAGTTTCACAAGTTTAATCAAATACAAGCAACTTTAAAGCACAGCTAACTGGCTTGCAGAATTTAAATGTCATTCAGACAAATAGTATTAACTAAAACCAATAGTTGGATTCACACACTGTGTGCATTTGGCTGAGAGCCACACACAATCAAACAGCGCTGACTAATCCCTTTAGAGCAGATTAATCTAAGCAAAACGACACCGGGATGGAGATTAAAAGGTGAAATATACTTCACTTATGAAGAGCAGGTCGCACGTGTGTTGATTCTTCAGCTTCATATGACACAATAAGGTTTGTAAAAGCCAGATGTGCAATAGAGCATTGCCAAAAGATAAGTGTAGGATAATGCATCATTAACAATGTCCTTTAAAGGTCATCTGAGCTTCCTGCCGAGAGATCGTTTCCAATGGCTCTCTGGCAGGTGTTGAGCCAGTGGGGAGACACGGGTCCTACTGACTCCGTTCACTAGAAAGAGAACAAACGATTCGCAAAGCACAATATCAGTTGAGTCACGGTTTATAAATAGGCCTGACAGCATCTTAGTTAATCCAAATCTCTTTCTCCTTCAGAGCCCACGGTTCAGTATCAGCGCACAAGAGCTTCAAACGCGGGCCGAGGGAATTATAAGTAGCTGTTCGCTCTTCTCATGTCAGTCGGCTTTAGAAATTTCGAGGATACAGACCCGGGAAAGATGATTAGCAATTATCGCTTCGGGGAGCAAATAAATACCTCCCACAAACACAGCCTCTGTCTGCATGTTGCGAGAAGCGATATTTTAACATTTGAGACTCACGGCCTATTTTATTGACAAAAGCAACTTTTAATGTAAATTTATATTTTAATTAGCAGCTCATTTACTGTATCTCTAGGGGAAATATGTTTCTGGTAATAATCTCAATCTGATATACATACATACATTAAATATATTATCATATATGAAGTAAAAATATAGGAAACCTATTATAAATTGGTGCAATTTCATATATTAACAGGTCTAGCCCACATAAATACATATGTTTATGTATGCGTAATATATTTTTGGACATATATGTCATGTACATCCATCCTAAAACCTGTTCATACATGTTCATATTATATAATATAAAAGATATGCATGTACTTAAAAAATACTAAAATATATATATAAACCTAAAGATGTTTTGCATTTTAATAGTTGCATATATATATATATATATATATATATATATATATATATATATTGTTGACATATATATGTGACCCTGGACGATAAAACCAGTCTTAAGTGTCAATTTTTTGTGTCAAGATTTATAGATCATCTGAAAGCCGAATAAATAATCTTTCCATTGATGTATAGTTTGTTATGATCAGACAATATTTGGCTGAGATACAACTATTTGAAAATCTGGAATCTGAGGGTGCAAAAAAATCTAAATATTGAGAAAATCACCTTTAAAGTTGTCCAAATGAAGTTCTTAGCTATGCATATTACTAATCAAAAATTAGGTTTTGATACAGTTACGGTAAGAAATTTACAAAATATCTTCATGGAACATGATCTTTACTTAATATCCTAATGATTTTTGGCATAAAAGAAAAATCTATAATTTTGACCAATACAGTGTATTTTTGGCTATTGCTACAAATATACCCCAGCGACTTAAGACTGCTTTTGTGGTCCAGGGTCACATATATAAAACATAACATATCAAAAAACATTATATATAGATAATATTAACATATGTACATTTACAAATTTTACCATGGGAAGTTTATAAATATATGTTATAAACTTATATTTTCATCCGCCCAGAGAACTCACGTATGAGAAAATTATATAAAGCCTAATAAATAACATATGGCAAAATCACTCTTGATATTGGGCAATATATGCCATACATTCCATTTGCTGCTATTTTCATGCCAGACAGTATGCAACGCCCTAGCAACCACCTAGAATATCCTAGCAACACATTAAAACACTCTAGAATCCAGAGTTTTTGCACTTGCGATTACCTCTTCATAAAATGCAAAACTCTAGTTTGGTGATGATATGAGAAGGCTCAGTAGTTCCTGCAATATTTAATTTCATGCATAATTCTACATCCTGAATACAAATTCATAAATAAGAGATGCTTCAACATGATCTGAAATGCAAGGCAAAAGAAAACAACATTAGCAATCGTCTCTTTAATGAAACTATGAGAATATATGACAGAATCACACACTGAGATCAGCCTGCGCTCGAACAGATTGAATTCATCCAAGCAGCACAGCAACATTAATCATGATGCACATCAGAACTGTCAGAAAACTTTTCAGTATTTGCTGTGATGATCAAAGACATGCAACTTTTCTTCCCCAAGCGCGCGCTAAAGGATGAAAGCTTAAGATACAAACATAATGCTTTGACTTTTTGTATCTCCCAAATGCACAGCTCTTAATTTACAGACAACAAAAGCTGGAGCTGCGTGAACTGTTAACATAAAACCTCTGCAACCCATAATGTGATGTGAAAGGAGGATATGAGGATATTCAAGAATAAAAATGTAAGACAGGACTTGATTTTATCCATCTGGAATTGATTAGATCAAGAAAAGCAAGCGTTTCATATCTCAAGGCTAGATCTGAATGTGGATTGCAATAAAAGATCAATTTCCCTCTCCAGAGCTTCTCCACTTATCCCAGTGGTGATGCCTCTTTTTCCAATCAATCATTATTTGATATTATTGCCATAACCTATATTATTTCAGTTAAGCATGTACGCAACAACAATGACTTAAGAGTATTTGGCAACTTTTTAACATTAACCAAATGCCTGCAGCCAAAACAGAAGAGTTGTTTCAGAGACAGAGCAAGTTAATGCTTTTAAATTAAACATTGCACTAATGAATCATGCAGAATAAGACCAGGAACATGTGCTAAATAAGGTCAATTTTGATTTCAGGTTGACTTTAAGGACAAACACACACACACACACACACACACACACACACACACACATCCTCTCTGTTGTCAGACCCCCTCTATGACAGCTTACTTAACCCTGCTGAGAGAACATCTGCAAATTTTTATCTGTCAGTAACACGACGGCACACAGCCTTCAAGGTGCTGAAGCAGGTACTGCTTGTACAATGATTTTACATTAAACACATCCACAACACATGAAATAAATATGCAAGACAGATGAAATACAGGAAGATTATATAGCCTAAGTATCAATGCACTGCAATATTGATGATATCCTTGATTTTTTTTTTTTTGTAGCTGTATAATTTGACTTCTAAAAGCTCTATATGAGAATGATTGGATATTCTAAACAAAAAACAAACATACAAACACATACAAAAAAAAAAATCTATCCATTTTTAGAGAATATATTGCATTGCATTGTAGAAAAGAAGGAAACCGTGACAGTCGGTTCCCTCAAATATGCTTCGTCAGTCGCTGCTGCAATTGTTTAATTGTACATCATGAATGCATAAAAGCATCAAAATCATTAAGCATGAATGACAAACTGGCAGAGTGACAAAGAAAAGCATTCTCACTAGAATACAAAGAGATGACAGTTTATGTTCATATGCATATTGAAGCCTCTACGTTACACATGCATTAGGCCTATATTTAAATATGTAAATGATCTATATATGTATAGCTACTATATAGGCTACCGGCTATCTGATGTTGCAATAGAAGTCTAAAAATAAGACATGACAATGCATTTGGATTTTCTTCTTTTGCTTCATAATAATTGCATAAGCTTAATGCATCATTTATTCCCCAAACTGTACCTATAACAATCAGTGCTTTATAGCATAACCTATTTTAAGATTATATTTCCATATGTGCATAACCACCCTCTCTCTCTGTCCTACATTAATAGAAGTGTTACAATGACTTGTGTTCTTGGGTTCAAGGTTAATGTTTGCATGGTCATCTATTGGTGGGTTCATTGACCGAACGTTTGGCTACTTACATCGTGAAAGATGGACAGTCCATGAACCGCATCCTGAATCTGATGCTGCTGCTGCTGCTTGGAGCGGAGATGCTCGCGCTTCGCCGACTGGAGACACATCGTGATCATTTCGGTGCACGCCAACATCTTTTAACGAGCTGTTTAAGAATTTAGGAAGAAGAATATGCACTTTAAGACACCGCTAGGTAAGCAGATCTCGGAGTTAATGAAATCGGAGCTGCGGTGTGAACAGCAGTACGGCGCTAGTCTTCTGGGCGAATGCTGCTGATGCTGAGGAATACTAGTGAACGCCAAAGAATCATTCTTTCGACTGAACCGGTTCTTTTGAATGATTCAGACGAACTGATTCGAAAAGCGCTTGTGAATCACTGGCCTAAAACCTCTCTTTTCTTTTCTTACTTTTGACAAGATTTATGTAGTGATAAAAAGACATATCCAAAAGCTCCTCTGTAAAGAACTTTGACTTTTAACCTAGCTTTATCCAAAGGTGCGATTTCTGTTCTGGAATAGCCTATATATATATATATATGTGTGTGTGTGTGTGTGTGTGTGTGTGTGTGTGTGTGTGTGTGTGTGTGTGTGTGTCATTTCGGATATCTATTAATTTTCACCCTATTAACATATGATGTCTTGCCTTAAGGTAATAATTTTGACCGGTGGACAAAACGAATCGATGCATCTTTTTTATCGCATCACTTCACTGAAACGAATCTTCGAACGAACCGATTCGCGGAAATGATTCAGACTTCCAAAAGCCACCGAGGAAGTTCTTGCTCTGTTTCTCCACCTCCTCGGATGCTGATTGGTCCAGCAGTAGCTCAATGGACATCACTCCCTTGCCTCGCTTTTGCTAGGACAAATCCATTTATGTTACTTGCAGCAATTTATTAAATTATATGACACGATATGACAATGAATACATAAATAAACATAAAATAAAAGTGAGTTATAATGAAACAGCACTTTATATGTCCACAGGTCATCTAAGGGCCACAATTCAAATAATTTATAATAAAACACACATTCAGTGTATTTGCATGGTATACAAATGTTTTTTTGTTTTTTTTTCTGAAAATGTGACAAATATCATGGTACTCTCTGGTAACTCATATATGCAAAAACCCCTATGGCAGCCCATGGTGTATGTACAAAATATATACCATATTTTTGTGTTATAGTACTGGCTTACATTTCAAAGTACCATAGTATTACGAGGAAATACCATCACTGTGACATGATTACCATTTTTTTCCAAAAGAAAAGAATACCATGGTACCTGCCCTGACAAATAGCGCCATCTCGTGGAGGAACAGCCCTTAAATAATGTTAATAAATCCATTCCCCGCTCATTCTAAAGTACTCACGCGCATAGCTGATGTTTCAGGCTTTACACGGGTAAAATAAGACACGCTGTACACACCTGCCCTGTACAAACAAACATTACACGATCCGAATGCACGCACGTCGCGTCACGTGACGGGGTCGCGCGGTGACGTCACTCTGACATGGCGCCGGTGCTGGTGGCGGACCTTTGGTCTCCCGGTTGAGATGGAGCAAAGTTTATTCAAACGACGGGAAGTTGACCTCGGATCCCGTTAAAACCGAGATCTAGAAACATTTCCCGCGATCATAAGACGGTAAGATATAAGTGACACACGCCTATAGAGGACAACATGGAAGAAAAACAGCCGTGTTTTGATAACGCGTTAGCTCGTTTGACCGGTGACTGACTGTTAGACTGTTTGGCGGGTGATGTTTTGACAGCTCGTTAAGTAATATACGTAAATTATAGTCTGAAACGATTATAAACTATCAGTATTAGTTTCCAAGACATATATGTGTTTAATTGAGTCATAAACGTCCTGCAGACTTTAGTAGCTGCGACACCGTCAGTCAGAAACGCTACGTGACGCCACTTCTGTAAGTACTGTTACTGTATCATAACAACACAGTGTTGGGCTAGTTACTCCAAAAATGTAATATATTACTCATTACTAGTTACTCCTTTCAAAAGTAATATTGTTATTTTACTTAATACTTTCTCGCAACAGTAATTAGTTACATTACTTTTTCTTCACGCCCCACAGAAGTTATAACTGTGTATCTTCCACATAAAATTCGTCTTGAATGTTGCTAACAACATATTTCTTCCTCATCATTTGACCGAAATCCACATTGGATCGCAGTCAGAAGTTATTACAAAAACTCAAAAGTGATTGATAGTGACATTCAAGGAGAAGTGTAGTATTAATCTCATTAATTGTGATGTGTAGCTTGAAGCTAATTGGAATTTCTCCGTTACCCGTATATGTTTATATTTCATTATGTATTTGATCAAATCACATAAGTGTGTAAGAAACTGTTTAATTTTCCAAAACGTTTTTAATTATAGTAATATAATGTACCACATGTTGATCAGAGGGATGCCAGAGTAAAGTAAAGCCGCACGTCAGTGTTCAGATATTCTTTTTTCCTGACAAAATTAATATAATGCAATATTTCTAGCTGGTGAATGTAAGCTTTTCCATATTCCAAGCTTGCCTGCTGCACTGAGGACATCACATGCATGTGTGAGTCGTGAAAATTATGAAAATAAATCTAGGAATTATTTGATTGTTGGATTTTAAATCAGCGGGGTGAGGCATCAAAAGTAGCTAAGCTGTTTTATAGATGGTGACTGTAATATTATTACTGAAATCTTATGAATTAGTAATTAGTTAGTAAAGTAATAATGTTACAGTAACTAGTTACTGCCCTAAACTGATCATATCTGACTCCATGGTATGAAAAATTATCTGCCATGAAATTTAAATAGTAGCATGGGATTGTGATTTCTGTGGTATGCGTCAAAGTATCATGCTATTACCATCTGATATACCGTGGTAAAATCACAGTGCTTTATTGTAATGGCTTGACATTTTGTAAAAAGACAAGACACCACAGCTGAACAGGGTAAAAAATTAACTACATTAAGACAGTCTTCATTTGCAAGTTTTCTGAAATCTCGTGTTTACAAATGCAAATGAGGCATTATCTAATTAAATGTGTACTCATTTGCATACATTTCTAGAACAGAAACCTGAATGTTAGATAAAGCCAGGTTCACTTATGTTGACACATTAGTATTTACAGAGGGGTTTATCACTCCATAAATACTGTTAACAGCCATAAAAACACATTTTTACCATGTCTTTAGGAAAAAGCAAATTATCAGGTGAATGATATATGAACAAACCCCTCTGTAAAACACGTCGAACTACAGATAGGATTAAAACTGTCAAGTTGTTGTATGTAAGTGAGATATGTGTTGGGAATCTACAGATGCACTGAAGTGTCTAGTTTGGATGTTTTCTTTCTACTATTCTGAAAGAAGACATGTTATGCAAACAAAATAGGTCAAAATCTCAAAATGTGCCAGTGCATGAAAAAACAATGATTTTGCCTGTAGTGTCTTGCCTTATTAAAAGTGAAACCACAGTCGTTCAGCAGTTCCTGTGCTAATTTGTGAACTATTCAAATCATTTCTGGTCAATTTATAAAGTGCTTAAAAATCATCATCGTTTTTCATGTGGTTAACTAACCTCTGACAGTGTGCTGATGTAAGCTTTTATCATGATACACTAGCAGGCAGAATTAAGCCAGAAAATACTATAGATGGATTAGAGGAATATCAAGCTTGTTTTAATGAGTAATAGTCTATTGGTTTGTTGATAAAGCCTTCAGCTCTGCTGCTGGTGTCGCTGGTGAACTGATGGATGAATGTTAATCAGGCATCTTGACAGAGTTTAGACTATAAACAGAATATTTCTCACAAAAATTGACTCGCCTTCAAGTCATTCTGAATGAGAATTGAATATAGTCCACGAGTTGCACAGTATGGATGACTTTTGTAGTACTTTTATGTCCTTGGAGTTTGACAGCTCCAGTAACCTTTAACTTTCATTGAATGGGAAAGAACATAAAGAACATTTTTCTTTTGTGTTGCACAGAAGAGAGAAAGTCATACAGGTGTAGTGATGTGTGGATGAGGAAATAATGACAGGGTTTTTGTTTTGGGTGAAACTATAAGATGACTATTCTTAAAATATTTGATTCAATTTAAGATTATTAAGATTAAATGTTATGGTGATAGAAAGTAGCCTATATCTTTAAAGTGGTTTTTAGAAGGATGGACAGGCTAATGTGGGAGAATATCAGGCCAGTTATCAGAGCTGTCGGTTGCTCTATTGGGCTGGTATTGTGTTATCACTACATTGTATTTTTTATGTGCAGTAGATGGTTAATCGTGTTTTTATGCCTGGAAAAATTACACATTTATTTATGAAATATATTTTGTGAATTCTGCCGATGTAAGTATGCCACTAAGGTGAAGTTTTGTTGAAATTGTGAGAATAATTTATTATCATTGCGATGCTATTATAGTTTTTATTAATATTTTTAATCGGTTTTTATAATTTAAGTTAAAATCTATAGTAATTTTGTTTAGGGATGCACCGATATGAAAATTTTGGGCCGATATCGATAATTCTTTATACATGAAAGCCGATAACTGGTTTGTTGGACGATATATCTAAATCCTATTTTTTATATAATTTTTGAGAGCCTGATTACAAAAAAAGTCTCATGATTAAAAGCCATTAAACACTTCAACATAAATCAAACATAATGCAGCCTTACAAATAAATAAAACAATGCTTAAATAATGCAAACAAGTCACTGGACAACATTACATGTAAAAAAAAAATATATATATATAAAAAATCATGTGCCATGGATAAATTAAACGGAATAGCCTCTGCACTGACAATTAAATTATTTTAATTAAACCCTATTATTGATGAAAATTCTAACAAAAATAAAAGTGGTGGTTATTATTCATATATCAGTGATTTTGAAAAAGAAGTGTGTTAAATTAATACCACTGTTTCAAATAGCAGCATGCCGTTTTAGCGCTGCTGAAGAGCTGAATGAACGCTGGTAAACTGAAGCGCTTATTATTTATACAACATAAACATAATATTACAACTTGTATATACATAAAGACACAAATTCACAAGTGAACTCGAACTAAGTTGTGCTAACCAGAATGTGTATATTTCTGTATATCGGCCAAATTTTCTTATCGGTTCGATAACGATAACAGAAAAATTTACCTTTATCGGTCGATACCGATATGGTGGCCGATATATCGTGTATCCCTAATTTTGATTTGTGTTTTTGTCATTTTTAAGTTATTGTTATTTAATATATGTCTGTGTAGTTTAGCCTGTCATTTTTTTTTTTAGTTATTTTAGTTCATCATGTTAAACTAAATTAAAATCCAAAAATTATGCTTTGACAACCAACTGAAAAAAATAAATAAATAAAAAGGTTTACTTTACTTCAAGTAACAAAAATGGGTTTATTTATGGTTTCAGTTAAATATGATAGGCTTGCATGGAATTAAATTATGGGTGGAGGATCTAATAACGGATTTAATAAATTATTGTCTTAGCTATTTTGCTATAAAAAAATAAATAAAAAAAAATACACACACACACATAAATATAATTAAAAAATATATATATTGTGGTGGTGGAAAATATCAGCAGAGCAAATCATGTTACAATATTAAAAAAGGACAAAAAAGTTATTTTTGATTCCCGATGAAATGACTTGCTTGAAGAAGTACAATGATTTACAAGTTAGCATTTCATGACATTTACAGTTTGTTCCAAATCATAATTGATTTGAAGTTCAGTTTGTACTCTTTGGTTCATCAGTAGAATGTCAATGGGCTCTTTGTAAATGTCTGTGTTGTTTATCAGCACTTCCTCTCAGTGGACAGACTGATTCCTGTAGTGACTGAGACATGGAAGTCTCTAGTTACATCATCTGTAATCTGCCGAGGGTTTCTGGAGACTTCTGTTGTGAGATTAGCTGTTACCGCAGACAGAACGAAGACATGCATCACACACCAGCACTAAACGACATGCATTACTGATGAGGGATCAGATGTGTCGATTCAGTGCGTTTGACAGATCAGCCAGTAAAATCCATGTAAGACAGTGGGTTTTGTTGGCTTAGTCAACGTGACATCATATCCTGTTTTGCTCGTAATTGTTCCACATTACAGAAGTAAAATAGGTTGCAAATGCTGTTGAGATGCATCTCAGTTCATGAGTTTTTGTGATGATGAAACTTAACTGAATTAATACTGATCTATATTTTTATTTGTGTATTTCAGATTTGAGTCACAGCAAGTGTTTTTAATGGCCACACAATGAAGGCTCAACTTCAAATAACAGGTGAGCTTTTCAAAGTGATCTCTATTTTATGTTATTGCAAGACATTTGTTGACTGTGTTTTTCTTTGCGCCCATTGCAATGTAGCTCTAATATTTTGTTATACTTTTAATAGATCTGTGATTGTATTTGACATCTTTTGACAGTTCTGTCCGCTAAGCTTCGGGACAATAAGAAGAATTGGTTTGGGCCCAGTCCTTATGTTGAGGTGTGTGTGGACGGCCAGTCCAAGAAGACGGAGAAATGCACCAACACTCACAGTCCCAAATGGAAACAGTCTCTCACTTTGTAAGAATGAAATACGTCGCTGCTGAGTTACAGAACAGATCCGGGATCAATATTTGTTATATTTATATTCTCTCTCTAGACTAAAAATTAATGTTATTCTGATAAATACAATATTAAAGTGTAATGATTTTGTTTTGCCATTATGTATATACTTTTATAGCATTTATTAATATTTTGAATTAGCTCTAATTTTTATATTTTCACTTTTCATTTATATTTCTAGTTTTAATAAGTTTTGATAATTTTGTTTTGTCATTTATTTTTTTTGTCAAATATTTTTTTTATATTTCTTTTAAGCTTTATTTTTATTTTAGTTTTAGTAATTTTAGTATTCAACTTAAATTTAAAGCAATGTTTGTGTTTTTTTAATTAATATTTATGTTTTTTTTTTTTTTTTAAATGTGTTTTTGTCATTTTTATTGTTTTATAATATTTCTTTTTAGTTTTAATTGATATTTATTTTAATTTTAATAATTTAATATTTCAACTTAAATTTAAGGCAATATTTCAACATTTTTCTTAAATATTTATATTTTATTTCAGCTTCATTTTAATTATATAAAATAGTCATTTTAATAGTTTTATTTTCATGTAGCAGTAACGGCGCTGCTCTGTTGATCATATTCCTTATAGGATCGTCACCCCTTTCAGCAAGTTAATTTTCCGGGTTTGGAGTCACCAGACACTTAAATCAGACATTTTGCTGGGCATGGCCGCTCTGGAGGTCAGCGAGACCTTAAAAGCCAACGATATGAAGAGTGAGTTTCCATATTCTCTCATTATTCAGAGTCAGGTCTCTGTAGTGTGTTATGTTAGAGTGTTTTGTGTTTTATTGCCTCTTTGTGATGGAGAAAGGCAGGTGAACGGACTCATAGCACCAAACAAAGACTCTTTTCAGATAATTTGGTCACATGGAAATCATGTGACTACTCACAGCTAATGTGAATTACAGAACTGCAGATTGAGTGAATGCAATCTGAGGGCGTTGAGTAGCCCACAACCAGGTTAACGTTTCCTTTTCCTGTGACCTGAAGTGTCACTGTGATCTTGTTTACCTTGTGAAGCCAATTTAGCTTCCAGGTCAGCTTCTATGAATATGCTTTAAAAGCTTACATTTATTTAATCAGCTTTATGTTGCTATTCTTGTGGTAAAACGTGCTTGCAAACTGCAGTGATGCCTGATTATGTGAGCAAATCATTCTTGTGAGTCAGTTCTTTTCAATAAATCTTTTGAATCTATTCATAACTCAGTCAGAATGAGTCATTCATGAAATGTTTTGAAATTCATGAAATTTTTTTTATTCAATACACCCTGGAAATGTCATGGAAATTCATTGAGCAATCAGGATGCTGCTTTAACAGGCTGTTAACATTCATTTTTCAGTTCTGTAAGTAGTGTTGTTGTAAAGGTTGTGTTTGTGTGTCTCAGTCTGTGAGGTGGTGCAGACGCTGCAGCTGAGTTCGGACAGAGAGCGTGCAGATGTGGTTGGAGATCTCTCGGTGTGTCTGGATGGACTGCAGGTGGATCCCGAGACTTTTGCTTCTGAGGAACAAAAGCACAGTTGAGACCTTCTTTATCCCTTCAAAACACACTCGGCTTGTTTTCAGCAGCAGCTAATAGATTTAGAGTCTTTGCTGTTTAAAATATGTATTTCCCACACGTGACATTGTGTATTGTTTCTCCTCAATCACAGATGCTGTTATAAATGGAGATTCCAAACTGAACGGGGACATAGCAGGAAGGTAAAATAAAAATTGCAATTCCACTTCTGAGGGAATATTACCATAATATGTTTAGAAAGAGCTTGAAGCTGTCGTGTTCTTGGTGAAATTAGTTCTCCGGGGAAATATCTTGACTGCCTACTCCGTGCACTTGACATTTTATAGATCATAATGCATAGTTTATTGATGCATAAAAGCTAAAAAAAAAACTTTTTTATTTTATCTGCTCATATATATTCTTATTATTTTGATTTAAAAGAAGATGCATAAAAGTTATGGCCAGATTATTGAATGGTATCAGTTGAATTGTGGAAATATAAAACAGGAATGCTGTAGATTTAATTAAAAAAAAAAAATTCTATTCAGATTTAATTTATTTTTATTTAAGTTTTAATTTCAGTAATTTTAGTACTTCAACTTAATTATTTCAGTTAGCTGCTGTTATTGAATATTAGTTGTTAGCAGATGCATTTCCATTTAGCTGTAATTTATTTTATTTCAATTAAATTCCGTTTTAATAAGATGCATAACAAATTATGGCCAGAATGTTAGCAGATTAATTGTGGAATATAAAATTTCTATGTCATGCACATAAAACAGCAGTGTTGTAGATAGTATTTTTTAAATATTTGTTTTTAGCTTTAATTATTATTATTATTTTTCAGTTAATGCAGTTTCAAAAAAGGCATAAACAGTGATGGCCAGATTACTGAATATTAATAGCTGAATTATGGAATATAAAAATTCTTTGGCATGCACAAATAGCAGGAATTTTTTTGTGAAATTATTTATTTAGCTATAATTGTTGTGACTTTTTTTTTTTAATGACTTTTTCACTTCCTTTTATGTAAAGCACTTTGAATTACCACTGTGTATGAAATGTGCTATATAAATAAACTTGCCTTGCCTATAATTCATTCTTATTCAAATTTACTTAATTTTAATCAGACACATAAACATCAAGGCCAGATTTTTGAAAGTCAGCAGTTGAATTATGGAATATAAAGCTTATATGTCATGCACAGAAAACAGAAATTTTCTAGATGTTAAAAAATATGTATATTTTTAGCCATTGTCTAAGTTGAAAATCACCTGTTTTAAGTTCTTGACTCGTGCTGAGTAAACCTCAGTCTATGCACGAATTGAATTTTGACGTTTGTGTCTGTTTGTTGTTGGTCTAGTCGAGATTCTTCCCCATCCAGTGATATCGCTGATGAACAGCCGCTGCCCAACGGTCACGCAGTGGGAAGTACGGGGTCTGCCTCTCCATCCGCAGGGGCTCTGAGACCCCATCGACCCCAGCGGCCGCCGCCCGCCTCGCCGCATAAACCCACTTCCTCCACGGGTAGGGAACATTACCAGGGGACTCACATCCTGAATTTTCATAGCATTTGTGTTTGGAATTAAGGCTTCTTTGGCTGCATTTACACTGCAAGTCTTAACGCACAGATCCGATCTTTTGACCATATACATTTTTTGGCCCGCCTGTTTACATTAGGGCTGTCAAATAAAAGTTTTGAATATTCGTAGAATTTAAAAAAAAAATAAAAAATAAAATCCAAATTTGAATGCAAAAACATTGCATTGGAATATTAGGTGTGCAGCCTTATCACTGGTGCACGAAATGCGATGACGATGTAAGTGTTGTTGAGTTTTAATATTGTTGTTAGCGTATCCAGTTGAACCCCTAGATGCGGCGATGCTGCGTTATTCATTCCAAATATTGTGAAAAAAGAGAACATCGATGTGGAGAAGATGTTGTTTACGTCAAAACTGAAACTGAAAAGCCGTTCTCACAGAATGCATATTTTGTGCATTTTCTAGAGGGACATCTATCACTGTTGCGCTCGTGTGTCGCACAAGAGATCCGTATGTTTAAAAAGCATGTAAAAGTTCAACTTTTAAAAAGCATTGTTTTTTTCCCATCCCACTGCATATCATGTTTTTAAATGAAAACAGTACTCTGTGATTGGCTTTCATTTACATTTATGAGAAGTGCCTGTTATACAAGGTTTCAGTCATTGTTCAAAGTAGTAAGAGCTAGGACAGGAAGGGATGAGGATAGTAAGAGAACAGAAAAAGTGAAGGAATATACTTTTTTTTAATTTTTTTTTTATGATGAGGCAGTTAGATGCTCATGAAAAAGATGGTTTTTGTCGCTTTGTATTAAACTGCATCCATGATGCAGCAAAAAATCCGATTTTTTTGTGCCAGTGTAAATGCAGCCTTTAAGGGAAAGTTGCCTTCATTGTTTTTTAGCATCCTCTGCTGGCTCGACTCCCACTCACGGCAGCAGCGCTCCCAGCCCGGAAACATCTCCACGGGTGTGTGTGAACGGAGAAACGGAGAGTCAGGGGTCAAGCTCAGGTTCAGGGTCAAACCAGGCCCCGAGGGCCAGTCCAACGCCTCCCAGAGCTTCACTGATCACTAACGCCCCTCTTCCTCCTGGGTACGTGATACAATTACAGTGAAGGAAAGTTACGAGCAAGTCCCCATGAAATCAAAAACATTTAGATCTGTTTTTTTCTAATTAATTTAAGCTCCCATATGATTCCATGTGAAGCCTTTATTAAGAGCAGATGCTGCTCTTAATGCTGCTAAATGTCAGGATGACTGTGTGAAAATGAAGACACTATTTAATAACAAGCCTGTGTGGATTTAGTCTGATATGTTTTCTTTTCGTTTCTTGGTTGATATGTGTAGCTGGGAGCAGAGAGTGGATCAGAACGGCCGTGTTTACTACGTGGATCACATTGAGAAAAGAACCACATGGGAAAGACCAGAACCGCTACCACCAGGGTAACCATGCTGTCTTCTTTAGAGGTCACTTTTTAGTTTTACAGATTCATCAATTTGCTGCTTATATATGTTTTAATTGCATATTGAATGCAAAGAGTGTAAAGTATGTACTAATTAAATAACCTGATTAAATGTAAAACACTGCTTTTAGCCACTTTACCTACTGAAATAAGATCCCAAATTATTTAAGATGATTTTCGATTAGTGTATCTTAAGCCTGTTTAGGCATTGCATTTTTATTGATGTTTTTTTTTTAAATGTCATGCTTTTTATTGTTTTTATGCTTTCTAAAGATTTTTATTTTCTGACTTATGACCTTTTAGCTGAATTTTATGTATGAAAGATATTATATTTAAATAATATTAATAGTTACAATAACAATTATTATTGTTTAAAATAATAATGATTATTATTATTATTATTGTTGTAGTTATCATTATTCTTATTATTAATAATAAATGCTTATAATGAAACCGTTATAATTATACTGAAAGCTGATCATTGTTAATTTTTAAATAGTAATAATAACAACAATAAGTGTATTATTATTATAATTTTTATTTAAAAATGTATTATAAATGTAAAAATGACCGGTGAATAAACCCCAAGGTCAGAAAGTGTCCAGTATGAGCAGTTGTTTAGAGGATCTTGTGTGTTTTTTGTGGTAGCTGGGAGCGTCGTTTGGACCCGATGGGCCGTGTGTATTATGTGGATCATATAAACAGAACCACCTCATGGCAGAGACCCACACTAGAGTCGGTCCGGAACTACGAGGAGTGGCAGAACCAGCGCAGTCAGCTGCAGGGAGCCATGCAGCGCTTCAACCAGAGGTTCATCTACGGAGTGAGTACATTCATAAAAGAGGAAGTACAGTCTGCCAGTCAGACTCTTTTCAAGGGATTTTAAATGAAAGCATGTCAGGATTTTCTCTATAACCCGAGCTGTCCTTGCTCTTTCTATCTGCTCATCCCTTCAGCTGCAGGAACAGCTCGCGCCCACAGCTAATAAAGAGTTTGACCCTCTGGGTCCTCTGCCGCCTGGATGGGGTGAGTCACCAGTCTTTCATTTAATGCGGCAAAAAGAGGAAATCACATTTTACCCTCATTATAGAGCAGCTCACGCTCTCTTTTCTTGAACCTGTGTGTGTCTGCTGGTTTGGCCCACAGAGAAGCGGACTGACAGTAATAGGAGGATGTATTTTGTTCACCATCCTACAAGATCCACACAATGGGAAGACCCTCGAACACAAGGGTGCGATGCAATCACAAACTAACCACTGCCAGTGTTATTTTATCAATTATTTATACACTTTTTATAATTTATATATATATATATATATATATATATATATATACATTTTTAACTTTTGTTAGGGATTTTTTTACATTTCTTTTTTGGTTTTATATAAATATAAATATATATATATATATATATATATATATATATATATATATATATATATATATATATATATAAAAATATGATCTATTTTATCTATTTATTTTTTAGTTTTCATTTATTTCCATTTGTTTTTTTTTTTCTTAGTTAATTGCCAAAGCAACATTTCTCATTTTTGTTCAGTTTTTCATCTAATATTTATATTTTATTTTATTTCAGCTTAATTTTAAATAACAAAATATTTTTTGATACTTCTAGTTCACTATAATAACCCTAACTCTCTCCTTACTGTATGATGTTATTTTTCAATCACTGAACTGACATGCAGTATTATGTTTGTTTTTAATAGTTGGAATGAAATGTTTTTGTGCGTCAGGTTGTTGAATGAGAAGCCTTTGCCGGAGGGTTGGGAGATGAGGTTCACAGTGGACGGGATTCCCTATTTTGTCGATCACAACAGGCGAACAACGACGTACATCGATCCCCGTACAGGAAAATCCTCGCTGTCAGTCCTTTTAATAGCTTGATATATAAAGAGAAGGTCTTTTGTGACATTCTCAGATGCATACATTCAAAATGCCATAAACAGAAATATTTCACATAAGTTAACTGCAGCTGCAGGTTGTTTTAAATAATATCGTGTATTAATGTTTGTAGTTTCATTGTCTGTTTCTGTCTTTTTGAACCTGCAGTGAGAACGGCCCTCAGATCACATACGTACGAGACTTTAAAGCCAAAGTGCACTATTTTCGCTTCTGGTGTCAGGTAGGACCTCACATACATACTCCACAAAACTGATCAAGCTGTCTATTGTTCTTTCATTAGGCATTTAGAGTCATTTTAATGGCTGTTAATTCAACTTTTTTTTGCGGTATTGTCAGTGAAAATTCATGTTAAAAATGTGATTTTTTTTTTTTTTAATGTATTAGACATAATTAATAATCCTAATTGAGAATAATGATTTGATAATTAATATACAATAATTTAGAATAAATGATACAAAATTAATTATGCAAAATGTTTTTTAGGTGTGATTAAAGGGATTTTGTTTTGACAGTATGCATAAACAACTGAAGAAAAAAATGCATTTATTTGATCTGTTAGAGATTAGGATTAGGAAAATAGTACCAAAGCAAACAAAAAAGTATTTGCATGTGTGATTTATTTTATATTAAAATATGTTTTTAATACCAAAGCAACTGGCAATGCCTCAGCACATTAAGATCCACGTCAGCCGCAAAACACTGTTCGAGGACTCGTTTCAGCAGGTAAAATACATATTTTACAAGTGAATTCTGGTTTATCTGTGTAATCATGTGGCATGCAGACATAAGTTAAATGCTTGTGAATTGATTTGTTCAGATTATGGGTTGCCATCCTCAAGATCTGAGACGGAGACTGTGGATTATTTTCCCAGGAGAGGAGGGACTTGACTATGGAGGCGTGGCTAGGTATATTGCGTTATTTACAGGAAGTGATGATTTGAGTTGATATATGCGCGTGCACACATACAGTATACGGTAATGTTGTGTTTCTGTCATAGGGAATGGTTCTTCCTGCTGTCTCACGAGGTCTTGAACCCCATGTACTGTCTGTTTGAGTACGCCGGCAAAGACAACTACTGCCTGCAGATTAACCCCGCCTCCTCCATCAACCCTGACCACCTCAAATACTTCAAGTTCATTGGCCGGTTCATCGCTATGGTACAACTGACCTGAACAATGGAGACACTAAAGGTTCTTGCATTGAACATGTCTGAGTATTATTTGTGTGTTCTCTCTCTCACAGGCTCTGTTTCATGGGAAGTTCATAGACACGGGCTTCTCTTTGCCTTTTTATAAACGCATCCTGAACAAACCTCTTGCTCTGAAAGACCTGGAGTCCATCGACCCGGAGTTTTACAACTCGCTCATCTGGATCAAGTGAGTGAGAATGGGTTACAGAGATGCTAAGAGACAACAGTGAGGGCTTGGGGATTACAACTGTGATAATTAGGGAGACAAATTACTAGGGAACATTATTGGTCCTAACTATGAAATGTTTCTTCTATAGAGATAATAATATAGAGGAATGTGGCTTGGAGATGTTTTTCTCGGTGGATAAGGAGATTTTGGGAGAAGTCACTACACATGAACTCAAACCTGATGGAGGAAACATTCAGGTGACAGAGGAAAATAAAGAGGAGTATATCAGGTAAAAAAAACTCATTTATACAGCACAGATAAATTACAGACAATATTTTAAATTTAAAATCATATTTAGAATTATTATTTCTATAATTATATATTAAAAAATATTTTAAATGATTAAATAAAAATATTTCTAATTATTTGTGTTTGTAATATGTATTTGTTTTATATTATAATAATTTAAAATATTTTGTAGATTTACAAAGAAAGTTAGCTGCTTTTTATATTATATATATATAGAGAGAGAGAGAGAGAAATTGATATCAAGCATTCATTTGCAAAAACATTTTTTAACAATTTTCAAAAATCATGTTTTTTCTTTGTGCATTCCAATCAAACTGCATATAACTAAAAAATACTAGCTAGCTTACACAATAAAAATATGATAACAATAAAAAAACATGGTTTTTGGGTGAGTTATGTTTTTGCAAAAACTCTTCCTATATAGTTCTAAAATTACATTTATTACATACAATAATGGCATTATATAATCATATAAATAATTCCAAATATTATGTTAAATGTTAATTTATAATAAATACAATTTATAATTATTATAATTAATTTGTTAAAATAAATAAATATGTTAATATTAAATGTTATATAAATTTTTTTTTATTTACAAATAAACCACTAGGACTGTAAAAAATATATATATATATTTTTTTTTAATAATTATGAATTGTATAATAAAATAATTATAATAAACCTATTTTCAGATTGCATGCATTTTGAATCTTGACAAACAGCATATAGTTACAGCACTATTAGCCTTCATATCAGTGAGTGATTGTGAAATGAAACATGTTGCAGGTTGGTTGCTGAGTGGAGGTTGTCCAGAGGGGTTGAGGAACAGACTCAGGCGTTTCTCGAGGGCTTTAACGAGGTCTTGCCGCAGCAGTACCTGCAATACTTTGATGCCAAAGAGCTGGAGGTACAAACTACACTTCATAACATTCAAAGGCTTTTTTTGTGCAAATGCATCTCTGACCTCCAAATGTCACAACTATATATTAACAGTGTCTGCTGTTAATATCAGGTGTAAACGAGGCCATAGACAGTGTGTTGTGTCTGTTCTGAACGTGTGATTGTGGTGTAGGTGATGCTGTGCGGGATGCAGGAGATCGATCTGGGCGACTGGCAGAGGAACACCATCTACAGACACTACGCGCGCAGCAGCAAACAGATCGTCTGGTTTTGGCAGGTTAGACTGTTAATCACACTTCAGCATCAGACCGCTGGTTAAATTAAACCCTGACCTTTGGAGATCCTGTCATATTGGTATTAGTGATGCAGCAGCTTTTGTCTGTGTTTAGTTTGTGAAGGAGATCGACAATGAGAAGCGAATGCGTCTGCTGCAGTTTGTGACCGGCACGTGCCGACTTCCTGTCGGGGGATTCGCTGACCTTATGGGTAAGAGTCAAAGTTTGACAGCGTCATGCTAAATCATTGGTAATATATATATATTAAAATGACTGTAATGTAGTATCTTTCTCTTCTGATCCAGGTTATTAACTTTTTTTTTTTTCATCTAATTGGCATCTAAAATACTCAAATATTACCAAATATATACCAAAACGTAAATAAAAATAATGAAAATATGTAGACATAAAATATGTCTAAAACATGTAATAAAAAATAATAATAAAAAAGGAAAAAACAACCAACTAAATTACTAAACCCTGAACTGCTTACACACAGAACCTTTCCTTGTCACACAATTGACCTATCAGTAAGCCCCTCCCCTCGAACGCAGACTAGCCAATGGCAGTCGAGTATCAGTTGCACAGGGAGAGGAACTCGGACATCTTTAGGTCGGAACATAGGAAGATCCGAAGCTCGCATCGGTTTTATGGGGTTTATGCTTCAAAAAGGCAAAAACGATGTGCCTGGGGTACTTGTAACACTGATTCCGGGTATCCTGAGAGGATGGGCAATATCATTTATTTTATTACATTTCAGAGCAAAATGTCCCTAAGTATTCACACCAATACAAATGAAGACAAAAACGTTCATTTTCTGGTTGTCATACACTCATTAAGTTACAGTTTTCATCTGCTCAAGCAGAACGTTAATGTCATCTTGTGCTTCAGCAAGGCATCTCTGGCTAAAACTAGCGAACGTTAAAGTTAGTGAGTCCATGTTAATGCACAAACCTAAATAGCGGACTGGTCTCGCGTCTTGTACAGCGTAGGTCAAAAACACATAAACGAAGGTCTACATTTCACTGTCTCTTCATATTAAACTGGTTAAATGTGCATTAATTTAATCGTACCCTGTGATACATGAACAGTGTTCATGCATGCACACCGTAATATGAGACTTCTCCCGCTTGCATTGTGATCTTTAAACCCTCCTGGGTTCCCATTTGGTGGCCTTCTGTGTCCAAAATTGTGCAAAAAAAATCGTGGGACCAGGATTTCACACAACAGCTGTCATTGATAAGACAGTGAGCAACTCCGTTTGATTGTCCGAGGGAGCAACAGTAACTAAGGGGGGCGGGGCTTACCGATAGGTAACTTCAAGTAGATATGTAAAATTAGGTATTCAGAATTCATCAAAATGAAATGGTATCTTCCTCTTACTACTGTAATGTATGGAAGCAAGAGCTGAATGCCTGCACAGCCTATTGGTTTAAATGCAGTGCCAGTCCTTTCTCTTGCACTTTAAAGAATGTGTTTTTTATGTTGTGATTTCTGTAGGGAGCAACGGGCCGCAAAAGTTCTGTATTGAGAAAGTGGGAAAAGAAAACTGGCTGCCAAGGAGCCACACATGGTAAGATCAGAAATCATATTCGTGACCCTGGACCACAGAACCAGTCTTAAGTCGCTGGGGTATATTTGTAGCAATAGCCAAAAATACATTGCATGGGTCAAAATTGTCCATTTTTCTTTTATGCCAAAAATCATTAGGATAATAAGTAAAGATCATGTTCCATGAAGATATTTTGTATATTTCCTACCGTAAACATATCAAAACTTCATTTTTGATTAGTAATATGCATTGCTAAGAATTCGTTTGGACAACTTTAAAGATGATTTTCTCAATATTTAGATTTTTTTGCACCCTCAGATTCCAGATTTTCAAATAGTTGTATCTCAGCCAAATATTGTCCGATCCTAACAAACCATACATCAATGGAAAGATTATTTATTCAGCTTTTCAATTTTAAAAAATGTACACTTAAGACTGGTTTTGTCATCCAGGGTCACATTAGATTATCATACTGTACACTGTACATCACTCACTAAAGGCCTGTTCACACCGAACAGTAATAAGAAATAGGCTTTTAAATCATGTATATGGAAATTGCATTGTGCATTAAAGCAGATATGATCTGGCTTGTCAGATGGTTTTGCATCAATGAACATAAATGACCAGTGTGCAGTTCATTCACTTCTGCAGACCTCCTTAAAATCAAAATCAAGATGAAATCATTTACTATCTTCAAGCTAATAATATAACATTCGTATAGTTAATAACACTGCCCTGCAGCATCTGAATGAAATCCTATGTTTCGTATTAATTTTGGGTGCTGATTCCAAAAAAAGTCCCTGTTTAGCTCCAGCAGGTCACAGATTTCTCACAAGATATGATGCATGCCGTCGCATTTTTGATTTGGGCAGCCATTTGTGCAAAGAAGTCGTCTTCACGAGTCTTCTTCTAAACCAGATTACAACCATTTGTCACATGTACTGTATGAATGATTCTGAAGACATTATTTTATGCCTAATACTAATTTCTGCTGTTTTTGAAGCTGATACTTGTATATACTTTGAAATATAATTGTTAAACAACTATATAGTTTTTATTGATACTTTTGAACTCAACATTGTCACATTAGGCAATATTAGGCCTTTTTTGTAATGCATAGAAACACAGCTTTTACAGTGTCTGTTTGATTTTTCTCCCCACCAGCTTTAACCGTCTGGATCTGCCGCCCTATAAAAGCTACGAGCAGTTGAAGGAGAAGCTGCTGTTTGCCATCGAGGAAACAGAAGGCTTCGGCCAGGAGTGATGCATGCACACCGCAGCGTCTTTCAACGCCTTTCCATCACAACACAGCTTTCACCGTCATATCAAACATACTTTGAACCGGGAACGAGGGATAGACGCTCTAGATCCATTAGCTTAGGTTTTCTTACATCCTGCCTTAGTCGATGATGGATGCACAGCAATGCAGCGCCCCTCGGCTCACTCTATGCACACTGTGTGACCCTCGTATTAACCTCTTCACGACTGCCGCCCGCCTCCACTGTAGTAATGCACATGCAACAGACTTTTCCTTGGTTAAATTAGAACTTGGTTAAATTGAGTTTGCATGGAATGCGTCTGAATGAGTCTCTTCTGTTGTGCGCACATGTAAAGAGGAGTGCAAGACACAATTTCTTATGGTTTTTATTGCCACTGCAGATCTGTACCTTCATACAAACCAGTTGAAAAGGGTTGCACTTTATTAGCGAAAACACTGAGTGATAACAGCTAATATGAAACATGCACCAGGTCATATTTCACCTCAAAATCAAGAGAAGCAGAAATATTATTTTGCATGAAGAAAATTAAGAATTTTCATGAAAATCAAGCACATTTTCCCTTAAAATTGACTTGTAATGCAAGAACATCTCATTGTCATTGCTGAAAAAATGAATGGGCTTTATGTTCTTCATGCAAAATATAGTTTATTTTGATCTCGGGTGAGCTGTGACTTATATGCACATATGGTTGGATAAACATAAAGCAATAGCCCAAAAATGCAATCTAATGTCATCTCCACGTAATTAAAATATTCACTTTCTCATCAATCTTGCATTCACAAACCACTCGACTGACGCTATAATGTTAGCTGTTTTAGTATGATCAAACCTGCAGCTGAACATCTCGATCCTTTTATACCTTTAATGTGAAAAAAATCACAATATTTCTGGGAGGAATTAGTGCAAAACTAAAGAAAATGTGCTTTATTTTGGGACAAAATATTCATCTGTGTGTGTGTTTTCAAGGTGTTGCAGCATTTGGTTGACATCATTTGTTGTTATTCTGAAGATTTAGCACTGAGATAATGGATATTCTGTTTATTTTAAAGAAAACCAGGACTGTAAATACCAATGTACAAACAATAACGTGAAGCGAAGAGTTTCTTGTGTTCAGCTCAGCAGAGGATATTCCATCGTGAATGTGATATGAGTCTTTCCAACATGAGTTTGATTCTTTAACAAAGGGTTTTTAGTATTCAGTGGTTTGTTTTCCTCAGTAGATGAGTTCATATCGTGATGAATTGAATCCATCGGGTTGGTTTATGGGTGTCTGCTGTTTCCTTTAGGATGTCTTGTTACAGGGCACTTTATTTTAGATCATATTTTCTAATTTCGATTTAAAGTGAACTGACGAGTAAAGGTCAGAGATGGACAGTGTCCAGCTAAACGCCTCACATCTGATGTTACGTGTTGTCATGTCTTACAGCGTTTTGTAGCTCTGACTATGTCGAGGCTTACCTCTTTATTTTCTTAACACTGTAAATCATGTAACAACTAGCCTGTGATCTGTAACATTAACATCAATTAAGCTGGGTTTAATGATTTGAATTATATTTATTTTTCTTAAGTGAATGTGTACAGTTGGATGATTAATATAAAAATACCAATTTATTCTCAGCTGAAGGAATAAAAAAAAAAAGATTACAAAATGTGTTGTTTCTCATTTATTCTGTACATTTAAAATGACCAGTTTGCTTCTAAATATAAAAGGGATGCACGCTGATGAACACGTTTTGATAAAGACTAAATAAAAAGCAGTAGATTCTGTTAAATTAGATTTCATTTTATTCAGCAGCTTATTCGGAGAAAAAAATACAATGAATAAATATACAAAAATGTCTTAGAAATAGAAATAATAAAGTAGTATAATCAAAGAATAGTAATAAACTGATAATAATAAAGTACCTTTTTATTGTTAAATAAGTTATTTAGAATATTCAGTGTTCTGTTGCGGGCAGTTCTTGGATATTTTGGAGAAAAAGACAATATTAATATTATTATATTCATATCGATTAATATTATAATCTTTACTACATTCACATTAAAAAAAAAACGAGAACTTTTCGATTAAAATAAATCAAGACTGAGTTTTACAAATTACGTGATTCATTTTTCAGTTATAATATTCTTTTCTCTCTGTTTTTTGTTTACTTATTGGATCATATTTTGTATGCCATTACTTTTTTATTTCAATAAAAGTACCCTGATTTATTTTTATTTATTTATTTATTTTCGTGAAATTGCACACAGAAGGATCTGTAGACGGAAGCGGACCGTTTAAACCTTGTTCCGTGTTTCCGGTCGGACTCCTGTCGTGTCGCACTCTTTTCCGCTTCGCCTCCATTAAAGGACTCAGCGGCGGTTCGCGGGTCAATTTTTAAAACTTGTTTGGCAGAATCCGATATTAATCGGAGCCATCCGAACAGCAACCATGGTAAGCCTTCATTATTTGACTTATTAGCGTACGATTAATCAACTATCTTAATATTTCTGCTGTTTAGTGAAGATTTCAAATTAAAACCGTTTACGTTATCGTTACGTTGTTGATACGTAGAGCAGAACAGCTTGCGTCTTTCTAAGCCGAAATCAGCCGAAAACCAATAAAATGAGGGATTTAAAACGTATTGGAAATGTTAGTTTGTTACTGAAACATAATGCAGAAATCTTTGTGTAAAAGCCAGTCAGTAACGTCAGAATGAGTGAGCGCTAATGGTGAGCGTCGTTTGTTTGCTCTTGTAGCACAGAGTTCGATTTAAACCATTTTATAGTACATAGTTACGCAAGTCTGGATGCAAACGTATCATTTGTGTTTTGCAGCACAGTTTTAGTGGTATAAGTCTATTGTTTACGTGATTTGCCCTCTGCTTCAGTGAGGAAGTGCAAGCTGTTTAACTGCAGCGCAATCAGGAAGAAGACTTTTATTTTGCTCGCCCATCATTTCCGTCGTGGTCAATAGTACTTTTTGATTTATTTATTTTCTAATAAATAGATTTGCGTACTTTAGGTATTCACGTGAACTATTTTATTCCTCCTTTTGAAATAAGCCTCCAAACACACACGAGAGTAACTTGTGTATCTTGAATAGACTAAATTGTAAAATAAAAGTCCTATTCACTACCAGCATCTGCTGGCCAGTGTTCATGATTCATCTGTGTCTGTAATGTTGTTTTTAACTCTTTCCTCTTGCTTGTGTTCCAGACGGTCGGTAAGAGCAGTAAGATGTTGCAGCACATCGACTTCCGGATGCGCTGTATCCTGCAGGACGGCCGAATCTTCATTGGCACGTTCAAAGCGTTCGACAAACACATGAACCTGATCCTGTGTGACTGTGACGAGTTCAGGAAGATCAAGTAAGTCCTTGTGAACCTTCAGCTCTGTAGGGGCTGGTGAATGCTTGAATCTGATTGGCTGACGGACGTTCTAAGGTGTTCAATTGTTTTTAGGGAAAATCACGGTGAATGTAGTTCCAGGCAGATCTTGACCGCATCACATTTTCATATCGCTTCGCCGGTTATTTCAAAGGTCTTTACAGCCTAAACTCCATGTTTTTGCCACAATTTTTTTTTCTTTCTTTTCCCTGCGCTCTCTTCCTCAGACGCACATAACACAGTTTGCATGCACGTAAACACATGCACTAAAATTGTTAGCGCTACTCTGATTTTAGCAGCAAGATATTTTAACAACTTAAACTACACGGCTTCTCACAAGCGAGGTAACAGGCTCTGTTCATGAAGAAAATGAACTTAGTTTAACTATTAGTAGAGACATTGGCACTGAACACTTTTGAAAGACTCATAACTTAATAATTAACTCTATTCATCTGCTATCAACGGCTCAAAGCTGTGTTAGAGGTCTAAAATTATGTTTTGGAATCTGCAACGGAAGCATTGGATGAGATGCAGAAGAAACTAATCCTTCTCACAATAGCATTTTAATTACAAAAAACGGACAAATGCCTTAATGTATCATCTGATGGATGTCTTGAGGTGTGGGGAGTGTAGTATAAGAGGAATAATTGACTTCAGCCTGTTTAATTCTTAAAAAATAATGCACACTTGAGGTGTAGCTGTGCTTCTGCATTAAGAATTCAACAGCCTGTCGTCTATTATTCCTTACTTCTGGATCAATATTTGCTTGTCTGTATCCTTCACAGACCCAAGAACTCCAAGCAGCCGGAGCGAGAGGAGAAGAGGGTTCTGGGTCTGGTTCTGCTGCGAGGAGAGAATCTGGTTTCTATGACGGTGGAAGGACCTCCTCCTAAAGACGTGAGTCTGCTGTGAGTCTGAGTGGCGTGGTGTGTTGTTGTGAGTGCAGAGCGTGACGTGCTGTGTTTGTGCGCTCAGACTGGCATCGCCCGAGTGCCGCTGGCAGGAGTTGCTGGGGGTCCGGGGGTCGGCAGGGCTGCAGGTCGAGGCGTTCCCGCCGGAGCTCCGATGGCACAGGCTCCCGCTGGACTCGCCGGGCCCGTGAGGGGAGTCGGAGGCCCGTCACAGCAGGTACACAACTTACATATAGAATTTAAATGTATTTTTGCTGCTTTTTTTAAAATTCATCTTGAAACTATTTAGTTTTCTGCTGTCAATTGTGGGCCATTGTTTCAGAGTTTTAGAACTTGACAATGTAATATAATTCTTGTTAAAATCAGTGAAATCTGGCAGTGCAATAAAACGATGCGACAACTGTTTGAATTTTACGAACTTTGCAAAATTAACTTTTTTTTTTTTTGGTTGGATTTTATTGGGAGTCATAGCCAGTTTTTTGGGGTTATTTACACTTTATACATTTAACAAATGCCACACAGACTTTTGTGAACACCTGATTGTGATGCAATTTGTTTTGTTTGAACTTAAATACATTTAAAAATGGTTTAGTTAATTGTTTTTAATAGTTTTTGTTACCATTTTAGGCTTGTAGTTAATGGTTTGATTTTATTTAACTTTTTTTTTCTCGTTTAAAATATTTAATTTATATTGCTCATTTATCACTTAACTTATATTTTAATATTTAATATTGTTTTAATATTTTTATAAAGTACATTCACTCAGGGACTCTTAAGATTTTACCAGAAAATATTTAAAAATGATCCTTAAAAAAAAAAAAATGTATAACTTTATTTCTGTATTTTTCTGTTTTCTTGGTTATTTTGTAATTCTTGTTATTGTAATTGTTTTTGCCAGGAACATAGCCTTAAATGCTAACATGGCAATAAATAACGATTACTACTTCTCTAATTACTATTCAGTTCACTTATTTCCATTTTGTTTTTGCTTTTTTTTTTTTTTTTTTTTTTTTGTGCCATTTGAATGTAAACGGAACCGTCATTCTCTCTGTCTCAGGTCATGACCCCTCAGGGCCGAGGCACGGTCGCGGCCGCCGCTGTGGGTGCCAGTATCGCCGGTGCTCCCACGCAGTATCCTCCGGGCCGGGGTGGACCTCCTCCTCCGATGGGCAGAGGAGCGCCTCCTCCGGGTGAGTCTCTCGATCTCTTGCTGTGTGTTTCTGACGGCTGTGCTGATTCGACAGCTGTGATGACATCAATATTTCTGAGGCTGATGACGAGTCCGCTCGAGTGGTAGCAGGATTACGCTGAGCTCAGAATCACATGGCTGCCATCAGCCGGCGTGACGGTTTTAAGGTTCACCCTCGTGCTCACGTCTCCCTCTGCCGCAGGTATGATGGGTCCTCCTCCAGGCATGCGGCCGCCCATGGGACCGCCGATGGGGATGCCGCCCGGCCGCGGCGCTCCGATGGGGATGCCTCCTCCTGGCATGAGGCCGCCACCTCCTGGACTGAGAGGTATGTTATTTTGTTGGCCTTTTTGTTATTTGTAGTATTTCTTATGTCTATTTAGTAGAGCTGGGTAAAAAAAAAAAAAAGATCTTAAATCCCAAGAATCGATTAGTCCAGCCTGTTTTCAGTTGATGGACTGAACATTGAAGGGCAATAAGCATTGTGCTTTGGTACTTTTAATATGAAACGGCCTCAGATTTCAAATTCTTGAACTTCACAATCCGTATCCTGTCTCATGATATAAAAGCAACTTATCACCCTTTAGTGACAGCCTGCATTAATATAACCCCACACCCCTAGTTCAATATTTATATTTTCTTCCTATATTTCGACCATTGTACGGTATCTTCTCCTCTTTGCGTCTGTCTTCAGCATCTCTGGTACATCGTCCTATTTACAGACTCCGGTGTGATGTATTTTTCTTTATCTGCCCCAGTAGATCCCGAAAATAACTGACAAATGAGTACAAAAATGGAGAAATGTTATGCATTTTTGTTGTTATCTTACTGTTATTTTCTGAGTCTACTGGAACAGTGCACATGCAAATGAGCTGCTTTTTTTTTTTTTTTTTTTTTTGTCTGATTTTAATTTGTCCTTTTGTGTTTCACCAGGTCCTCCTCCTCCAGGCATGCGTCCTCCCAGACCTTAAACCTCTGCACTGGACGGAGACGTCTGAAATGCATCTTTTCCTTGTATGGGAAAGTTTGGCTGCAAGTTCTTGTATAGTTTTTTTGTTTTTGTTTTTTTTTTGTATTGTCATTTCTGTCCTTTTTTAAATAAAGTGTCAAATTGACAGTTGTTTTAATATGACTCTTGTTTTGCTTTCAGTTGATGCCAATTAAGCAATATTTACCACTTAAATCTAAAAATTAAACAATTGTACCAATTAAACAAAAACTATGAGTATTTCAGTGTTTTACAATGCACTTCTCTTAAACTTAAACATTTTTAAATTGTCTAATCCTGAGAAGTATAATTTATGCATTCAGCTTCTTGTAACTATAGTTTTAAACTTGATTTATTGTATTTTAATAAATTATTTTTGTTACTTTTTAAACTTAGTTTATTTTTTTTTATTTAATTTGAATTATATATATATATATATATATATCTCACACATAATCTCTCACTTTACTTTTATTAAAAAAAAAATCAATTTTTATCAAAGTAAATATTTAGTGATGCAGTGACGTATTTGAATGATGCATACAGTTCATTTTAGAGACCCACCGTGTCATTGAAGGTCTTGGTATTCATAAAGAAGAGAAATAAAACCTCATTCAAGCTGATAATCTGTTTTACACTTTTCAGAGGCGTTCTGTATTAAAATACTAGTTTATGACACGTTGTAGAAGCTCGTTCATTAGTACACTATTGCGTTCATTTTAAAATTCAGCCACTTAATGTTAAAATGTTCAATTTTTGTTCATATGTGTGTTTACACTGACAAATGGCACACAGAGGTTTTTGTGAACATTTGATGCAAATGCTCAGATTTATTTAGTTTTATTTGATCTTTTTTTAAACATTGTTACTAATAGTGGTAGTATTTTATTTTTTTTAATTTTTCTACAATTGATTTTTAATTCATTACGTTATTACTTCATGATTTTACTATCAATAGTGTTTTTTTAAAAAAAAAATATTACAATTGTTTTAATTAAGTTATTAATTTTAGTTAAGTTATTAGTTTATGATTTTATTATTATTAATAATCATAATAGTGGGAGTATTTCAAATGTAATACTTTTTTTTTTTTTTTTTTACAATTATAATTGTTATAATTTATATTAAGTTATTAGTTTATGATTTTATTATAATTTAAAATTATTCATTTATATATCTTTCTGCCAGGTTGTAAAATAAAGCCTGGGACTCCAAACCCTATCAAAATCTTTGAACAACTTTATAATAATAAATAATAATTTTGTGTTATTATTAACCGTTTATTGTACAGTCATCTGCAGTCTTAACTGACAATATAATATAATTGTATTCATATAGCGTGGCGTCCGCAGCAGCGGTCTCGTCCTCCGCGCCGCTAGGTGTCAGTGCGCGCTCGTGAGGCCGCCGCAGCCGCTGATCAAGAGCCGTGAGAGAATGACGCAGATCCGCTGCTGCAGCGACGCGGCACGTGTGTAAACGAGCATTGAACGCCGTTCGTGTGTCAAACACACACAATTATATGTGTTTATTTTTTTATTAAACTACAAAATCAAGTCTCGCTTATGTAGTTAGATTTATTCGTAAAGGTATACACTATATATATTTATATATATAGTATCACATGTTTTAATAAGTTTATTTAGTGAGTGCAGCACAAAGATGTTTTCGGATCTGGATCTGATCAGAACTATCGATGATAATGAAGAAGTCCCTGAGGAGCCGGACTCCGCGTCTGACGATGAAGCCGTGAGTTCACTTTACTCTTCAGACACCGAGGAACTATCATAGTGGCACCGTGTTTTCTTTTGGCCTGTATTGTGGTGCTATTATGTTGTTTGAGAATGTGTACCATGGTAATACTATGTTTCGAAGTGTAAATTACCATGATAGTGCTCTGTTTTGAGCCATATACTATGGTAAAACCTTGTTTTTTGATGTACATCATGGAAATACTAAGTACCGTGGCAGTACTGTGTTTTGAGTCTCATACTACGTTAATACCATGTTTTTTTAATGTGCGTCAGCATAGTCATACTATGCGTTATCTGTTGATAATACCACAGTAATACTGTGTTTTGAGCCTCTTACTGTGGTAATGACAAGTTTTTATGTGCATTGAAATCATAGTAAAAATATTTTATCTAGTGGTATATCATAGTAATACTGTTTTGAGAGTCATACTATGGATTTTTTTTAAATGTGTATCATAATAATATGATGTTACTTTCTGATATACCATAGTAATACTGTGTTTTGAACCTCATACTGTGGTAATTTCATGTTTTGTATACCATGTCAATCCTGTGTTTTTTGGTATTTTTTGGACATACCATGCTATCACCACATTTTTTTGTACATGCTTGATGGTAATACTGTT
The DNA here is from genome assembly GCA_036784905.1 of Acrossocheilus fasciatus. Classification (NCBI taxonomy): domain Eukaryota; kingdom Metazoa; phylum Chordata; class Actinopteri; order Cypriniformes; family Cyprinidae; genus Acrossocheilus; species Acrossocheilus fasciatus. The sequence goes on along the minus strand of CM071943.1, from coordinate 32,112,498 downwards.
TTTTTTAGCACAAACCGCAATACTAATACTATTGATATAGTATTGGTAATACTATTGTAGAGTTTGGACTGTACATTTGTAATACTATAGTATAAGTGCCTTGGAGTACCATGGTATATGTGACCCTGGACCACAAAACCAGTCTTAAGTCGCTGGGGTATATTTGTAGCAATAGCCAAAAATACATTGTATGGGTCAAAATTATCAATTTTTTATTTTATGCCAAAAATAATTAGTATATTAAGTAAAGATCATGTTCCATGAAGATATTTTGTACATTTCTTACCATAAATGCATCAAAACTTAATTTCTTATTAGTAATATGCATTGCTAAGAACTTCATTTGAACAACTTTAAAGGTGATTTTCTCAATATTTAGATTTTTTTGCTCCCTCAGATTCCAGATTTTCAAATAGTTGTATCTCAGACAAATATTGTCCAACAAACCATACATCAATGGAAAGCTGATTTAATCAGATTATGTATAAATCTCAATTTTGAAAAATTGACACTTAAGACTGGTTTTGTCAAGAATGCTGTATTGCAAAAGAAAGTACCATAGCATTACCGTCTGATACCGTGTGGTGAAGTGAGCTGATGGTGCTGTGTGTCGTCAGGAGCAGCCCATCGTGTTGAGTAAGCAGAAGCGCGCTCTGAAGGGCCGCAGCGCTGGAGACTTCAGCACAGATTTTGAGTTCGGCGAGCGGGATGGACTGTACAGCGAGGACTGGGTCATGGCAGACGTGATGGCGCAGCTCAAGAAGAGGGTGAGTGGGATCCTCACGTCTCTGCTCAGCGCTGTTGATCACGGTAGTCATGTTGAGTAATCATCTTCCCTCTCTATGGATTTCCAGAAACCGCCCACTACTTTGGACGAAAAGATCGAGAAAGTGCGGAAAAAGCGCAAAATTGAGGTATGACGGTGTGTGCAGCATTCAAATTGAAAACATTGTAATAATATTTCACAATATTACTGTTTATTATATTTTTGATTAAGTGATTGCAGCCTCAGCGAACATAAATTTTTTCGTGTTTTTTTTTATGTCATTTATGTCATTTTACAGTATATTCACATAGAAAACTGTTATTTTTAATTGTAAAAATATTTCACAATTTTTACTGTATTTTTGGTCAAATAATTGCAGCCTTGGTGAGAAGAACAGACTTCATTCAAAACATTACACATCTTTCAAAAATACTCCAAAGTTTTGACCACCAGATATTTTTATTCCATTTTATTCATATGTTCATTTTTATTTTGTGTGTATGTGGCAAATTAAATTAGATTTAAAATGTTTCTGACTTATTTGTATGTGTTTGCAGGAAAAAACTCAAAAAGAAAGCAAGAAAACAGAAGCTTCAGCCACTAAACCAGAAAACGACAATGATGATGAAGAGGATGATAAAGAAGAAGATGATGATGATGATGATGATGAAGAATCAGGTGGAGATGATGATGATGATGATGATGATGAGGTGGATGAAGATGAGTTCTCATCAGGTGATGAAGAGGTGCTCAAAAAAGCAGGTGTGTGTCGACAGTCAATCAAAGCCCTCTTTATTATGGTTCTCTATGAACAGAGTTGATAATTCATCCTCTTTCATTTCTTACAGACACTTTGAGAGAAAAACAGAAGAAAGGCAAGAGGAAAACGGCCGAAACTGTGAGTATGGATCGGATCTCTTGAGCTGCTGCTGTCTGTTATGTTTGTGTGTGTTTGTGATGTTCTGGAGGTTTTACTCCGGCTCTCTCTTCCAGCCTGAAGCGTTTTTTGAAGACGCCTCTCAGTATGACGAGAACCTCACCTTCCAGGATATGAATCTGTCCAGACCTTTACTGAAGGTGAGTCTGACGTCACGTGCGTTTGATGTGTTTCAGCCTACGTTCTTTGTAGTATTTATTTTTTTATGCATTTGTTTTTTATTGTTTTTGCCATGAAAATAGCCTATAAAAATTAAATAAAAATATACCACTGCTCCTCCTACTTGTTTATTTTTTTTGCTCTTAAATTATAAATATTTATTTTCTGAAAAAAAAAAAAAAATAAAATCACTTCTGTACTTTTAAAAAAAAAATTTTTTTTATTTTTTTTCAAACGTTTTTGATCAGGTATTTTTATTTATTTATTTTTTAAATAAATTAATACTTTTATTAAGCATTTTCATTAAACTTTTATTATTTATAATGTTACAAAAGATGCCGGTTTCAAATAAATGCTGTTTTTTTGAACATTCTATTCATTAAAGCACAACTGTTTTCAACATTGATAATAATCAGAAGTGTCTCTTGAGCAGCAAATCAGTATATTAGAATGATTTCTGAAGATCATGTGACACTGAAGACTGGAGGAATGATGCTGAAAAATTCACAGCAATCAATTACATTTTACAATATAATTCACATAGAAAACAGCTATTTTGTCACAATTTGACTGTTTTTACTTTAACAAGTTAATGCAGCCTTAATGAGCAAACATTACAAAATACTGATGATCAAATTCTAATAATTTCATATAATGTAGTTTTAATGTTTATGCACCAATGTTAGTTCTCATTTTTTTGTGGTTCTCAGTCATTACTGACGTTTTTGACAGTGATGTTGGTGTAAAGAATTACTGTAGAATTACTTGTACAAAGGCTTTAATGATAATGACCTGGAGAATTTTTTGAGATAAAAACATGTGCATGTGAATAATTGCATCACATTTTAACGGTCCGTTATTAGCTGAGAAACATCATTTGCATCCAAATAAAACTGTGTGCATTGAACATTGTACCATATGATGTAATGTGGGTCTTGAGACGAGGATGCAGAGCGTTTCTGAAGTGTTTTCCTTGTGTTTGTTCAGGCCATCACTACTATGGGCTTTAAGCAGCCCACTCCTATTCAGAAAGCCTGCGTTCCTGTGGGGCTGCTGGGAAAAGACATCTGTGCTTGTGCCGCCACTGGCACAGGTGAGACCTCTCTCTGTTTGATTTGACCAGAAAGAATGAATATGACTTTTTCTGTTAATGAGTGAGGATGAATGTGACACGTTTCGATGCCTCTCTCTGTGTGTCTCAGGAAAGACGGCGGCCTTTATGTTGCCGGTCCTGGAGCGTCTGATTTACAAGCCGAGAGAGACGCAGGTGACGCGTGTGCTGGTTCTGGTGCCGACCAGAGAGCTGGGCATCCAGGTGCACAGCGTCGCCCGCCTGCTGGCCCAGTTCACCAGCATCAGCACGTGCCTGGCCGTGGGTAAGAGCACTGTTATTACAGGATTATTTATTCACTGTAGTACGTATTCATATTTTGAATTCATTTAAAAAATATTATGCAACAATTTAATATAAAATTTGTCATTTCAATTTATATATTTTTAATATTTTTCAAAATATTTATTTGTTTTTGTTTTAGTAATTTTAGTACTTCATCCTAAACTTATTATTATTATTATTATTATTATTATTTTTTTTTTTTTTTTTTAGTTTTAGTAATTCTGTTATGTGCCCTTGACATTTTTATTACTTTTTTTTTTTAGATTTTTAGTTTTTTTTTATTTCTATTCAGCTTTTATAATTTCTATCTGTCTTTAGTTGTCAAGTGAACTTTCTAATTACGTTTTTAATTTAATATTTTGTTAGCTTAATTTATTTTTAAACCATTTTAAATGTTTTAGTTTTAAATTATTAGTAATTATGTGCTTTTGTTGTTGTTTTTTTTAATTTTTATTAAATTGATTTTTTTTATATAATTCTAGTACTTTAACCTGAACTTGAAAATGTTAGTACTTTTAATAATAGTAATTTTAGTACTTCAACCTAAAATTAGAAATTATTTATCTAATAGTGTTATTTTATTTCTTTTTTTTTTTAAATTAGGTTTTAGCAATTCTATGTGTTTTATTATTTTTTTAATACATATTTCTGTTTTATTTCATCTTCATTTCAGTTTTTGGTTTAGTAATTTTAGCACTTCAACTTTCATTTATTTGTCAAGACAGCATTTATTTCAAGTTTTTAATCTAATAATTAAGTTGTTTTATTTCAGCTTTATTTGTTTTGAAAAAATATATATAGTTAAAAATAACAGCACAGATTAAGAGTGGCCCTGTTGCTTTAATTCTCTCTTTCACATGTTAAAATAAGACACTTGAAGTTTTTGAAATATAACGAAGCAGTAGACATACTGTTAGAAACGAAGGCGGGAAGTATTGTGAGACGTTTGTGACGTGTCTGTCAGGTGGGCTGGACCTGAAGTCTCAGGAGGCGGCGCTGAGAGCGGGGCCGGACGTCTTGATCGCCACACCGGGACGCTTGATCGACCATCTCCACAACACACCATCGTTTGAGCTGAGTCAGATCGAGATCCTCATCCTGGACGAGGCCGACCGGTGAGAGCCAGACTTCTAGAGCTACAGCTCAGACTTCCTCAGTGTTTGGCTGGTTGTTTAGATGTGTGTCTTTGGCTCAGGATGTTGGACGAGTACTTCGAGGAGCAGATGAAGGAGATCATCAGGATGTGCTCCTATCAGAGACAGACCATGCTGTTCTCAGCCACCATGAGCGAGGAGGTGATGCAGCTTCACAGCGTTACTCCACTTCAGCCCACTTCAATTCAGTCTGTGTTTATGGATGCTTTATGTATCCAGTGTTGAGAAATCAGGATATTGTACAAGTAATAAGAGTAAAAAGAGATCTATCTATCAAAATAAATTAATATAGAAATGTTAGTATATAAAATAAATGCATAAAACAAAGGAATAAATTAATGCATAAAAATAAAAATAAATAAATAGCATAATACCACAGTCTATAATTTAATTTCTTTACTGACAAAAACAGATGAGATTCATCCCATAAATATCTTCCATAAATATATTTTCCTTCAAATAGCTATCAGTGTAAATATTGGATGGATGGATGGATAGTTAGATATAAATAAAATCAATGAATAATTATATCAAAGTAAATAAAATGCATATAAAATGCATAATTTTTTACATTAATAATACATAAATTATTTACAAAATTAAAATGCATAAATGCATAAAATAAATACAATTGTATCATTTATGTTTTGTCTCTCTACTGACAAAAAACTATTGAGATCATCTTGTTTTCCCACAAAAATCATTCCGTTCCAATCACTTGCTCCAGTGATCATATCAATATCAGGCAGTTCTAGTGTCTTTCTAATCATTTCCATCACTTTGATTAGGTCAGTATTAGATATGTATAATATATATATATATCCATATATAATGTTATTTTTGGCTCTAACTGTTAGTACAACAGATCTACATCGGTGCGTTTCTTAATATTTCCCTTCAGGTGAAGGATCTGGCGTCTGTGTCGCTGAAGCAGCCGGTGAGGATCTTTGTGAACAGTAATACAGACGTGGCTCCGTATCTCAGACAAGAGTTTGTGAGGATCAGACCCAATAAAGAAGGAGACCGAGAGGCTATTGTTGCAGGTAAGGTGCCCTAATGAGTGGTCTTGAACCCTAATGAGTGCGACTGAACTGCATCTTTATAAATTACTGATTTCTAGTGCTTTTCATTGATAGTAACTCCTTAATGTGAACTACACAAAAGACTCGACTAACACTCACAATGACTCCAGCAGAGTTTAGTGTTAGTGTGTTCCTCTTAGGACAAAATATGCATAATCACACATGAATAGTTCAATAATATGAACAATTGCACAATCAAACAGAGAAATAAAAAATATTAAAATATTTATAATGTATTTTTCCTTTGAAACTGTCCACCATTTTTGAAGGAAACTATTTTAGTTAAGTGCAGTCAATGTTATTTTGATGTTTTTATATTTGTAAAAATATTTTTGGTTTTAATTTCAACTTTATTTTGAAATTTATTTATTTTTTACTTTAATCAATTTGTTTTTATTTTTCTCTTTAGCTTTAATTTTAGTTTTAGTCATTTTAGTACTTTATCTAAAATTGAACTCATTTAATTTAGCTTTTACAGTTACATTTTTTTTTTAATGCATTCAATCTTGATGAACGATAATAATACTGATCGCAATGCATGAACAAAAACAAACAATTTTGCTGCCTACAGTTTTATAGAGTCATCAGAGTTAACGTATGTTGTCTAAAAATGCCGTCTAGTTAGGCAGCTCACTAGAGATTGGAACAGAGTCACAGAGTCTAGTTTGATTCTGAAAGGCGTGTATTAAATCTGGTTATTGTCCGCAGCGCTCCTGACCAGAACGTTTCAGGATCACGTGATGCTCTTCACTCAGACGAAGAAGCAGGCTCACCGCATGCACATCCTGCTGGGCTTGATGGGGTTAAAGGTCGGCGAGCTTCACGGAAACCTGTCGCAGACGCAGAGATTGGAGAGTCTGAAGTGAGTTTCACGCAATAATAAAACACAAATATTTGACTTTAATCAACTGCTGCATGAAAGACGTCCTTGTGTCTCAGGCGTTTCAAGGACGAGCAGATTGATATTTTAGTGGCTACAGATGTGGCTGCCAGAGGTCTGGATATAGATGGAGTCAAAACGGTGAGTTCTCATGAGTTTGCAGCTAATATCGGTGTCAGTGAAAGCACAGAGAACCGTGTCTGAATGCATGCGTGTCTGCAGGTGATAAACTTCACCATGCCCAACACCGCGAAGCATTACGTGCACAGAGTGGGCCGAACGGCTCGCGCGGGGAAAGTGGGCCGGTCCGTGTCTCTCGTGGGTGAGACTGAGAGGAAGATGCTCAAAGAGATCGTTAAAAAAGCCAAAACACCCGTCAAAGCTCGAGTCATTCCTCAAGGTAAAGATGCTTCGTCTTGTGTTGAGTTAAACTCACAACTGTGTTCCAATTTATGACCAGATCTCTCTCTTGAGTTGGTTATTTCTCATGAATCCGTTAAAAGAATTCATAAACCTTTCTGAATGATTCGTGAGTCAAAATCCACAGTGTCTTGACACTTCTTAATTAGTCCTTCCACAAATTAAGACATTACAAAGGTCTTAAATCAGAGGTAGAACATTTATGCCATTTTGCTTCTCTAGTAAATATAAAAAGAGACATTTGCAGTGGAAAGTTGCTTTGGATAAAAGCATCTGCAAAATGACTCAATGTAATGTAAAAATAGAAAAGAATTATCAAAGAAAAGCATCACTTTTTTTTTTTGTAGAGTGATCAGAAAGTACATTAGAAGTCATTTCCATATTCTGATGGTTGAGAGCAAAGCTTTTAAACTCAATTTTTGTAAAAAGATTTAAAAAGCAGAGGTTTTGCAAATGCAATGTATTGTGTTCCTTAATATCTTTACTTGAGCTTGAAAAGCTTACATTTATCTCCATAAAACCTGCAGAATTCCTGTATATCTAAATGATTTTTTTTAAAAAAGCTAAAAATCCTAAATATCACTGAAGTCCTGGAGCACTCTCATGTAAATGCATTGTTTTGATGCCGTTTTGTATCAGAGATGACTCTGTTATTAACGTGTGTGTTTCTGGGCGTCTCTCAGAGGTCATCCTGAAGTTTCGGGATCTGATTGAGAAGCTGGAGAAGGACGTGTATGCGGTGTTACGCTTGGAGAAGGAGGAAAAGGAAATGGCTCATTCAGAGGCACAGGTCTGTTTGTTTCAAATGTTGCATCATTGTATGATTAAACACACTTTGGCTCCTGTGGTGAACTGTGTGTGTGTGTGTGTGTGTGTGTGTGTGTGTTTAGATCAGTTCAGCTCAGAAGAGGTTAACGCAGGGCGCAGATGAGAAACAGGCGCCCAGGACGTGGTTCCAAACGCACGAGGAGAGGAAGAAAGAGCGCAGTGAGTTGAATTTGTGGTCTTTTTCATGAAAGATAAACACTTTCATCATTTCTCCAGTCACATGATCTTCAGAAATCATTCTAATATGCTGATTTCCTGCTCAAGGAACATTTCTGATTATTATGAATGTTGAAAACAACTGTAATACGTAAGTATTCATTTTATCATAAAAGAGCGATTGTCAACACAGCAGTGAGAAAATGTAGTCCGCTTGTCATAACCACATTTCTACCTCAGATGTGCATTACATTTTCTTAATATTTCAGTAATTGCTTGTGTGTGTGTGTGTGTGCATTTATCATCTCATCGTGCACTTCTATTTTCCTTTATCAAAGTGACAAAAGCGCTGCAGGATTTTGATTTGGCTCTGAGAGGGAAGAAAAAACGAGCACAGTTCCTGAAACAGGGCAAAAAGAAAGAGATAACGGTGAGATTATTTCATCAAACTGTCTTTTTTGCTTTATGCTTTTATGACCTGACTTTATACATCACTGTGCCATCTGAGGTTAAATCATTAAAGAGGTTCAGCACCGTATGCTGTGTCAGATGTCCTTGTTTGTATTTGAATGTTTAACGTGTGTGTGTGTGTGTGTGTACGCGTGCGTGTGTGTGTGTGTGTGTGTAGGCGGAGGAGAGAGCTCAGTTCGAGGTGCTGAAGTCTCAGATGTACGCCGAACGAGTCGCCAAACGTGATCGCAAGCAGAAGCGAGCCAGAGCCATTCCTGAAGAAGAACCTGTGAAGAAAGGTCAGCAAATAAACACCTGAACCTCCAGCATGGGCTGAGCATTTGTAAACATGTTTGAATTAGGAATGCACCAAAATTCATGCATTTTCCCCCATATATTTTGCCTTTTTTTTTTTTTCACCATTGCATAAATTAAATAGCCAAAATGTTCTTTTTACTTTTTTGTCTAGCTTTTCAAAGAAAAAAAACAATTACAAAACAGCAATTTAAAAATATTTACTGAACATTTTGAACACTCTAGCAGACACTACACTGCGTTCCAAATTATTATGCAAGTGATATATCAGTCAGATTTCGGTTCAATACAGAGTCAGATTTTTTCACTGCTACCAATCTCAGACAGGTTTGTTCAGTAGTTTGCCAGGTCTTCTTGAGTAAATGGAAACCCTACTTAAAGAGGTTGTTCTGCATTATTAAACAAGTCACAGTTCTCATGAAATATGGTGAGGAAGAAAGATCTTTCTGAAGATGAGAAGTATGAAACAATGCAACATCTTGCAAAAGGCATCAAAACAAACAATATTTTGCGAAAAGCAAATAGAAATGATTGAACTGTCAAAAGATTTGTGAGTGATTTAGATCTTAGTCAGATAAAGTTTCTGTCAAACCAATGAACTGTATTGTAATAGCAGCTGTAAAAAAAGGCACTGCTGAGCAGCAAACAGGTGTTTGAAGCTACTGGAGTCTCGAGATCCTCTTCATGCAGACTGCAGTTGTGTGTAAAGCTGCGTTTCACTCACTGCTAACCAAACCTCACAAAGAGAATATTGTTTGTTTTGATGCCTTTTGCAAGACATTGCATTGTTTCATACTTCTCATCTTCAGAAAGATCTTTCTTCCTCACCGTATTTCATGAGAACTGTGACTTGTTTAATAATGCGGAACAACCTCTTTAAGTAGGGTTTCCATTTACTCAAGAAGACCTGGCAAACTACTGAACAAACCTGTCTGAGATTGGTAGCAGTGAAAAAATCGGACTCTTTATTGAACCGAAATCCTACTGATATATCACTTGCATAATAATTTGGAACGCAGTGTATACCAACAAAGCACAATTTAACTTAAAATTAATAAGCTATTAAAATATTATTTTTGGCCATTTTTGAGACCCCCTTCTTGATTCAGGCGTGTATTTTTACTGTACAAATAAATACAGCCTTGCTCAGCAGAAGATAATTATTTTAAAACATTAGAGTATATTACAGATCCCAGTTTGAACACCGTGTGAATGTTATAATAAATGTATTAATAGAGCTGTCGTAATTACTAGCATTATTATCGTCTTACTTTTCTTATTTTATTTAATATTAATGTTTCAGCGCAGATTTTCCTTGCGCTTTGGACTTTGAACCCTGTTTGAATACAATTCATGCGTGCATTAGAAAACATAACATTCTGCAGTGTATTTAGTCGTTTGAGGAGATTTCGCGATTTCAGTCGCCATACAGTAACCAGCAGCAGTCTCTCGCTGTCGGTGCTTCGTGCTTGTCGTCTTTCTCGGACACTTTTAAATGCTCGGTTCAGTTGCCGAACATTCAATGCAACATTCCTTGTTTGAATTGATTTGATTTTCAAATTCTGACTGTTTAAACTTTCTTCTTCCAGTTTCCAAAGACAAGGGCGGCAAAAAGAAGTCTGTGTTTGATAAGGAGCTCACGAACACCAGCAAGAAAACTCTGAAGCAGTACAGAGCCGGGTGTGTGCTGCTACATGTGATACTGAAGAGTTCAAGGCTTTGTGTGTGTGTCTCCGAGTCTAACAGTGATTTCTCTGTCCAGGCCGTCCTTCGAGGACAGGAAGAGACTCGGCATTCAAAACAAGAAAGGAGGACGCTTCAAGTCAAACGCCAGGTAAGATTCATTACAATCAACTCCCTAAAACACATTCCCATCAGACTCGGTCATTAAATATGCAACAAAAAATACATTTTTAGTATTGTCAGACTTTCATTTCATTTAACTGAGCATTGACTGATTATGTCAACTTTAATTTTTTCATATAATGCATTGTTTGGGAATTGTGGAGGGATTTAAGTTACTTGGATGTATAAAAGTAAATGATGAAATACGAAATAATACACACCTTGAAATTAAATGTAATAGACAACATAAAGCAACAAATTCATGAATCATACAATTGATTGCATCATGCAAGTTATTGTAATTACAAAAGATTAACAAGGGTTTGAAATGTATATATTTTATGTTTGTATTTTATTGTACTTGCTACATTTTGATATCATTTAATAATGTATTTAATATAGACTAGGTAAATTACTGCATAGAGAATTTTTTTTTTCCAAGTCTACATACACAGAGTGTGATAAGGAAAAGGGTATTTTAAATACTTTATGAAAAGATGATAAATATTTTATAAAAATATTTGTCTTATTGTGAAATTTATATTCTCTGAAGCTATTTCAAATTATTTATTTTACAAATTATTTAAAGAAAGAAAGAAAATGTGTGTATGTATATATATATATATATATATATATATATATATATATATATATATATATATATATATATATATATAATATAATATATATATAAAATCTTATAACTCATCTTTATTTGGCCGTCTAACTCTAGCACTCTCTATTCTTAAAAAAAAAAAAAAACTTGCCCCTTTTAGACTCTATTCATTTACTAACTGCTTGTTTTCTTTAAAAAAAAAAAAAAAAAGGCTGAGTTGTCATAGATTGCTTCCGTTGTCCTCATTTGTAACTCACTTTGGATAAGTGTCTGCTAAATGAGTGAAAGCGTAATTTTTGCCTGCTGTCTCTCATCTCAAGTCTTTTATGTGTCGTTGCAGGTACAAAAGAAAGTGAAGCCGTGCCTGATGCATACGAAGCAAAACTTCAGCGTAACATTAACCTCTTCATCATTTTATCATCATCCTCCCTCCAAACTTTCCCCAACATAAACCCTTCAAATAAACCTCTTCGACTTTTACAACCTGTGCTTCTGTTTGTCCATGTGTTAGTTATGGCAGAGCGAGGTGATGCGAAGCTTCTGTTAGAGACCAGCCAGCCGTCTGAAGGGCGTTCAGAGGTGTTAGAGAGCCCACGATATCAAAGACACCCTCTTTACAGCCCACACGAAACCATGAATCAGTGTCCGGGGCAGGAAACTCCTTTATCACACGACCTTAAAGATAACACACAGAGAGAGAAACAAAAAATGAATGTTTTGCACAGTGAAGATGCATGTCTCTGTTACACTGTAATTATACATTTAAAGACTAAGTAATATTAATTAACTACATATACTTACATGTACTGGTTAGGGTTTGTCTTGGGGGTTACTTGCGTATAATTATGCATAATGTTATAATAGTAAGTACATATAATGTGTAACAAGGACACAGTAAAATAAAGTGTTGCCAAATATTTTTATTTATTGCTTGCTATTTACTATTTACTGTTATTTAAGCACGTGCAGAGTGAATTATGTTGTACTACATACTTGTGTAAATATCATACGGAGCTGCTTTATTGTAGTAATTACTCAAATGTTTATAGAGTATATGGTAACAGAATATGAAAAATCTCACATCTGACCGCTTTGGCAAACCAATCGGAAACTGCTGATATTTTACCCTTTTTTAGGGGCAATTGGCAGAATTATGTGTAGAATCTGTGTAGAATTATGATGAAATTACACTGGGTGTAATGTGAAGTTATTAGTGTTTCTTGCTAAAGTGGACATCTGATCTGAAGCTTTATTTACTAATGGGAAGTAAACACAAAGCTCCAGTCAGGTCAAAGTTCGAGTGTCTGTTCATCAAACAGACATGAATGAGAACAGCCTCCTCAATTTAAAAACGGGAAATGTTTTCTCAGTAACTCCTTTTAATCTAGATTTTCTCTGATATTACAGCTAGCCTCTCCACAGTCAGTCTTTTATCGCAGCGGGTCATGTTTGCATGAGTTTTGCACACTTCAAGAAACTTTTTTCCCCTTATTTGCTCTGCCAAATGAGATGTAGTTTTGTTGAACAGCACTTTACAGGTTTTACCACATTGTTGCCCGGGCTTGCATTTGTCTTGCATCTACCTCAATGCTTTGCATTCAAACCACAACATTTCTTCACGAAAGTTTCATTTTTTGTGAAATGGGCTCAAGCAGGTGATTTAATACAAACACTTAAAGATCATGAAAAAATACTACAGTGTTTTTGAACCATGCTACAGTAAAGTGTATTATACTGTATAGTATTTACAACACTTTGTTAATGAATGCTACAGCATAACTGTAAAAATACTGTAGTATACTTTATTAAATTTAAGTTGTTTGATGATTTTCAAGTTGCAGACTTTATTTAATTTTGATAAACTATGGAATCGCTTCTATATTACTGAGAAAATTCTACTATAACTGATTTTCATTCATTTTAATTTTAATGAATTATGTAAGGAACTGTTTACAGATGTGACTAATGCAGTAGCTATGACACACTGTTCTCTTGAATTTTGCTCAAAATCCCGGCTGTTACTGAGATGCATCGCTCCCCTACAGCAGCGCATGTCTGTACATCTCTCCACGGCAACCGGCTCTTGTTTTCCGTTCCTCACTTTCGGTTCTGACTCAGAGAAACCGGCTGACGGTCCGCCCACAGCCGCGAGAAACGAAACTAAACCGGCAGCCTATTTAAAGCCACCGAGGAAATGAAAGACGCACTATTGCTGAAGACATCATAACCAGGTGAGTGCTGAAGATCATATTAAATAAGAATCGCTTTGTTTACACTATTTTTTATATTTTATATCTGGTGTCGCTTGCCGCGGCTGCTTTTACTCGTTTTAAAGAGGAACAGCTGTGTGTTTGTTTTTTAGCCTGCTCACTTCCGGTATTACAGCACGCAGTCGTTTAATTTTGATATATTTTTTTTTTTTTAAAAGCGAGAACACGAATAATATTCTCATTTTACAATATATTGTAACAGTATAAAGCATTTGGGGGAAAAAAAATAAAAACTTGCTTAACCGTGTGTGTATGTATGTATATATATATATATGTATATATATATATATATAGGTGTGTGTGCGTGTGTGTGTGTGTGTGTACATCCATATCACGTTCTGTAGTCTGTGTTGATTACTCCAATTTAACGAGAAATGAAACTGAAATGTCACAGTGGCATATCAATAATTCAGTAATGTGTCCGGTTCAGATATCAGCTCTATTTGACTAAGCAGACTAATCGTATATGTGACCCTGGACCACAAAACCAGTCTTAAGTGTCAATTTTTCGAAATTGAGATTTGTACATCATCTGAAAGCTGAATAAATAAGCTTTCCATTGATGTATGGTTTGTTAGGATCGGAAAAACTATTTGAAAATCTGGAATCTGAGGGTGAAAAAAAATCAAAATATTGAGAAAATCGCCTTTAAAGTTGTCTAAATGAAGTTCTTAGCAATGCATATTACTAATCAAAAATTAAGTTTTGATATATTTATGTTAAGAAATATGGAACATGATCTTTACTTAATATCCTAATGATTTTTGGCATACAATAAAAATGGATAATTTTGACCCATACAGTGTATTTTTGGCTATTGCTACAAATATACCTCAGCGACTTAAGACTGGTTTTGTGGTCCAGGGTCACATATATGAATGTAGGTTCGTTGACATACTATTTACTTTTCTGAGATAAAATAATGATTTTGAGCAACTTTGTATGAAGGTTTGTTTGCATGAATGCAATGTTACCAAAGTGACTGAGAAAAACTAAAATGTTTGAAAGTCATTGCATTAGATCCAGGGTTTAATCCAGATAGATGTCTGGAGGGGGGTGAAGGTACAGCAGAGATCTACAGAGAGAAATTACTTTATTATTTCTGTTTACTGTATTGGTATAATCACCCTGCAGATATATTAAAATGGTCAATCCAAGAGGAGGAGGACAGCACAGAGGAAGAGGAGGCTTCAGTGCCCCTCAGAGAAGAGGTATAGGTTTTTACTTCTTTACATTGCCTTATTCAACTTGGTCACTCAGTATGCATTCTTATTACTTATACACCACAATATGTATTGTTTCAACAGATGGTTCTGTGCCTGGTCAAAGACAAGCAAGCAGGTCTCCCAGTCGAAGCAGGGGAAGCAGCAGAGGTGGCCGAGGGGAGGGAGGAAGAGGAGGAGGAGGAAGAGGAGGAGGAGAAGGAAGGGGTCGAGGTCACCAACAAGCCAGTGGAACTACAAACAGCCAAAGGGAAAGACGGCCAGATGAAAATGCCCAAGGTGCAAGAGGAGGTGGAGGAGGAGACGGAAGGGGACGAGGACAGAGGAGAGGAGATAACCAGCACCACCATCAGGGAAGACCAAGCGGGAATAACTTCCACCGCCCTGTGATAAGAGGAGGCCCGATTAATGCATCTTTACAGTCTCGAGGGTTTGGGAGAGCTGTTCATGGGTCCATGCATCAACATTATGCAAATTATTTTCTTCCAACTCCTTGCTTTCCTGGAAACACGGGTCACCAACAAGCCAGTGGAAGTATGACTGATGGAAGAGTTGGCCCACAAGGTGAAGAACCTCAAAGAGGAAGAGTAGAAGCTCAGCGAGGTAGAGGCGGGAATGGGAGAGGAAGAGGGAGAGATGGCACCCCTGAAGTACGCAAACTGGGCTATAAAACGCTTGAAGGCCTGCTGGAGAAAGAGGCATCCGAGGTGGCCATCACCCTTTCATCTAGCACTGGGCTCAAGAATCTGCTTGACGACAATATGATGAGAAGCGACCTGGTGCAGCTGGTCTGTCAAGTTCTCTGCAAGGCCTTCGAGTCTCGAATTGACCGCAAGATCGTGCTGCACTTGGCTGGCATCGTCAAGGACTCGCCGTTTTTCCGTAACGGTCTGCCGTATCATGTGACTGGAATGATGTCGGATTACGCGCAAGCTCGAAAGGAGCAGTACCCCCAACATTTGAGCAACATCATCAGCCTTCTCTCTGAAGTACTCAACATGTTTCCGCACAGCTCCATCCAGTCGGTTTCCATGTTGGTGGCTCTTTTGAAACCGACGGTCAACCAGTTGCGTGCCTCTGGTGTGGATATTCTCGACAGTACCGATGAAGACTTGGAGAGGGTGCAAGGTTTGGTGGATCACCTCCAAGAGAAATCAAGGGAAGGCACCTTGCGGTCAGATAACTACTCCTTCCTGGCAGCCGACGAGGATGCGCCACCTGGAGAAGAAGACTTCAGGACGATGAGCATCTATCCAACCATTGAGGAGTTCCACCTTGACCAGAAGCCGTTCCTGAGACCCAACATAATGACTCAAAGCTTCCCTAACGCTCGCATCTATCTAGACACACACTTCCGACTTCTGCGTGAAGATTTCGTGAGGCCGCTGAGAGACGGAGTCAGGGAGCTCCTGAGGATCCAGCACAGTGAGACTGTCAATGGAAAACCAATGAAAAAGAGGAATTTTGATGACATCAGAGTCTACTATGACACCCGATTGATTTTGCCACTCTGCACCTCAACAGGAATGGCCTACAAAGTGCAGTTTGACCAAAGACCTCTTCAGGTAATCACTTATTTCAAGTTGAGCACTCCACTGTACTCTATAGATCCCAAACATGTCCTCCTACTAGGGATGCACGATATTGGATTTTTGCCATTTTGGCCGATAGCCGATGGTGATACCGATATATTTCCTTTTGTTTGGAAACAACACCAAGTCTCTCCTGTGCAGAGATCATAAACAAATTGTTTTTAATTATATATTACACATTAATGAATAAATCTGTACAAATATAAAAGTATATATAAGAGTTATTCGTCTTAACAGCATGCATATCGGCATATTTTTTTGTCATATTGGACCGATGCCGATATTTGCATTTTAAGCCATTATCGGCCGATTCCGATAACATTCTGATAATATTGTGCATCCCTGCCTCCTCCTATGAGTTTATTCCATTGTATCCTCTCTTACAGTTTGTCCGGTGGGAAAATTCCAAACGTCTGCTTTACGGATCCCTTGTCTGTCTCTCCATGGACAACTTCGAAACCTTCTTGTTCGCCACCGTTTCCGATCGGGATCCAAAGCTGCTGAAGCAGGGACAGGTGCATCTCTGTTTTTCTTCTGACAGCAGGGCCAGATTGGCCAGTGTTCAGCCCTCGGACTCCTTCCTGATGGTCGAGACTACGGCTTACTTTGAGGCCTACCGATACGTCCTAGAAGGTCTTAAGGAGATAAACGAGAATGATGTTCCTTTTCAAAGGTATGCATAATTGAAGTGAGTCTTTCTTACTTGGCTGGTTTCTAGAGAATTGCTATCTGAATGTTTTTTAGAGTGTTGTTTTGTGGTTGCTTGGGTGTTCTGGGTTTTATGTCAAAAGTACTCAACGCCAAGGCGTTATATAATTAATTCCAGGTCTGAACAATAGTAATAGTTGTGCTTAACTTGGTAAAAACCACAACACACGTTTTTGTTGTTTTAGGTACATTGTGGAGTGCAACACAGATGTAGATCCTCCAGCTTACCTTCGGGTGGAGGGAAGGTCATATGATCTGTCTACCATCATGGCAGAAGGACAGGAGAAGATTCTACCCTTTAACCCCTTGACCCCACATGCCTGGCCTGATGAGGAAAAAATGGGTCTTGATGAAAGCCAACTTCAAGCACTTAAACTGGCCTTAACCAATGAACTGACTATAATACAGGGACCACCAGGAACAGGTGATTAATCTGTGACTAGAGGTTGCTGTGAACCAATGTAATACTCTCGAGACCAAGTTGCAAATATGCACTAAAAAGTTAACTATTACAACATAATAGATGCCACCTGTTTCTGGAGTGCAGAGACATCTGGTTTTGTTCTGCAAGATTGTTCTTTTTCTAAAATGTGAATTTGAAGATCTTGTTTGTTTTTGCTCTTTGCAGGGAAGACGTATGTAGGTCTAAAGATCGCTCGGGCTTTGCTGGAGAACCACACGGCCTGGTCAAATGGTTGCCCTATGCTGGTGGTCTGCTACACCAATCATGCTCTTGACCAGTTTCTTGAAGGTATGGTGCTAATATCTATATCTGTGTGGTATTTATAAAACCTTACTGCTTTTTTGTGTGGATAAAAGCAGGGAGAGACATGGGAAGGTCACAAATGAGATCTCTCAGTTGTTTCTAAGAGCCAACAATAAGATAAAGTGGAAGGCAAATAGAGATGCCTCTTACTTCTGAGTTCTCGCTTGTGATAAAAAGACACCAGTAACCTCACAAGTCATGTGTCTCAGAAGAGATTTTCTTTTAAGCATTTAAGGGTCTTTGAACTTTATGGCTTCTCCAGAGAGTAAAGGATAACTCTACAGCTTCATTGATGTATGAAATAATGAGATATTTCATAACTTTTGTCCCAGGCATCCATGGATTTTTAAAACAGGGCATTGTAAGAGTTGGAGGACGAAGTAATAGTGAAACTCTAAAGCCCTTCGGTCTGCGGGAGCTGACCCGGGTATCAAACTTCCGCAAAAATTTGCCGCAGCACCTGAGGAGAGCCCATCATGATGTGAGCCCTCTATGGACACAACTCAGATTTCATTATGACATTTATTTTATTTTAGATTAGATTAGTTTAGTTTATACTAATCTATTTTTTTTTTTTTTTTAATTTTTGGCATTTCGATTAATTTAAAAAAAAAAAAAAATTGATTTAATTTTTTAAAAATGTCTAAATGGTTTTAAAAATTTTTTTTAAGTAGTTTTATTGTTAGTTATTTTTGTACTTTGTTTAACTAAACAAAAATTTGAAATGTTGCCTTAGCATCAAGCTTAAATAAAATAAGTGTTTTTTTAATATTAAATCATTTAACAGTTGATTTATTTCAAGTGCTGATTTTTTATTTTATTTCATATTATTAATGCTTTTAACCCTGCTGTAAACACTCATTTTGAAAAAAAGTTTAAATAGACACAAGAGTGAATAAATTATGAAAACCCTCTTTATTTTTGCAAAAACTGTTCCTAAAAAAAAATGTAACATTTAATATAATAATTAGATGCAACGTGTGATCGTGCCATCAGCCATGTGCATGACACGCTATCACATGTTTTTATTAGTAAATAATTCTTGTAAAAATGGCAGAAGACAAATTCAAAAGTTGTCTGAGAACAATTATGTGCCAGTTGTGTTCTAATGAGTTGTGCTGTATGTCCACAGATCTACACACAGATGGAGGCAGCGCAGGAGCTCTTAAAGAGACAGTCCATTCAGCTGGAGTGCAGCTTGCGTGGCGTCCTTAAAGAAGACTTCCTGGAGAGATACATCTCTTCTCAGCACTGGGACAGTCTGTGTCTACAGCCAGTAAGTGGCGTACACACACTCTCACACACACACACACACACACACACACACACACACACACACACACACACACACACACACACACACACACACACACACACACACACACACACACAAAGGCTCTGAAACATTTTGCCACAGCTGTCAGACATGCCATCCATAAATAGTGTATACAGATCATGATGAAGCTATATTTTGCAGTATGATATTTAACCCTGAACATCTGAGCTAAACAACGGCACAAGCTAATATGCCGTTTGATCTGATTCACTTTCGTCAATTATAATCACACAGTCATTAAACAGTGTAGTATGCTGCAATTCCCAATGAGATTGTCTTTGGCATTAAGCAGCTGTGAATTTCAGACCTATAAATCTACTGCTTTGTATCTGATAAGCAAATTTCTAAAGCCTTTAAATTTGACACGATCAAAACTTAGCTGTAAAACCTGTTACACAAAACCTGCTGCTCACAATCAACTCCAAGCCGTCTGTTGTCTGATTGGTAGTTTATACTTTTTTTTTTTTTTTTTTTTTTTAGCCAAAGTAAAATGTCTTTTAGTGTAATTGTAGAACCATCCAGCTTCAGCTGGTGCTTCACGTGTTTTTAAAGATTCCTTTAAATCCACCAACTGCACCAAGTTTCTTATTTTTGCTCAGTTTGGGCCTCTGAATAAAACAGCTGTTTTTTTTTTTTTTAAATTGAGATTTATACATCACCTGAAAGCTGAATAAATCATCTTTCCATTGATGCATGTTTGTTAGGATCGGACAATATTTGGCCGAGATACAACTATTTGAAAATCTGGAATCCGAGGGTGCAAAAAAATCTAAATATTGAGAAAATCACCTTTAAAGTTGTACAAATGAAGTTCTCAGCAATGCATATTACTAATCAAAAATTAAGTTTTGATTTATGTACGGTAGGAAATTTACAAAATATCTTCATGGAACATGAACTTTAGTTAATATCTTAATGATTTTTGGCATAAAAGAAAAATCGATAATTTTGACCCATGCAATGTATTTTTGGCTATTGCTACAAATATACCCCGTGACTTAAGACTGCTTTTGTGCTCCAGGGTCACAATATGAACATAAAAGCCTGTATCAAATATGATACGCCAACTTTTTAAAAGTATTTTTTTACATTTTGCCTAAAAGTCAACTAACTGTTTTTCAGACTTGAAATATGCACATATGATTTTACTCAAAAATTTGCAAAATGTTCTTTCCTTCTGTGTTAGGTGTTTGATGGATTTGAAAGTGTGGGGAAAAAGAAGCCTTCAATGATAGCGGAGTGGCTCGGCATCGGATTCTGTGGTTTTTTGCAGGGGCTACAACTAGCGGGTGAGAGACTAGTTGACTAACAACATTCATTTTTTATGTTCTGTATGTGGTAAAATAAACTGCGGATTGAAAAATGCTTCATAACATCATTAAAGTTCAGTTCTTTCAGTGCGTGCTCATTAAAGAAAGGAATGGCTGTTTTATAGGATTTCCTTCGTTCTTTAATGCACAATGATTTTCTCTCCCCACTGAGATGCAGTATTTATCATCATTTAGTAATTAATGCGACAACTGCCAAACTATGCATAAGACAAAGTACTCTGCATTACTTAGTTACTGGCATAAATACAGTGCCAGTAATATATGTTTTTCTGCAGCTCGTTGAGGCCTAGTCTATCTGTGTCTCAAATATGTCTCCATTTGTTATCAGTTTTCATGACCATGCACTTCATTAAAATAAACCATTTTATTACTGCATGTTCTGTGTCACCACATGTTGATTTTAAGCAAATTAGAGACATTTGAGAAGCTGAGAAGGTGGTTTTTCAGTGTTGTTTGAAATCAGGACATATAAAGGCTTACATTGCAAATCTGGTCTGGACAATGAATGTATACCAGAAGAATAAATGGCAAATTCAGCATTGCAATGCTTTCTCGCTTTCTTTCTCAGAAGCGGCAGATGAAGACGGGGCACAGCTGGAGGATGAGGAACTGATAGAAATCGATGAAGAGGCGGATCTGATCCAGGCCGAGAGGATAGTGGTGGATGCAGAGCACGGGGATAAAGACTGGAAAAAGCTGAAAAGCGAAGAGAAAAACATCGCTGACATGGCTGAGTTGATGCTGGCTATGAACCTGAATGATGCTGAACCACAAGAACCAGCCCAGAATCAGGCTGAACAAGAGGAATGGCAGGTATGAGAATTCATGCATTATTTAATCATGTATATTGGATTGAAAACGGTTTACATTATATTCATAAAAATGTTGAGGGAAACACACACACACACATATATATATAAACAAACAATTATGACAATCATTTTAAATAATGAATTATATTATTTAGAATTATTAATATCAGGTAAACATTTTATGAGCTTATGTTACTTAAGATTACATGGAACTCTTTGAAAAATGCATTTGTAACAGCGCTGGACTGTTTAAAACAGAATTTAATAATTATTTTTTTGATGTAGGTCTCAGACTTTTGTTTATATTTAAACAAACATTGTATTTATATTTAAAATGTAAAGTATGAACTTTTTAAGCTCTTAAAGGAATATCACTCAGCCTCATGTTGTTCTGAACACTTTTCTTTCTAATGTGGAACATAAAAAGTATTGTTCAGCATAAGATTCATGCTGCTTTTTTGCATGCAGTGAAAATGAATAGTTTCATAAGGCTGTCAAACTCAAAATGCAAAAAAAGCATAATGCAAGCCAGGGTTATGCAAGAATTTAAATAACCTGTTTTACTTGGAAATATGTTACACTGCGGAAGAAAAAAAGACTTGTGAATGTCCTTTAATGTTGATTGTAAGGCACTGCTTTGCACCGTGTGTGTGTTGTCGTGATGAACTCAGTGCTACTGTTCTGCTGATGTGTGCTTAGATGCAAGGCCACCAGAAGAAAAAAATGAAGCAAATGGCTAAAAAAGAGCTGAGGAAGAGTTCAGCCATGAGTGAGAAAGAAGAAAGACAAATCAGGGATGTGTGGAGCCTCAGTCTGAAAGACAGATGGAGACTGTATCGGTAAGACACACACACACACACACACACACACACACACACGTTTGGTTTTGTGAAAAGTGGGGACATCCCATAGGCGTAATGGTTTTTATACTGTACAAACTGTATATGCTATTGCCCTACACCTAAACCTACCCCTTACAGGAGACTTTCTGCTATTTCAGATCTTCAATACACTCCATTCTGTGTGATTTTTAAGCCTTTTGAAAAGTGGGGACATGGGGTAATGTCCTGAAAAGTCACCTTCTCCTTGTAATACCTGTCATACCCTTGTTATTATGCAAATTCATGTCCTCATTTGTCACAAAAATGCACACACACACACACACACACACACACACACACACACACACACACACACACACACACACACACACACACACACACACACACATTCCCAGCACTAGATGGCAGCATTTACCTACAAACTTCTTTATGCCACTCCAGTGAACTAACATGATTCAAAATGTAAATATAAACCAGCTAGATTAGATTCATGCTATAAACATCTTTGTTTTCTCCTTCAGTCTTTGGATTTTGCGCTACCGGAGTGATCTTCGCACTAAGGCCCTCGCCTCTGAGCAGGTGTATCAGGACGCAGCGGAGCGGCTCAATGAAATCCGCCGTCGTGAGGATCTGTGTGTGCTGCAACAGGCTCGAGTCGTGGGTATGACCACCACAGGAGCGGCTAAATACAGACAGGCTCTGCAGGAGCTGCAGCCCAGGCTGGTGATCGTGGAGGAGGCGGCAGAGGTGTTGGAGGCGCATACCATCACCACCCTCAGCAAAGCCTGCCAGCACCTCATTCTGATCGGAGATCACCAACAGGTAGAAAGCACTTCAAGTATTATAAATATAATGATATGCAATATTTATGAAATAAATATTTAGTATACTGCGTAAACAACCATGCTGCTTCCATGTGTTAACGCATGTCTTTATGCATTTCAACCTGCACAGTTGAGGCCTAGTGCAACAGTGTACGACCTTGCCAAGAATTTCAATCTGGAAGTGTCAATGTTTGAGAGGCTTGTCCGAGTGAACTTTCCATTTGTGCGACTTAACTACCAGGTTAGTTTCTGTACTATCACATCAGCCATTTAAGAGTAGCACTTTATGTTACAGTCCTGTTCTGTATAGTAATTATATAACTAGGTACTAACCCTGAACCTAACCTTAACACATGTTCTTATACCAGAACGTTCTGAGAGTACGCTGCAAGTACACGTACTGTAAAATAAAGTGTAACCCCTAACCCATGTAGTTACCCTATATTATCAATACTTTCTTAGGTAAGAACACTGTAAGTACAGGTAAATGCATGTACTGTAAAATAAAGTGTAACCTATTTGATTACATATTTACTAATGTCAGTGTGCTACAACAATGTAAACAACAATCCCGTTCTGTTTATTTCTTTTGCAATGCATTTGTAGCATCGCATGAGGCCGAGCATCGCTCGACTGTTGACGCCTCATATCTATGAAACTCTGGAAAACCACCCTTCTGTGCTTGAGTATGACAATGTTAAGGTAAGTCATTTAAGACAATACAATTACTAAACCTTTTATTATAATATCACATCAGTCCATGCATATTCTTATCACAGTTTGCTTAAAAGTAATTTGGGTACCATCATCTATTTGACACCTGCATCTTGCGATCTACAGGGGATTTTGACCAATCTCTTTTTCGTGGATCATTCTCATCTTGAGGAAGAGATTAAGGATGGACGGAGCCACCAGAACCCTCATGAGGCTCAGTTTGTTGTCGAGCTTTGCCGCTACTTGCTGTACCAGGAATACAAGCCTTCCCAGATCACCATTCTGACGACGTACACCGGACAGCTTCACTGTCTGCGTAAGCTCATGCCCTCTACGGAGTTCTCTGGCGTCAAAGTTCACGTTGTTGACAAATATCAAGGGGAGGAGAACGACATTATCATATTGTCTCTGGTGCGCAGCAATCTACAGAGGAGAGTGGGCTTCCTGAACATATCAAACCGTGTCTGCGTTGCTCTTTCCCGTGCTAAGATGGGTCTCTATTGTATCGGAAATATGGACATGCTCAGCTCCGTTAAGCTGTGGAGCAACATCCTTCACACTCTGAGAGAGCACAGTCAAGTGGGTCATGCTTTGACGCTGAGTTGTCAGAACCATCCAGATAAACAGATCCTCGCATCCTGCAGTAATGACTTCAAAGGTGCCCCTGAGGGTGGTTGCGATCAGCCCTGCCAGTATCGCTTGGATTGTGGCCATGTCTGCACCCGTATGTGCCACCCATACGATGCCGAGCACAAGAAATACAAGTGCACCAAGGACTGCCCGAAGGTGCTGTGTGAGCTGGGTCACAAATGCACACTTCGCTGTTACCAAGAATGCGGTAAATGCCGAGTACTCCTAGACAAGACAATTCCATCATGCCAGCACATCCAGAAGGTGCCTTGCCACCAAGACCCTGAAACATTTGCCTGTCAAGTGCCTTGCCAAAAGACCCTCCCATGCGGCCATCCCTGCAAGGCAACTTGTGGAGAGTCCTGCACCTCTCAATGCAAGGTAAAAGTTGTAATGCAGTTGAAATGTGGACATATGCAGGAAGAACCATGCTACATTTCCAAGGACCACAAAAGAGAGCCAAACTGTAGATCTAAATGTGGCACCACCTTGAAATGTGGCCATCCTTGCCCGGGAACTTGCTATAGATGCTGTCAAGGTCGCTTGCACAAAGCATGCACCCAGAAATGCCAGGAAACCCTCGTGTGTTCTCATCAGTGTCGGGAGCCTTGTGTAAGAGATTGTCCACCATGTTCAGTTCGCTGCGAGAACCGTTGCATCCACAGCGTCTGCATGAAGACTTGCGGTCAGCCTTGCGCCCCTTGCAACGAACCCTGCGAATGGCAGTGTCCTCACCAAAGCTGTACCAAGCTGTGTCATGAACCATGCAACCGTCCGCCTTGTTCTGTTCCCTGCAACAACACCTTGCCCTGCGGACACCGCTGCATAGGTCTATGTGGAGACCCTTGTCCCAAGAAGTGTCGCATTTGCCATAAGGATGAGGTCACGGAGATCTTCTTTGGCAATGAAGACGACCCGGATGCTTGTTTCATTCAGCTTGAAGATTGCAAGCACCTGTTCGAGACTACTGGAATGGATCAATATATGAATCTTGACGAAGACCAAGACGCTGAATTGGATCAAAGGGCGATCCGACTCAAGGATTGTCCAAGGTGTCGCACTCCCATCCGTAGAAACCTTCGGTATGGCACTCACATCAACCGCAGCCTGGCAGCCATTGAGATGGTCAAGGAGAAGATCAATGGTGTGCCGGATGTGATCAAGCAAAAGCAAGAAGCCCTTAGCTTGCAACTGTGTAGGATGGAGAACTTGGAGAAGCATCTTCCCGACAAGTTTTCCTTCCTCAAAGAGAAGCTCAAAACAAAGGACCTTTCACTCCTACAACTTTGGCATCTCGAGAACTTGATGACCTACCTCGAGAGTGTTGGGAAACTGAAAGCAATGCAAGAAGAACATATGTCTCTACTTCTGGACAAAGTTTGGCCGTTCTCAAGCAAAGTTGAAGAAGTCTTGAGATTCCTCGTAGATCCGGCTCAGAGGTTTTCAGAACAGCAGATTGCAGATCTGGAACGTGAATTGAAGAGACTCTCCTACTTGGCTGAGCTCAACGTGCGTTGTGGCATGTCACCGATCAGAAGTCGTGCTTATAACACCGAGATCCAGCAGTTAAGAGAGATCCTGGAGGACATTTTGCCTTTCTCCGAGGGTCTAGAACGCACAGTCAAGCAGATGTTTACGGACCTGGACGCCAAACTGCCTCGCAGTGGCCTGGGCATCACTGATGAGGAGAGAGTGATGATACTCAAAGCCATCGGTTTGAATAAAGGCCATTGGTACAAATGTTCCAATGGGCACGTGTATGCAATCGGTGAATGTGGGGGTGCGATGCAACAAAGCAAATGTCCTGAATGCGACGCTGTTATTGGAGGCACAAATCACAATCTCATTCAGGGAAATGCTGTGGCGACTGAGATGGATGGTGCAGAGCATGCCGCCTGGTCAGATGCTGCCAACTTGGCAAACTTTGACCTGCGAAACATTGAAGAATGAAGTTCTTAGGTACTGTTGTCTTCTGTCTGGTGAAAGGGTTTTAATCTGGTGAACACAAATCATGAAATGCTGTTTTTAATCAGGTAAGGCAGTAGTTGCACCTTTAGCAGAGCAAGTTTATCAGTTTCAAAATGAACTTTTTCTCCACATTTGCCACTGATGGGAGAATTAAACTGTATTTTGCATTATATCTTTTTTTTGTACCCATCATGAGGAAATTGCACAACTAGTCAATCTCATGATGAAATGCTCCTCTCACTTGGATTCTGATCCTCATATATTCTGGAATTTTAGCTTCCTAGCAAATTTTCCATTAATATAAAATATCGAAGAAGATGCAGATCATACTTGATTTGCTCATGTCAGATTAAATATGTGACATGAGAGTCAAAATTGTTGCTACTGCCTGCTAAATGACCAGGAACTTCATCTTGTTTACTCCTCAAAGCGTATTTTTGCTTGCATTTCATGCTTTGTGAGTGGAACCTAATTAGAAATGTTATGCTCTGCACATTTCAGTTCATTAGCTTTTAAAAACATTCTGGAATTATTATAACAGTGATAAAATAAGCACTTTGTGGTAACGTTTTTATAACGTATAGGATATGTGTGACCCTGGAGCACAAAAGCAGTCTTAAGTTGCTGGGGTATATTTATAGCAATAGCCAAAAATACATTGTATGGGTCAAAATTATCGATTTTTCTTTTATGCCAAAAATCATTGGGATATTAAGTAAAGATCATGTTCCATGAAGATATTTTGTATATTTCTTACCGTAAATATATAAAAACTTCATTTTTGATTAGTAATCTGCATCGCTAAGAACTTCATTTGGTCAACTTTAAAGGCGATTTTCTCAATATTTAGATTTTTTTGCACCCTCAGATTCCAGATTTTCGACCAAATATTGTCCGATCCTAACAAACCATGCATCAATGGAAACCTTATTTATTCAGCTTTCAGATAATGTATAAATCTCAATTTCAAAAATTGACACTTAAGACTGGTTTTGTGGTCCAAAGGCACATATTAT
Source organism: Acrossocheilus fasciatus (assembly GCA_036784905.1). Classification (NCBI taxonomy): domain Eukaryota; kingdom Metazoa; phylum Chordata; class Actinopteri; order Cypriniformes; family Cyprinidae; genus Acrossocheilus; species Acrossocheilus fasciatus. Next base: position 32,085,462 of record CM071943.1, on the reverse strand, counting down.
CGAAATCAGTCTTATGAAATAGATATATAGTTGTGGTCCTGAATGCTGGATCTTGATTGGTCAATATGGCTAATGTACAACACCAACAATTAACAGTAGCCTACATGCTATAAACTGTATATGCTCATAGAAAAATAGCACTTAATAAAAATAATATGCTTAATAAAATCATGTTTTAATGAAAATGTGTGTCGTTAATGTTTTATTAGAGGGTAACTACTTCATAAAACACCTTGAGGCCTTTATAGCTTATACTTTTGGTTTCAAGTGTATATACTAACGCTCGTCTTTGGCTTGATTTCACTAGGTGGCAGCAGTGTAACGTCAACAACTCTCAGCAGTGAAGTCAGTATACATGTGTGCTTTCCATAACCCAAGCTGTGCTTTCTCTCATGTACGGTCAGACTCTGACCTGCATCAAGAAACACACTGGCCTCTGTCAGCTTTAGCAGGTTTGTTCTCTGCTGATATCTGCCTAATAATAAAGCATTACCTGAGCTCTCAGCCTAAATTACAGAGAGAGTCCAGAGGCTAGTCTGTGAACGGCTTCCATTTAGGCTTCCCAGCAGCTTACATCAGTTCATTATGTGATGAATGTCGTCCTGTCATAACATAAACCCGAATGCAAAGTCGGCACTTTCTGCACAGGAACCAAGGGTGGGGTGGAGAAGCGACAACAACGACAAAAACTGTTGTGTCAGGATGCGAAGGAAAAGCAAGCAGAAGTTTAAGCATATTTCTGAGGGACAGTATTTACAGCCGGTGGTTTTATAGGCCTGAAAAAAGCAAGTGAAGCAAAATGCAACAATTTCTTGTCATATTTTTTGCGTTAGTTTAATGCTTCATGAGTGCCTAAGAACATCCCTTAACTGTGGTAAAAATCAATCTTTCAGTGCTTTATTGCTTTTGTGTAACGGCGGCAACAGCAATACGATAAAAGACCGCAATGTTCGATAAATCACTGAGCGATGATGACGAAAGTTGTTTTGCTAATTAATATAATTTATTCATTTAGCTGTACAGCATTTACTGTTGCCACAGATCAGCACAGCATTTTGGCAGCTTTATGCATAATTGGCATGAGGTTACAGTTTCCAGGAGTCGATTTTTCAATGGCTTCACACTCATCTGCTCATTATGGATGTGACTTTTATTTTCTGTTTGAATTCAAGGACGGATTAGGACAGGACCCGAGTCTGACGCATGATTGGGGGAGGGATCGAGCATCTATGCATGATTGTTCGTCACAATGAGTCATTGTGTTTAATGGAGAGGATCGTTTAAGTGTCGCACAGATTGGACGGTGGAGTTCACAGAGATACAGATGAGCACACGCTAACTTCTGCCGTCCACCCTGAGCGCTAATGTAATTAGGGTTCAAGTGCCTCCGTCTGCAAATGGAGAAAAACATGTTACAGCACTGTAGATGAAAGAAAAGTAGGGTTCTGGTTGAGTTTGGGACATGTTGAATATGATTCCAGGTGCCGAGAACAAAAAACAACATGGTACTAGGATGCCATGGTATAACAGGGTTTAAATATATATATATATATATATATATATATATATATATATATTTAAACAAAATTAAATGTAGTTATTAACCATTTTAAACTGAATAAAATTATAATATATAATTTTTAATTATGCAAAACTTCAAAAAAAATTAATGCATTTACATTCATGCATTCTCTGCATCAAACACTTGACACTGGAATTACTAGATTTACTTGCTTAAGCTACAGAAATTTTAATGTAGTATTCCAAAATAAGGTATTTAGTTAATTAGGTATTATGTTTATTATATTATTTGAATAAAACAAAAAAGCTGGGAAAACCTGGTGTATATATGGTAATCATTCAATACCAAGGTATATTGAGTTAATTTTGAGCTTGAGTTTAATTTTTTAGATTTCTTCTGAAATTCTAGAAGAGATGCCTGATATTCCTGGAAACATCAGAGATGCTTGAATTTCAAGGCCTGGAGTCTCGATTTGTTCTCCAGTTAACCTCATTGCTTTTTAGGGAAAAAAACGACTGCATAAAAATAGCTCTCATTTGCAGTCTGTGATTCTCTGGGAAGTCGTGGTTTATCTGTTCAATGACTGCAAATTGTTCTCGCTGTTAGCATCAGTAGATGTGCACGTCATTATGATATCTGTGGATGTTTTCCGCGTTACATTTATCAAACCCGCCTGGTTGGAACGAACTGATTAAAATTTCATTGGGCCCTGTGGTGACCAGCTATATGCTCTCATGAAATAATGTGCATGTGGATGTGTAAATGTAGATGCGGTAAGGTTACAGCTTCGCCATAAAAGCATATGAAAGCCTTATTCACTCTCGGCTCATTCTGTATGTGTGCTCGACCGGCTCACTTCAACACCAGCCACTTTTGTGTCCTGCAGTACAGCTGCTTTAATTAATGTTGGATTATACGTCCTTTGAACAGTCACAGATTCATGTTCAAAAGGAGGTTTGTCATGTAACGAGGTGTAATCATAAGTCGAGTCTTGGAGTGTCTTATGAAACATGGAAAAATGTCTGAACTTTTAATCATGTAATTACCAATGGGAACAGTATAGGGAGAAAAAACCGTGGCTAAAAGATTAACCTGCTTAATAGGTTCTGTCATTCCAAACCTAATGAGAAACGACACCAATAACTTACCTAATCTACTCCAGTTATGCATCCGTTATGAAACCCGCTTGTTGCAACAAGAATTTCCGTTCATTTCTGGATAATGCCTGAGATTGTTGATGAAATATGTGGTTTGACATTTGTATAATTTCACTGCGGCTTCGTTTAGATGGCAGATGAACATTTAGAATTCTTTATTCACTGCTAGTTAACCAGAACAGATACTTATGTTACGTAAAATGTGTAGCATGCATTTTCAATACTATGTTCAGCATTTAATGAATTTTCTCCACCATTTCCCAGGAGCTTGGTGCAATGCATTCTGGGTGTAAAAATACTCCTGTCAAAAGTTAAACACTATTTTTCTTCTACTGAGATGATGCACTTCTTAATTCCTTGCTCCCTGTTGAACTGATTTCACTTTGGCTCACGTTCTTGTCTTTTATCTAGACCAGTTCTCTGGTGCCTCCCCTCCTTCTTGGCACCGGGTTCTGCCAGTGTATTTTGTAAAACCACTGCCAATTACAGACTCAGCAAAGCATGCTTTTAATAAGCCTTGTTTGCTGTGAAAGAAAAACATGCATCGACATGTTTTTTTTTTTTTGTGAGAGGAGCGAATTTGAAAGTTGCAATTAAAATCTGGCAAAGCTGTAAGATGAGAAAGTTTAATAAGACTAAGACTAAAGACATTAAGATACATTGTAGGGACAAGGACAAGTTGTAATTGCATGTTTAAATTTAGATGTTTTTCTTTTCTTTTTTTTTGGGGAGTAAATAAAGTATCTTCCTAAGATGCAAAACATGAGTCTTGTAGGTATAGTAGCCATTGCTATTCAATTGTAAGGTGTTCTGTATGGATTTAGTGCATTATTATTAGTTGCTAATCCTGGACCCCCAAGTCTCTGTGATCATCTTGCTTCAATTGCATCTGTGGGATTTTATTTTATTATTTCTTTACGTTTTAATTATCCAGCAGGTGAGAAATCATTAGTCTAGTCAGAATACTAATATTGATGCTTGGCTTAGAAAGTGCAACTAATTAAGTGTTAAATCTCTGCTTTTTACCTTTCAAAAGCTTGACAGAGATGATTGATAGTATGTTTGACAAACGCTGTATTTGCAGAAGTCTTTGTTTTCTGTTCAGCTGTAAGTTATGCTCTGGTTAATGTATTTCTTTGCATTTCTTTAACCAGAATGACTCTCTTTCTAAGACTTTAGAAGCTTGACAGGTTTGACACGACCAGTTGAGCTTCATTTGCAACAAGGAAAACCCTCAGGCATGTGGAATCCATCAGACCAGAACATTGTGAATTACACACAGATAATTTGTGACTGAGACTCACACAGGTGCATGAGTCTTTTCACATAATAATAATAATAATGATGAAAAGTCGTGTAATTGTACAGATAATTGGCTTTTTTTAAGTCTCTAGAGATGCACGCTTTACTCAGATCATGGGGTCATTCAGAAACAAGGGCACGAATGTGATTTAGCAGGTCATTTTGAATATAAATGCAGTTTTGTTCATCATGCGATGCATGCCTCTCTCTTGACATGTAAATAAAATCCAGCATATTTTTGCCCAGGTAAGCATATTTACTCAGGTGTGATTCTAAACTGATTTGAATAAACGTAAGAAACTCAATTTCACCTAATGGCGGCTCGCTGTTCGAGCACCTGCGGTTGAGTTAGTGACTGACATTAAGTCGTTTTGCCGTGTTGGGCTGAGAAATGCTTCATAACTCTGGATTCAATTCAGCATTTTCAATATGACACCATATGTGCTTTTTTGAAATAGGCAATTATGTGTGCGGGCACTTCACATTTAATGAAACATAGCCAAGAAACTGGAGCTAATGAGAAGCAATTCTCTTCTTTATAATTTCAGACAGCGTCAATTTACTGGAGTACGCAACGGCTCATGTAACAGTATGGTAATTTTAGTAAATAAACAAGTATTAATCCACATATCCAAACTGATATTCAAAAATGAAGTATTTTTCATTTTTCATATACAGTGTGTATATATATATATATATATATGCACACACATACATTATTTTGCATTACATATGCATTAATGACTTTCTTAGTTTATAGGTTTTTTGGTTGCTAGGGTGTTCTAGTTTGTTACTAGGTGGTTGTTCAAAGAGGCTCGGGTTTAATCCTTTAGTGTAAATATGCAGTATCACAGCTCTCCTTAACAAGCCGATGATTTGATGTATTGTACAGGTATCATCCTCTAGCTTGAGCAATAGAAATGCTTCTGCTTGCCTTTGTACTGGATATGATTGTCGTCTCAGGTTTGACACAGAAGCATCCGTGCCTTAATTTTACCTGCCGCCATTTGAGTTGTGCGTTAAAAGACATCCGTGCACTATATAACACTACGAAAGCCATTCTGTTTGAAAAGAGACCTGAAAATCTTGGCATGCCACCTTGGCCGACGTTGCAACGTGCCAAGTGTACTGAATGGACGTTTGGCAGCGAGCGGGGGGGACGTCTGACAGCCTGCTTTTATATGCCTGTGTAGCTGCGTGATTTGTGCTCTGCCAAAACCATCGATCCACTCCAAATTAGAACAATTACTGCCGCCTCGCCTCCCTTTTTCCCTGCCTTTCATTAAAAATGGCTCTGTCGATAGCACTGTTTATGTCAGGATTAATGTGATGCTGACCTGACAGGATGTCATTATGTGATTATTTCATCTTGGGCTGGCAGAAGGAAAATTATAAGACAGGATGAAACTGAAAAATTATTGTTAAAAATGATGTTTGTTTCACCTGGCACCGTGGAAACTTCCTTGAACAAACCAGACATGCATGTCTTCAGCCAAAACAGTGATCCCCTATAGCAGTGGTTTGCAAAGTCCTTATTAGGAATTGCATACACATAGCATATTTCATGCAATGCAGTTGTTTAATTATGCAATGCAATGCAAATGTTTAATAACCCTCATTGCATTGCAGCTTAAACCCATGTTCCTTTATCTTTGTGGTTTTTGAGTATGAGGGTGTCACACAACACATCCATGTTGACATCTATCTGATTCACTGAATGTCTGCCAAGTGACAGATGAATTTTGTGCAAGAAAACTTTTTGATTTGAGTCTGTTAAGACAAATGATTTTTGACATTGACAGCAAATGGCATGTGAAGTGTTTCTCCTCTCCTTTAAAAGTCTATTTATTTTGCCAATGTAATTATATGGTTAGTTGCATTTTATTATTTGCTTAGTTGTTCCCAGCTGATTTTAGGTGGGATAATTTCAGTCAATCAGGATCAGATGCCAGGAAAGGTTGGAAGAAGCCTTGCGATTCCTATTAGATCCAATTCCATCAGGATCCAACACCAGCAGGTGGCAGATCTCGAATATGGATTGAAGAGCCTTTCTTATGCTCGAAATTTGCTGTGAAATGAGTTAGTTTAAGAGAGAGAGGGGGATTTTTCATTTTTGGAACCCATCTAGGTAATTATTTAATAACCTTATACCTCTACAAAAACTTTTTTTTTTTTTGCAATTGAAAACTTCCATGGATGGTTCTTCACTGAACCACTGATGGCAGTAAAGAAGCTTTATAACAGTAGACATGGATCAAGCACCTTCTTCAGTGTAACTATGTTGGATTTTTTCACTTGTTTTATCATTCTAGTCATTCTTCAGGCATCGCTTAGAAATACTAGCACATCTTTGCAAAAACACCGAATAAGAAAACTTGGTTTGCAGTGTGGGAAATCTACAGAGTCTTTTGGATATAAAATGAGTAAGAGAGGATGAAACTGAAAGTGTTTAGAATTGTATTCATTTCCCTGGTGTGTATCTGGTCAGACCTTGAAGTGAAATGTCAGAGTGTCCATTCTCACAAACACTTTCACGGTTTGTAAGTGCTTGTGAGGAAAAACAGCATGCAGAGGTTGACAGTTCTTCTTACAGTAATTGCCTGTGAGGCTAGGAAATCAACAAGGGCTGTCAATTTAACAAGTTAAAGGAGTTCACCCAAAAATGAGCAATTTAGCATTACATGCAATGGATCATAATGGGTGCGTAACGTCTTGTGAAGCCAGAAGCAGCACGTTTGTAAGAATGCATCATTAAGATGTTTTTAACTTCAAATAATTGCCTCTGGCCAAAAATATGAGTGCATAATCCATAATAACTCTTCCTCCAGTGAAAAAGTGCATCTCCTGTTGTCTCTCACATCGAAATCTACCCACATATTTGTTTAGAGCTGTTTTGGCTTGTAAACGGTGCTTGATCTGATTTTGATTTTTCACTGGAGGAAGCGTTATTATGGATTATGGACTCTTATTGATGGATTTGTTTCAGCTTTTGTCTTCTCAAGATGTTAACTGATGGACTGGAGTGGTGTGGATTACTTCTGATGTTTTAATCAGCTGATTGGATTCACATTCTGACGGCACCCATTCACTACAGAGCATCCATTGGTGAGCAAGTGATGCATTTTTTCCAAATCTCATCTACATTTTACATAACCCGAGGGTGAGCTCATTTTCAGCAAACATTCTTTTGTTTTTTTGTTTTTTTTGTTAAACTACTCTTTTAGGCTTTGAAAATAATGCATTTTCTGAAACAAGAGTTTCTAAAAGCTCTTGTTGCTTCAAATCATCCTTTGGGTCTGTTACTCTGAATGCAGCTACAAAGCAGAGCAGATTATGAAGCTCCTCGATCCTCAGCAGGGAATTTCACACCGTGAAACAAAAGGCCGGCACACGCAGACCTTTGGTTTTGTCGTGGCATGTTGCATATGCCTTCCTGTACAGGAACGTGTTCTTCTCTCTGAAATCAGCTGAGCGAGGTGCCCTGCGCCCCCGGGTTCCTGCCAGCCGTGGTGAATGAATTTCGACAGCTGCACGGCCACAGATAGTCACATTGTGTCATGACAGCACAGGGGCCAAAGAGAGGGAGGAATACAGGAGAGGTAGAGCCTCTCGCTGCTGACCTGAGACCCGTCAAAGCCCCTTCAGCCTGCTGTGGCATCACGTCAACAACATCTGCTAACAATCTGCCTACAATTAGTCAGATGCCCGGGAAGGTTTCGTCAAGCGACACCTGTTCATTCTGCCATCGCAGGAGGACACGTTCTGGCAGAGGGCCGAATTAAACACACTGATTCCAGCTAAAATACAGAAAATAGTGCAGTTTCTCATCTGTTGCAGTGAAAGTCAACCTGACATCGCAAGTGATATTTGCTTTTTTAATATAAGCTTCTGGTTTTAGTGCGTATGATTCATCTGTGCTCATAAAATTGCTCGTAATCTCTCATCAAAATGTAATGACCTGCTCTGAAATGTTCTTTTTCAGCTGACATGATCAGTCCCTTCAGGGCAGGTCAGTCCAATTGGCGAGCATCTCGGTAAGGCCTTCAGGCAGCTATTTCCAATCTTGTAAGTACAGCTCTTATCTACGTGAATGGAAAAAGACTGCAATCTCCAAATTTTTGTATTAATTTTTTTTTTTTTTTTTACCTATTTTTTTTATTTATTATTGGCGAAATTATGGGGAAAAAATCAGATAATATTGATATAAATATGGCTTTTTAGCTAAACACACACACACACACAAACACACACAAACAGGCGCACCTATCCGTGTGGGGACTCTCCATAGGCGTAATGGTTTTTATACTGTACTTACTGTATGTGCTGTTGTCCTACACCAACCCTACACCTAAACCTACCCCTTACAGGACACTTTCTGCATTTTTACTTTCTCAAAAAAAACTCACTCTGTATGATTTTTAAGCTTGTTTCCTCATGGGGAGCTAAAAAATGTCCCCATACGGTCAAAATTTTCTGGTTTTACTATCCTTGTGGGGACATTTGGTCCCCTTAATGTAGCATAAACAAGAACACACACACACACACACACACACACACACACGCTGCCAGCTTTGCACCATATGCAGTCAGATGTAACATTAACTTGTAACATTATTTGAACCAATCATTGTAATAGAGCCATAATAATAAAATAATAAAGTGCAAAATCTTGTGCTTTTGTCTTTTCGTCAGTTTTTCAAATATATTTTTTTTTACTTAGAATCAGTTTGTATTGTTGTGATTTACTTGATTGGTTCAGTTCATGGCTTATAACTTATAACAAAGACTTTTCAAAATCTCTCTGGGAAAAATACTTCCAGAATCAAGGCCACTGAAAAAGTGGGAAAAAGACTCCTGTGGGAAGACAGCAGATTCTGTTTCACGTTTTTAGGAGCTCTCTAAGGAAACAGGCATTGTTGCAAGATCTGATATTATATAATACAGTGTGTAATATAGATTTGCCATGTTGCTTCATAAATAAAATATATAATCTGAATCTGAACATTTTGTCCTTAAATTACTCCACATACATCATAATTTCAATACCAGAAAAACAGCACTCATATCTCAATGAAGTTTATCTTTTAATGGCTATATTAGCCCCGGGTTAATCTGTATAACCCTGTCTGGTGGCGTTTAGTCCGAAGACACATAAAGCCAGCAATTTTAGCGTTAGCAGTAATTCAGATGAGCAAGGAAGCTTGTGTAAAGTTAGCATGATTAAAACAGTGGTTCTGGATGGTTGAATGTTTTAGCGCTTTGCTGACCTTTCACAGCGAGAGGTTAATTGCGATGTGCTTATGCAAAGGGACAGTTTTGGCCCAAGTCAGGATTGTGGACCGGATGTCAAGTGCTTTGTGTACAACACAATGTGCAATTCAGTCTTCCACTCCAAAGGCTAACTCTCTAAAGATAAGTCTCTGCATTTTAATTGCCTCTAAATGCATTAATTTATTTATATGGTAGTTATTTACCAGTGTAACCACTTGTGTTGTTATGAAACTTTCATAAATAATGAAATGCATACATGGAGACAACATTTCTACAGTATACAGTGGTGAAGAAGAACAAACTGAGACCGACTCAATCCTCAAGAAACCTGTCTGCAAAGCTACAGTACTGTTAAAAGGTTTAGGCACTTGTGTAAAAATGCTGTAAAATGAGGATGCCGTCAAAAATAGATTTTCTTTGTCAGTTAACTTCTATTAACCAAATGAAATCAACAATGGTGTTTAAAGCAGCTCTTGCCCTCGGTGCACTTGCACACAGTTTCTCCAGGAGCTTTGCAGACAGGTTTCTTGAAGCATCTTGGAGACGTTGCCACAGCTCTTCTGGATTGAGTCTGTCTCAGTTTGTTCAGTTTCTTCATGTCACTCCAGACAGACTGATGATGATCAGATCAGATCTCTGTGTGGAGCACTGGCTGCTGTCAGACAAAAATCTCTCTGGATTATTACAATTAATGGCAAAATGAATGTTTGGAAATGTAAACTGATATTTCCTACTGACACGCTACAGCAACAGATAGAAATAACTGACTTAAAACCATTTTTAGCTGCTGAAAATACTAGTGTTCTAATAATGTGTGTGTGTGTGTATATATATATATATATATATATATATATATATATATATATATATATACACATATATATATTCTCGTTTTAAGGGTGAAATATGAATCAAACTATTCTGTGTGATTCCCTCAAAAGCATTTAAAATCCATTAAAAATGTATCTAGGTCAACTGAATAACATGCATATAAAATATAGATATATGCATTATAAAGGTGGTGTAAAGATTGCAGCTAGTATTTGGTATTGCATTAACAAATATTCTCGCAGCTCAGTTATATAATGACTGACTGAATGATTTCCACTTCATTAATTATGATTATCCAGACTCACTGTTTCTGTGACTGATATTTCTATATGATTTAATAATCATTAAAGTATGAAGCTCTTGAAGGATCTAATTATTGCATTCACAGCACATACTTATTTTTCAATTAATTATATCAAATTACCTTTTCATTTCGCTAAGATGCACTCAACCTCTCACATGCATTCATCGCTGTGAGCCGATGCATTGTCCTGAAACCAACAGAATAAAACAAGTGTGCTTTACATTTTCATATTTGATTTGCTTTTACATTTGAAGCATATAATGGTTTCTATTGCTATTTTTCTTCCTTAGGTTTCTGTGATTGCACTTCTGCAACATGTTTTCAGGTTTACAACCAATGGAAAGCACGTGTGATTTACTGCAAACTCTAGAATAAATGCACGATTTCTGGGATTGAACAAATGGCATTACTGGATTTACCAAAATTTGCACGGTTAGTTGCATCAAATATTTGAAAGATATTCATAGTTTTATTTAAGATCAAAATCCTCTTTTAGACTGCTCTGGTTTGTAAACTGTTCTTGATCCGTGCAGATTGATCTCTCCTGATTCAGAAGAGACAACTTTTCCACTCGAGGAAGCGTTATTATGGATTATGGACTCATATTTTAGCTGGAAGCAATGGTTTGAAGCTACAAACATCTTAATGACTGATTTGTTTCTTACAAACATGCAACTTTTGGCTTCACAAGACCTTAGTTGATGGACTGGAGCGGTGTGGATTACTTATTGTGATGTTTTTATCAGCTGTTTGGACTCTCATTCTGACGGCACCCATTCACTGCAGAGGATGCATTGGTGAGCAAGTGATGCAATGCTAAAGAAACAAACTCATCTGTATCTGAGGACATCTTGAGCAAATTTTCATTTAGTTAATTTTCACTTTATGTTTGTGTTAAATAATCAGTTTGAGTCTGATACACACTTCAGGTCGGTGTATTTTTTTTTTTTTTTTTTTTTTTTGTGGTTTTGTTTCAATGGGGGTTTGATGGATTTATTATGCACCTGTCCCCAAAATGGCTCAAGCTGGTCACTTTATATGTGGGTCAAATGGTCTTTTTCTAGACCCAACTTTGTGCAGCAAGTCTAGACTGCCTGTGACAGCACTAAATATGACGTCTGGTGTGAGTCAGCACTCAGATGCTTGCTGACCGGGAAAGTAACTGTGTGTTAAGCATGCAACAGATTAAAACGTTCAGCTTTGGGAAGTTTCCCCAGTACCATTTATATTTTTCATTTTCATTATCTGTCCCTGGAGGTATAAATGCCACGAGGATTAGAGAAATTACATGGACTCTTTGCTCGCCTGCCCTCCGCGCTTATCCGCCCTCGTCCTCCATCCATCCCCGGGTCGTTAAACTCCCGCCGGCATTCGCCTCACGCTACACGGGCCGAGGCAAAGCTCCGGCGGCCGGGTCGCAGACAAGCACGTAACCTGGGCGACTGGCGTAGTGTTTTAGGAATTTCTATAATCCTGCAGATCTATTACAGATAGTGCCGCTGACACAGGCTACAGAGATTAGAAGCAGCAGATACTGACTGTATTGATTGGCCCTTCTCATCCCTCGGCCGCATGGGCGTGTAATGAATTCCAGCAGCCTGTCACAGTCCGAGACCTCTAATTGAGTCGGAAGCGTGCGAAGAGTTGTGTGCGTATGGACGTATGACTTTAGAAAGGGATTAACCCTTCTTAACAACTGGTTGGCATGTGTTTTATTCTCTTTAGCTAAATCTTGAAGCAGTGCTCTTCAAAAGCGTCCAGCTGATGTCTGAAACAGGCGGTGCGCGCATGAGGTTTTGGTGCAGCTGAGGAGTATTGTTGCTGGAAAGTTACATCATCTGCTATACTCGAGGAAGTTCTGCTATAAGCCCGTGAGCTCTTCAGCGCTAACGAACCGTAGAAACACTGATGAGGAGGATGCAATGATATATCAGTGGCCGTATCTGTGTGTTTTCACTGTTTTTTGAAATTAGATCAAATGCACATTACAACCCTGTGCACACGTGAAGACTCTGTTGTGTGGAATAATTGTCTTTTTTTTTAGGAAAAGATATGTAAACATCCTTTACTCAGACTAGTAACCTTCATTTTTCTCCCCCCTTTGGCAAAAGCAGGAATCTAACAAATCCACTGAGGTTTTAATCAAGACAACTATTTGAATTATAAAAGCATAATTCAAGATTAAATATATTAACAACCTTAATTCAATAGACAAGCCCTAATATCTTAAGTAGATTCATGCGAGATGTTGAGAGATTTTTGCTGGAAAACAAGAACAAATATTGATTGCACTGCAAAAAGTGATTTAGTCTTGTTCCCCAATACAAATAAATGCAAAATCACAGAAAATCATCGACTTGTTTTCTGAAAAAAATAAAAATAAATATATATATATAATAAAATACATTTTGCACTTACAAAAAAAAAGAAAAACAGAAAAGAAAACATTAAGCGACAAACCTGATATTCACACTATTATTATTAGCAGTGTACTGATGTTGATAATATCAAAACTTACTTGTTACAATATGTTTCTGCTTCTTTTAAGTTAATGTAAGTATATAATCACTATATTCGTTTAGGTGTTGCAAAAACTCTCACTTAAAAGCATCACAGCAACTTAAATTCAGTCAGTGTTCCTGTTAGATTTTGTATTTACAGTCAGCTGAGGCTTTTGTCCGAACAATATGTGAGTTTATATGTGTATCACATATAGTGTGTGATATATTCCCTGACATGCTTTTGTTTGCATAGTGTTGTCTACACTTGCACTCGAATTTGCCTTGAGCTGTTTATTTTTAGCCAAGCAAACACAGTGCATGTTTCCCATTTGGAGTGGTGGACTGCATAATAATAAACCATTATTATTTTAATAGTAAAAATATGCATGTTTCTTCTGGCACATCAGCGATTCTAAAGGAAATTAGTCAGATGCATTTCCTTTGTTTTAGATTCAAAATGCATTTCTTAACTTTTTATAAGACTATTGGTTGACTAGTTAGAGCCACGTCTGAAATCAAAACAGTGGAAATGCTCTAAGCGTGTGCTGGGAATTACTGCTGTCAATTCAGCCTTTTGCTTACTCGTAGGTCAACCACAATCAATACAGTCTTTGACTGTAGATGACTCTTTGTGGAGGGAATTTCATCTGGAATCAAATCAAAGTTGTGTCATGTTTTTCCTCAGTAAGTTATTGAGTTTTTCTGCTAACATGAGCATTGCCCTCTTTAGGTCTTCTTTGCAATTACATCAACTAACAAACCAGCAGAAATGAAGCTCTACTGTGGAGCTACACGCTCGACCGGGAAACTTGCAAAATCTGCATGTAAATATTTAGTCTTGCTGCATATTCTCAAGGTGAAATGAGCGTGCTGTTGAAAACCCGTGCTTGCTAAATTCATTATTGACTGCCTCGGTGCTGCCAAGCCGTTTCTAATAGGCCGCGGTGAAGCCCATGAGCCTCCTTTTCTTCTCACAGCATGTGCGCTTTCCCCACAGGCATCAGCATTGATACGATAGATTGCTAACAACACACAATAGCTACAAGGCTGTTGCTAATCACAGTATTGATCCTATAACTCTTCCCATTAGAAACTCTTTAGCTTTGTGGGTAGCATTGTATGAATGAAGTCTAGTTGTGGAAGTCTCCTGGGACTGTGATTAAGACCTGCTTCTGCACACTAACACCAGTATTCAGACCTTGAGTCGCATAGAGAATCCATCAACGATGAACCAGCGTTTTGTTTAGATCTGGACAAATACCGATGAACTCTGTGCCATGGACAGAAAGCATGGCATGGATATATTATTTATAGTGGCTACAGACAATATTGCTTGAAAAAAAAAAAAATTGCAGTTTATGTATATATTTATTTTTTTATCCTCCACATAATAAAAAAGGTAACTGTGACTTTTTATCTCACAATTCAGACTTTTCTTTTCTAAATCTGCAATTGCAAGATATAAACTTGTGTTGTGAGTTAGAATTCAGAATTGCAAAGATAAAGTAACAATAACTTTTTGTTTTTTTTAATTCCGTGGCAGAAGCATGCTTCCATAGTTTTAGCATTTTTTCATGTGTATAATGCAAGTGCCAACTAAAATATCAAATATTCATTCATTTTTGATTTGCTTGATGCTCACAAGAGTCACAGCATAGACACTGCACATAAAAACAGCTCAAATGTTCAATGTGTGTCCATTTAAATGCAAGCATTTAGACTAAAGTTAAAAAGAAAGGTTTTTGCATTTCAAGAATGGAAAAAGTGGGTTTTCATGCTGGTGCATGCAAAAAACAAAACAAAAATACAAATAAATGAATAAAATAATGCAAGAGCACAAACTGAAAAAGTTAACTATTTGGGACGAAACATTTTAATTAAATGGGAAATTATGGGATTAGCACACTATAATTTTAAGAAGCGTCCAACAGGGGCATTGCACATTTAAAAATATCTTGCAGTATCTTTAAAAACAAAAGGCAGTGGGACAATCCCAAAAAGTATTTAATAATTGTTCTTTTTATCATCTTAGTGGTGAAAGAATCCACCGCCAGCAATTTGCAGCATCAAGCTCATTGGTCTTCGGTGAAAGATGTTGACTTTCAATTGATAGATGGCCGCGGTGGCAAAGGACATGTGTCGATTGAATTTGTCTTTGATATGATGCATCGTGCACCGGCGCAATTTATATACAACAACATGACATAAAAACTGATTCTATGCAAACATGGAGTGACATTTAAAATCATAACTGTTGCAAACACAACTATTGCAACACCAATACAGCGACTGTAGACAGGTGAATAGACCTTCAAGTTGTATGGTTCTGTATAAAATTAAATGTCTGTCAGAGCTGCCTTAAACGTTGCTGTTGTTTTAATAATGAGTGCATCTTTTAAAGGGTGTGATACAGTACATTGTTTTCATTTATGGCAGGTTAATAACTGTAAATGCACCTTTTTGTGTTACCGTAAATGTGTAAATGCAATGTTTCCCATTTAAAGTGTACAATTGTCCTGCACACAACAAAGTGTCATTCAGATCCTTCTTCAGGCATTTTAAAGAGTTTCATTTAAAATGGAATTCATTCTATAATGGTTTTCATAATTGACATCAGTAATAGCAATATTCTGGGAAAACCTATGCTAGAAAAGCTGTTAGTAATAATTACTCTGAACCGCCTCACATTATTTGACCTTTAAAGGCCAGCTGCTCTGCTGGAAGCAGTAAACATCTGCATTGACCTGGATGACCGATGCCAGGGTTTTTCGGTTCTTTGGCTAGTAGAAGTCCCAGGAGTGGATCTCAGTCCATCAGACGAGTACAGGCTACACTGTAAAAAAAAGTTGAGCCAACTTAAAATTTTAAGTCAACCAGCTTCAGCAGATTTTTGAGTTTTCTCAACTTTTTTTTTTTTTTTTTTTACACAGTGTACTATTGCATTGGTTACAGCGAAGTCAAGCAGGGTCATTCCTGTTACGCAGCACCTTTTGAAGTATTTCTATAAAAGCGTATTGCAGACTGTCAGATATGTGCCCTGGTTGAACTTCAGCACTTTAGTTATTATAATGTTCACATTTTTTTATAGGCAAGGGCAAGAAAATGAGCAGGATGTTCATAAAGACATATGAAGACTTCAACTTGAAGTTCGTTTTCATCTTTTTTTATGTATATCAAACTGATTAGTGTTTTAGAGAGACACAAATCAACAAACATCACAAAATGAATCCTATACCTTTGTGATGTTGTTTTCCCTCTAAAATTATGTCACTTCCCAGGGGATGATGTCATTACAGGAACAATTCACCCAAAAATGAATATTTGCTGAAAACGTACTCTTGGCCTCAGGCCACCCAAGATGTAAATGAGTTTGCTTCTTCATCAGATTTGGAGAAATGTAGCATTGCATCACCTGCTCAGCAATGGATGCTCTGCAGTGAATGGGTGCCGTCAGAATGAGAGTCCAAACAGCTGATAAAAACATCACAATAATCCACACCACTCCAGTCCATCAGTTAACATCTGGAGAAGACAAAAGATGTTTGTAAGAAACAAATCCATAAGACATTTTCACTGAAAACCATTGCTTCTGATTAAAATACGAGTCCATAATCCATATTGTGATGTTTTTATCAGCTGTTTGGACTCTCATTCTGACGGCACCCATTCACTGCAGAGCATCCATTGCTGAGACACTGATGCAATGCTACATTTCTGATGGTGAGCACATTTTCAGCAAATCTTCATTTTTGGGTGAACTATTCCTTTAAGGAACTGGCTTGTGTTAGTTTAAAACATCAAATGAGGAGACATCAGTAATATTTCTTAATAAATAATCAGCTTTTCAGAAATTAAATAATTTAAAATTCATAATTTTATTGTGATAATGGAAAACCATCTAATATGAGTTTAATATTTTACCCAGTATTTCAGGAATGACCGAGTCCACAGCAACAGGCCGACTGTCACTTCTCCAATTCCTCAATCTTACTTTGTCTTGGCCTCCGTCCTGTAGTCTATTAAAGTATCTCTTACTTCAGTGTACTTCCTCTGCCGTGCGGTTTTATGGCGTAGTAGAGCGCTAACTCAGCACTGCAACCCTTAAAAAACACACTAGGGTTTTATAGCATCAAAGCATGTAGACGTCCTGCTATAAGAACAGATGGTGCCAGACTGCTAATGGTTTGCTGCTTCTCGCTCGGTGCTGTGCATCTTGTAATTGACCCTTTTAAATCTACGGCGTCAGAGTGCCAGCGCGCTACATGTGCATCCTTTTAATGGAATGTTTTTCTCCACCTTTTAATTATAAGATGTCGGTAGGTACGTTAGAGATGGCGCTACGGGCTGGTTGTCAAGGCTGGAAAGATTTATGGCCATTCATGCCCTTGGTTGGTAATGAATGTCAGCAAGAGTTAGCTAGCATGTTTGCTTGAATGTTAATGACTGTTGTTTTAGGACAATATCTCTCTCAGTAGCCTCAAAAGCTTTTTTAACATTAGAGAAGAAGCCTAAATTATTATTTTAACATTTAATGTGATTCCTGTTGTGCAGTAGTTTTTGGACTCTGTAAAGGTATGTTTTCTTTTCTTTAAAAATATTTTGAATATGTTTGTTTGCGTTTAGGCTATTTTAGGGAAGTATTTTACATCTAGTCATTTAGCAGATGCTTTTATCCAAAGCATCTTGTAACTATTACAAATGAGGACAATTAACAAAAGAGCAACGATATATAGCCTAAAAGTGTTGTGACAAGTCTCAGTTAGCCTAACGCTAGTGTGTGTGTATATAATTTATTTTTCCAAAATAAAAGTTTTTGTTTACACAATAAGTGACCCTGGACCACAAAACCAGTCATAAGTGTCAATTGTTCAAAATTGAATAAATAATCTTTCCATTGATGTATGGTTTGTTAGGATCGGACAATATTTGGCTGAGATACAACTATTTGAAAATCTGGAATCTGAGGGAGCAAAAAATATAAATATTTAGAAAATCTCCTTTAAATTGTCCAAATGAAGTTCTTAGCTATGCATATTACTGATTATAAATTAAGTTTTGATATTTACGTTAGGAAATTCACTAAATATCTTCATGGAACATGATCTTTACTTAATATCCTAATGATTTTTGGCATAAAAGAAAAATGGATAATTTTGACCCATACAATGTATTTTTGGCTATTGCTATAAATATACCCCAGCGACTTAAGACTGCTTCTGTGCTCCAGGGTCACATATGTGTGTGTGCTGTGTATATTTATTTTGAATATATAAAGACACTCACATACAGTATATATTTTGAAAATATTTATGTTTATATTTTTATTCATATAATTTATATTATATAAAAATATATTTAATATATAAATATAACATTTTCCTTAAATATATACATGCATGTGTTGGTATTTATATATGCATAATAAATATACACAGTACACACACATAATATGTAAACAAACACTTATTTTGGATGGGATTACATTGAGTTCGTTGGTTAGTGTAAAGAACAAAACCCACTTTAAACTTAATTATTACATAATTTTTATATAATTTTTACTACTACTACAGCTACTACTACTAAATAAATTAATTAATAATAATAAATATAAAATTATTATAAAGAAAAAGTGACAGATTTTGCTTGTTAGTGTAAAGAACAAAACATTATATAAAAATTATTAATAATAATTATTAATTTTATTATTTATTTATTTTATTTTCTTAATTTTATATTATTATTATTATTATTATTATTATTATTATTAGTAGTAGTAGTAGTAGTAGTAGTAGTAGTAGTAGTAGTAGTAGTAGTAGTATTTAATTGGAAATTTTAAAAATGTATTTTTTTATTATTATTAATTTATTTATTTTAATTGCATTGTTAATCTATAATAATAATAATAATAATAATAATAATAATAATAATAACAATAATAACAACAATAATAACAATAGTAATAATACAGTAATTGGAACTGTTGTTGGAGAAAGTCTTGTTAGTGTTGAGTAAATGCATTGAGTAAAATGAGTTTTCACCAAAGCAGAGCGATGGTGAGGTCTGACAAGCTGAAAATGATTAAAGCTCATTGCATTTAAACTAATGGAGTCATTAACCTCAGACAGTTTAAATTAGTGTACGCTATCCATGGCCTCTGCAATGTTAAACTGGAATTGTTAAAACTTGCAATTAAAGTCATTCTGTGACAACTGCACAGGGGTGTTTTCACTTCCACCTAACAAAGAGCTAATTTTAACCTAATGAAGCACTTTCTAACTTGTGTGAAGCCTTTAACAAAAAGCAGCTTAGCATCTAATGCACCTGTTTGGACGAGGTTTTGAGGGGCGGCATTAGGCCATGTGATGTTCAGAGAGCCGGACGTTGTCATCAAACCCCTCGCGGGCGGCCTGCACCGCATTAATCGCATTAGCAAGTGTCTCTTTGTCTGGTATTGTCTTTGTGGGCCACGGTCGGGGGTTTGGATTAATTGGCCGCCTTTATGCAAAGCGAGAACGTTGCAACAGAAATTCAATACTGAGCAGTGTAATGAGTGATTAGAGAAACATTTCACTGTCGCTCAAAGGTTAGCTGGGAGAAGGAGAGAAATATGCAGCCGGACGCTTTCATTATTTATTTATCAATATGGAATCGCACTGTTGTGAACGGTGGGTCCTTTATAACTCAGTGTCAGACAAACGTCAACAGAGTTTAATTAAAACACTCCAGACACTCGCAGAACAGGTGGTAGACCATTAAAAGACATGCAAGGTTTCAGTGCCGGCGAATGAACTACAAAAACACTGTTATTAAATGATACACTGCTTATAAATGAGTCATTATTTACTTAAAAGTCAAGGTGAAATCAAAATGGGCTTACTTTCTTAATGCATGTTTCTAATCTTATTGAGAATGATTCATCTTTCATTAAAATGCAGTAACTTGCTGTGCTTCTGAAATAACTTTGTGCAAAGGTCGTGCAGCAAAGAACAATTTAGGTGTTGTTTTAGAAAATTGACATTAAGATCTTGTTCTGTTCATGGTATAAAAACAGCATATTTTCACAATCCAATCAACTCTTTATGGATGAAATTAATTGTCACCCATTGCTGAACACCATTTTTCATTTGTAAATGAGATAAATTTAAGACAAATTTCTTAGGGGAATAGATAAAGCCATGTGAGTGTTTGGATGTTTACATATTATCTGATTTAGAAAAAGAAACGTGCACAGGCTGTATTTTATGGAGGACCAAACCCATTTTAATCAATATAAAAATAAGAAATTTTATTTCCCCTAAAGTAAATCCTATTTTAACTTTCATTATTTTTATTTTATTTTATTTTATTTTATTTTATTTTATTTTATTTTATTTTATTTTATTTTATTTTATTTTATTTTATTTTATTTTATTTTATTTTATTTTATTTTATTTTATTTTATTTTATTTTATTTTATTTTATTTTATTTTATTTATTTTTTTATTCACGTTAAATAATTTTTAAAATGGTGCTGCGTTGGTGTTAAATCTTAGGAAAACAACAATTCAACCTTTATTAATTAAATTATTTTATTATGCATTTTTATTATTTATTTTATTTTAATGTGATATTACTATTATTATTATTATTATTATTATTATTATATTAACTGCACAATTATTAAAAACAAGAACAAAAATAAAAAAAAATAAAAAGTGACATTGATTTTAGTCTAAAGAAAAAACCCACTTAAACTTTGAGTTATTTTATTATATTTGTATTTTATTATGAATAATTAATTAATTAATTCACACCTATTTGTTTCTTGTTGAATACCATGTTTCATTTGAAAATATGTCAGATTGTAGAAGTAAATTGGGTTGCAAATGGCTTTTTATCATTGACTGTAAAGGCTTTTATTTCCAGATGCATGATGGGAGATGGACTGCGCCAACTAAAGTTATTTAATTACACTTACTTTTTCTACAAGTACTACTAGACACAGTGATGTAGCAGATGAAAATACTAAAGATCATCCAACCTGGTCTTTTTAAGTTCTCTCACTCTCTCTTCCTAATCTGGTGTGTGACCGCCGCAGTTCCTTTCGGAACGACTATGTTCCTACTCGTAGGAGATAAAGTCGATCTCACTCAGACTCGAGGCTTTTTGTCAGAGGACCTGCTTCTTTCAGCTTAGCTTTTCATCAGCTTCCTTTGACTGCCTCAGTTCAGGCTTAGCCAGCCGTACCGCGTGTCCCCGCCGGGGCACCATACATCACCTCCTGCAACCCGAGGAGAAAGGTCGAGCGAGGACTCTCATTTATTATTTAAATGGGGTGATTTTTTTTTCGTCTCAGGCATATTTTCACTGCATGTAGTGAATCTGAGCCTTGACATTGAGGTTAATGTTCCTGTCAAGCACATTTAAGACAAATTCGCCAAGGATATCATAGGGGAACGTGTAAAGCTGCGGAAATGTGCTTGGACATTTACATATTACCTGACTGAACTGACTGTGATTTAGAAACAGGTGAATCTCACAGAAACACGCACAGGTTATATTTCACCAATCAAAAATAAGAAATTATATTTTAATTTAAGCCATGCCCATTTCATTTCATTGCAAAAAATAATAAATAATATTTTACTTAAAATTATTCCTGTTTTTATTAATTTAATTTTATTATATTATTTTTTCTTTTATTGATATTGGTTTATTGATTTAATATATTTTATTCTATTCATTTTGAATGAATGAATTCACTTAAAATTTTGTAAAATACAATTTAAAATACATTTTTAAAACCAATTTAATTGCATTGCAAAGAATAAGAAATATTTTACTTAAAATTATGTCTATATTTATTTTATTTTATTACATTGCATTGCAAAAAATAAATTATATTTTACTTAAAATTATTCCTGATTTTTTTTTACATTTTATTTTATTTATTTATTCTTTTATTGATATTGGCTTATTGATTTCATATATTTTATTCCATTTGTTTTACAAATTAATTCAATTTAATTAACCAGCATTGCACTGCAAGAAAAGAAATGTATTTTACTTAAAATTATGCTTTTCTTTTCTTTTATGGCTTTGCACTGCAGTATGTTGATTCAGGGACATGATGACATGGCAAAATTATAGTAAGTTACTTGCTAATGCTATTAGTGTTTAGGAAGAATATATTATTTTAATATTAATGTTAGATGTCCTATTTCATGTGGGAAAAATTGACGAGGTGCAAACAAAATCTTTGCCTCGAAGGTTTCACACCACAGTACATTCAGTAGTATGGAAAATCATTTTCTTAGTGGTCTGAAATTAGACTCAAAGCAGTCCAGTCTCCCTAGAATACACTCTGAAGCATGAAGTCTAAATCCAAATGAAATCTTCTAAAATCCAGTTGCAGTTTTCATAGGTGGACGCAATCCTCCGGGGCTCCTGTACGTTTCGCTGTTCAACCTCTTAGCCCCATTTTAATTGGGTAATAGGCAAAAAGATGTTTTTACAAGGATCAGAGGAAAAAGCAATCAGACAGAAGTTTCACAGAGTAAGAATAATTAAAACACACTCTTACCTGTTATAAATTGTCTGTTGAAGCATGGAAGTGCTGAATGGACATTTGGAGGGCGTTTTGTGATTCGGGCCATGAAGAATTACAAATCAGCAGATCCACTCCAGCAGCTCTCTGTTTTAAAAACTACCATGGCATTAATATATATATTTCTGGACATATTACCACAGTATTATTTGATGATACATCACTTTACCATGACAATGCCACAGCACTTTTTTGTAAGGATATCACATTGTATATTTAACTTCTTTGTTTCAAATTCACCATGGTGTCCATCTCCAGTTTTGGTTTCCTTCCCATACAGTCACTAAAAGGCAGCCTTAAGAAAATTCTGTATTCCAGCATAAATTTGATTTATGTTGTGATCAGGTTTTCAGTTAGATAAAGACCCTTACAAAAAAGTTTTCAAGTGTGCTGTTGTCACGGGACGTGGTTGTAGAGGTAGATGCATGAAGAAGGAACTGATTAAAGGAGTCTTTAATAAACATCAACACACACACATATCCTTTACATCAGCATCAATCCAGGACAAAGACAAGCGGAGAACTGAGGACTTATAAAGCCAGGGAACAAAGGAACAAACAAGATCATTAATCAACACAGAACGAAGATAAACTAATGAGAACAGGAAATACTAAACGAGGGCAAAACAGAACAAAACAGACACGTGACAGCTGTTAGTAGACTTCTTTTAAACAAAAAAAAAAACTTCTATACTACTCAGAAATATACTTCAAATTACACTATATCTAAAAGTCTCTATCTGTCCTGCACTTGTACTCAATCTTTTGATTGAGATGTGCTTATAAGTATTTTACTTGTCTTTAGTTGTGTTTTCTCTTTTGAGAATTAAATTCTTGTTTGCATAATTTATAGTAACATATGTTGAACTGAACCTGATCTTATTGGTACACAGTGATAACCCAGAAAGAAACAGATAAAAATGATTTTACTAGTATGAAAATATAATAAATAGTATGCTTGCAGTATAAAAACGACTCACGTAGTAGTTAACAAAGTATACTTCAAAGTAAACTTTCATGAACTAAAAATGTGCTGCAAGTATTTAACTAGTAAACTATATCATTATATCTAAGTTCACTTGTATAGTTGCAGTACTAGCTGTAAACTAGTTGTGCACTCAAATAGTTTACTACTCTTACACTTGAAGTATATTTAAAAGTATGCGTTCATGAACTAAAAAGTGGGGTTAGGGTTAATTTAATACCAGTTAGTATTGAAATAGCACACTCACAAGTATGCTACTAGTACATTAATAGTTCTGTACTTACTACAAAAAGTTTACTTAAAAAATCTTGCAGGATCTCAGCAATGATTGCAAATGATTCCAGCTGGAGAAACTGTGGCCTGTTTCAAATGTTAATATCATGCAGATTTCTGTAATTCCGTCAAACAAGATGTGCATCACATATTCATCAGAGCTATAGCTAATACTTACATATTTTTGTGCTGTTATTTTCCCAAAAAACAATATATAATGGGATTTTATTATTATTTTTAATAATATAAAACATAATAAAAAGTGCCACTGAGTTTATTTATTTTTCCTAAAATAATGATGTCTTGAGACTAAACATGTGCATGCAAACAATGACAGAATATTTCATTTAACCTCATCTGTTGACTTAGCAATTACACAGCTGCATATTCACTACCTGCTCTCATCTTTACGAGGAGTGCGAGTGGGTTATTCTCAGATTTACATGAAATCAGCACCTCTGCTGCCCTGTATTCTTCAGTGGTCAAGCCTTCATTTTACAGCCACTTTTTGTAACAGACTTTTAACGACTTACTATATTTTTCTTCACCGCGGTGGTTAAGCACTGCAAAAGTTTATGAAAGAGAGAGGTAAATTATTTCAGACAGGCGCCTAATAAAAAGGATCTCATAGCTCATATTTCAGCAAGCATTAGTCTATGTTCTCTGTGCTGTGCGCAAGCGAATGAGAAATACCTGATGGAGTTTTGGCTGGTGTGCCGTTTCCATTTATAATGAATGGTTAAATACAGAAGCACCTTATTTTACAGTCTGCCGAGGGGAAAAAAATCATGTTTGATTTATTTAAGTGTCAAATGAAAGGAATAATATCTGTGCACATGCAAAATAAAGTACATTTTTACATTTTCTCAAGTAAACAGTGCTTGAGTCGTGCGAAGGTTGTCGCTGTGACACTAGGAGTTGTTCATGTGCTATTTTATTTTATTTACTTTATTGCATTGCTTTGCTCTGCACTGCAAAAAAATAAAAAATAAAATTAATAATAGAAAAAAATACATATATATTATTTTTATTGCATTGCATTGCATTGCAAAAAAAAAAAATAGTGAATTATATTTTACTTAAAATTATGCTTTATTGCATCGCTTTGTTTTGCAACAGAAAAAAAAAAATGCTCATTTTCCCCAACATTCAGTAGAAATATATGACAATTTCATCGGTTTTATGGATTCAGACAGTCAGAGAGAGAGAAAGATAATTTGATGGAGAGATAGAGGAGTGTTTAGGCAAATTTCACTCTCGATTCTTGGAGGGTTTTATGAGGAATCACTGTAACGCTCTCAATTCAGATATGGAGTTAAACGCTGTGGACCGATGGGCAAAACCGCCTCTCCGTGTTTGATCTTGCAGGGCTGATTTACATTTGCAAAGTGCGCCGCTTAATCTACCCATTTGTCCTATCAAATGAAAGCGCAAAATGAGAAAGAGAGAGGTCAGAGATTTAAAAAGTGCTTTTCAGAGAAGTTTCAAACCAAAAAATGGATCTTTAGCAGTTTTGTATTGCATGAGACTCTATAGAGACAATACTTGATGTTAAAACTAGATGTTTGTGTTTTATGAGGAAAATGCTGCGTGAATGCAAAACATGTGTGTCTTGGGTGGTTGCCAGGATGTTGCTATTGGAAAAATGGACGAAGCAGAAAATGGATAGTTTCATATTGCACTTGAATCTAGAGAGAGTAATTGAGGTTAAAAACTAGAATTTTATGTTTTATGAGGAAAATAAAAAGTGTTTCTTCTTGTGCATGAAAAATGTGTGTGTTTTGGGTGGATGCCAGGCTGTTGCATGTGCAGTTTTAAGTGTTGTCTTAAAATGCAAAGTGTTTGCTGTTTATGCATGCAAAAATGTTACTTGTGCATGCAAAACTTATTTGATTTAATATTTAAAAAAAAAAAAAAATGCATTTTGTACATGCAAAACCTGTTATTTAATACTTATAAAGAAAATGCTGCTTGTGCATGCAAAACATATGTTTTGGTTGGTTGCCAGGATGATCTATCTATCTATCTATCTATCTATCTATCTATCTATCTATCTATCTATCTATCTATCTATCTATCTATCTATCTATCTATCTATCTATCTATCTATCTATCTATCTATCTATCTATCTATCTATCTATCTATCTATCTATCTATCTATCTATCTATCTATCTATCTATCTATCTATCTATCTATCTATTTAGATAAAACAACATGTTGCTGTGCAGTTGCTAGGTGCTTTCTTACTGTCCTTCGTGAACAGATTCATGAAAATGTTTTATCCGTTCATTTAACGCCCTTCCCTGCAGCATATTTCAAAAAGATACTGTAATAATGCGAAAAATATTACATTATACACCGCTCCAGAATTATATATGTTCCTGCAGATGCTATTTCTGTCTTTGCAGTTTTGTGTAACCATTCCTCCCCTCTAGTCTTTGTAAGGCTCCCGATGCAGACGGTTAACAAACGCCTCCTGCGAGGGACTTTGTAGATAGATGCTGTTTTGCCCAGCAGTTTTTCTGGAGCAGCAGCCGTGCGCTATCTATACTTCACCAGAAGGCCAGTTCACTGACCCGCTATTGGATATTTGACGGTTCCACATCTAATATCCCATTACTGTAGAATGTTTCTGTTTCTGCCGTGCTAAATCTGTCATTCTGCCTCTGCTCAGTGTGAACGTGATTTACCATATGGTGCTAAAGGGCTGGCGTCGGTCGGCCTGGCAGGGGTGATGAACTTGAGGTAGCCGTCAAGGGCCTGCAGTGAGGATGTGTCTGTATGTCTGCGCTTATGAGTGTGTGTGTGTGTGTGTTTCTGAAAGCACAAGCATCTGTGAGCCAGCAGGGAGCGTGAAGCGGCCGCAGCACGATACAGACAGTACCGGTCAGCAGAGAGTTCTGTAGGTGTTACTCAAGGGCCGGTGGAAACCACGATGTGTGTGGTTGCAGGTTAGTGAGTGTTAACAGAGTGTTAGTGGCTGAAGGACCATGTAAGTGTTTGTTTTTTTGGCCTTTTTACTCCTCCATGGCTTTTATCATGTTTTCAATGCCAATGTCAGCCACATTGAAAAGTGTCTTTGGGTTTCTTGCAAGACGTAAAACGCCAGTGTGAGCTTTTTATACAAATGTATTTCATCACATGTACTATTTATTTATTTGGTTGGTTGTTTGTCATGGAAAATAAAAGGAGGGTGAAAAAGGAGGCATCAGTGTGGGAGAAAAAAAATCATGCTTTGATTAAAAAAATAAAATAAAATTAAGATTTGTATTTCATATATAATCATATATTTATCACATCTCATAATATAATAATTGTGAGATAAAAAGCTGAAATTATGACAAATGCGAATTCAGAATTACGTTTTTCAACTTTTTATGTCATATCAACATTTTAATCTCATTTTTTTTTACTTTGTCATAATTCTGACTGTTTACTTCATACATTTGTCTTTTTATTACATACTTTTGAGTTTATTTGATAATTTTGACTCGATATGTCAAAATCACCATGATTTGTCACAATTTAGAATCATCAGAATTTTGACTTCATCTCATAATTATTGTTTTTTTTTTAATCTCAGAATTTCGAATTTATCTCAGCATATCATAATTTTGTTACTTTTCTCATTATGATTTGTGTCATGATTTGGACTTTTTATTTCATAATTGATTATCTCATAATTGTGTATTTTCATCTCAAACTTTCGATTTTATCTCATAGTTGTGATTGTCTTATTCTGGCCTTTTTCTCATAATTATGTCAGAATTTCAACTTTTTAATCTTATAATTCTTATAATTTACCAAAGCATGCTTCCATAGACTGGACACATTTAAATTCATATCAAAACCCATCTAATCATACACTGCTGTGTTTTCATTCCGGACTTTAAGCAGTTGATTAGTTCCACAACCAGCCGAGTTAACCTGATAAATGGACTTTTGTAATGAAACCTGTGCTGGTTTGCGTGTTTAAGCTTGTTTAACGGTGATTGATATCCGGCTCAACCACAATAGACGAGGGACTGGAAGAGTAATTCAGCATGGAGGGGTTTGTATTGACATAATCATTTGTACCGTTTCTGAGCTGTTCTTGGGTCAGTGAGGGGAGTCTGGTCATTTGTGGTCCTTTGTGGTTAAAAAGGACTAAAGAGAGCGAGAACTGCTGTTTTGTTTGGTGGAGTCTGTGTTTAATGACACCAGTCCAGGACAGATATTAAAATCAAAGAGGTTTGAGGTCTTTTTTTTTTTTTTTTTTTAAATCTCATGCTCAACGAGGCTGCATTTATTTAATAAAAAATACAGTAAAACCGCAATATTGTGAAATATCATTACAATTTAAATAACTTTATTTTTTTATTTATTTTTTTTTATTTGAATGCATGTTAAATGTAATTTATTCCCTTAATACAAAGCTGAAAGCTCAAGTTCTCCCTCCAGAGCATTTATCTCAGTGGTAACCCTTCTTTTTCTAATTTGCTATTAATGCCGTTATTATATTAACATTAAGGGGCATTAAATTACTGATTAATTGTCAATGTTTCAGAAAGGCTACATTAACAGCAGCCAAAATAGCTGTTTGTCTATTGGTTTATATTGACGTTAAGCCTGTACAACCTTGGTGACTGCTGAAAAGTAATATTATTTCAGAGTCATGCGAGTTATGAAGCTGTCATAATAAGACTAGAAATGTGTATTAGCCCTAAAAAGCTCCTGCAGCATTTTCTTTGATATTTTATTATGTTATATAATGACATCCAGACATGTTTAAGTGAGACTAGAGTGTTAAAATAGTTTTTCGGGGGCCGCTGTACAATGTTCAATCTTTTCAGACCTTGATCTCTTCCCTCTTTGAATCTTTGAATTCTTGCCACTGTTTCTCTCTCGGATCAAACTCACAGTGAATTTCTCCCAGCGTGTGACATAATGAGCAATGCTGTGTGACACGAAAATGAAATGTATCGATTTTTTACGCAGTGCATCGTAGCTTTTAAGATATTGCTTTCATTATTGTAGAATTAGTGCTGCATGCTTTGATGTCTTTTATCTCGGACCACACACATGTGAGTGCAGCAGAGGATGCTGGGTAACAGTGGACAGACCATCTAATGTTGCATAACTCCGATAACTACACACACATATGCAATCGTGACAAAAAGGCCTGCATCTCCTTTAGAAAGATTCCAGTTTGTAGTGCTTGCTAAGTCCAACATCACTAGTACTATTTGCCCATAAACATTAAAATGGAGTATTTGCATCGTCCCGCAACACTTGCGTTCTAGACATGAATAATTCCTCCTCCAGGGCTTTTATCATGTTTTCTGTGCCAGTGGCAGCCTCATAGAAAAGAGGTTTTGGCATTCTGGTAAGTTATAACAGGCCCGTGCAAAAAGCACAGCAGCTTTTTATACAATATTCATTTCTGCATTTTTTTTCTTTCTTTTTTTCAATCATGGAAAAGGTAAAATCAGAGTTTCCAATATGGAAGCCCATTTCCACCACATAAGAAAAAAAATATAATAAATATAATAAAAAATGCAATCCCATAATTTAAATTTATTTCACAATTATGACTTAGTATGTCATAATTTTCTCTTTTCTTATAATCTGACAATCTCATAATTATGACAGCATATTATAATTGTAACTTTTTGTCTCATAATTTTGAATTGTATCCCATAATTATGACTTAGTTTGTCAGATTATTTAATTTTTCCTCACAATTATGACTTTATAATCTTGATTTTATCTCATAATTATGATTTTTTCATCACTTTAATTTATCTCAGAATTTTGTCTTTTTATATCAGAATTTTGATAATGTCATAATCATGACAGATTTCATAATTTTGAGTTTTTATCCCATAATTTTGTTTCATAATTTTGACTTTTCCCCATAACTGAAGTAGTATTTTGATAATTGCAAAATTTATGTCATAATTTTGACTTTTCATTCATTTTGACTGAATGATTCCTCAAATCATGTGTTTCGTGCTACTGCTTTTTTTTTTTTTTTTTAACAATAAGTAATTTGTTTAATAAAGCAGGACTCGCAGGAGGTGCAGGACTCTTTTCATGCAAGATCATAAGAAACTAACCTGCATCATGGGTCGAGTTTTCTGTGAGTGAGCACCACTCATATTTACTTTAAAATAGGTAAAAAAATAAAATAAATCTAGTGTAAACACTATATATTTTTTTGTTTATTATCTCTTTTCCATGTTTCAGTGAGTTGTACGCTGAAAGGATTGGTGCCTTTATTTGAACTGGTCTTCATAACAATACAAGTTCTTTTTTATGGGAAACATTTCTAAATATTGAATCAAAGCCGAAGCTGTACAACTCTCTGAACAATAACTTGTATCCAATATCTCTGAAAACAAATAACGCTACATGCATTCTGCTGTTTCTATGCTGTGAAATGCATTACAAGCGGTGTAGTTTAGACTGCTGTCTGTTCCCTCACAACTAACCCTTGATCACAACATGTCAGCGATTTATATAGACACATGCTCTCGCTTTCTCACACGCAAGCATAAAGACAGACTCTTGCAGATTTGTGCTGTGAGAGATTCGGAAAATGTTTGCAGCACAGAAATATACACAGTTCAATATGGCAAAAATAAACGTTTTTTCCTTCCCATATATCAGAGAAACATATTGTGAATTTATTTTGAGACGTATTTAAATGCATGTATTTTATATGTTTTAAAATGCATTTTAAATATATTTGGAGTTCAATGTTTTTTTTTTTTTTTTTTTTTTTTTTTTATGGTAACAGCAAATAGTTGCTTTTTCCCACCATTTTGACCATCTTTGTACACAGTATTTACTTCAGTGACTACAGCGACTTACAGGACTTTCAAGGATGCATTCAATCACATTAGTGCATGTACATTTACTGAGTACTGAAAATATACTTTTAACTTCTTCAACACATTAAAGCCTGACTTTTTGATTATTTTTTGTTTGTATTTTATTCATTTTGAAATTTGCTCGTTTAATCTAAACAGAATTGTAATCATTTACTATTTAATAAAAATACATTTACTATACATTTCAAATATATTTAAAGAGAAAAAAAGAATATATAGCTGTATGGCCCGAGTAAGGGCTCGGAGTTTGTGAGTGTATGTGTTTATCGCAAAGAAGCTTTGAATGTCTTTCATCGCGAACAAGTATCTGGTGTGTTTAGTGCCAGTGTCCCTGTGGCGTCTCATAATGATTGATGTTGGCAGCGGAGCAGCTGCTTCATGCTACAGTCTCGCAGGGCGATACTTCCACGCCTGTAAACAACTAGTACTTTTCTCTTCCACTCGTTTGAAAAGCTTGCAGGAATTTGTTTTTGAAACTCTTTGCTTAAAAAGTGTACTGTGCAAGCTTTCCATAAAAATGCCACTTGGTTTGATTATTTCATTATTTTGTACTACCGATTGCTGGTTTGCTGATTAATACTGGTGTGAGGTTGATGTGCATTCATATGTCTGAATATGTGAATATATTGATATATATGCATGCATATGCACTTGCAATTTTGGCCAAAAATGTCATAAAAAGCCATTTTTAATCAGTCTGAACATTTTCACAGAAGCCATTATTACATAAAATAACAAGATCTTTGAGACATGAAACAATCCAGGTTAATAGACTAATCTGAAAAAATGCTCACTGGTCACTTTTGAGGATGTTTTGAGTTCTAGAAGTGTTTTCATAATATAATGAGCTGTTTTATTTCCAAAGATCAAATAAATCTTCTTATGAGCCCATAAAGTGGAAAATATTACTTGTAGGACCTTGGAATTCATGTCTTTGGAAGGCTGTATGTCTTTCGATCCTTTTGACTGATGATTCAATAAACCAAATAAAACTATTATTTCTTAAATGTAAAAGTTCTTTACTTGAAGAATTCTTCAACTTTCCCGAGCACTTTGATTACAACACTGAACAAAACCTTCACACATTGGCTTTGTTCCAAAACCTTGTGAGTTGCCTTGCTGTCTAAGGCACCGACTTACCTTGTAAAGCAACAAAAAACGTCCCAACATACAGTGTTGGTCAAAAATTTGGGATAATTAAGATTTTATAATGCTTTTGAACAAAGCCTCAAAGAACAAAGAATTATTTTTGAAGGAGAAAATGTGACACGGAGGACTGGAGTAACGATGCTGAAATTTCAGATTTGATCACAGTAATAAATGACATTTTAACGTAGATTCTCCTAAAAAAACAGTTATTTTAAATTGTAATAATATTTTAAATTTTTTGCATTTCACTGCATTTTTTTTCAATCAAATAAATGCAGCCTTGGCGAGTAGAAGATTTCAAAAACAATATATTTTTTTTTTTACCAGTATCGTTCATGCCACTTTATTAACAGCCTGTGCATTGACAATGCCTTAAAAGGAAACTCTGTTTTATTTGAGCTATTTTTGTCCATACTATGTGACTTTGACTTGACAGTTTTTACTGAATGGGCAAAACACAAAGAAAGTCCATGAAAGAAAGTAGAGGTTTGGAACGACATGAATAATTTCATTTTTGTGCAAATGACCTCTTTAAAGCTGGCCATGTAGTCAGCAGCTCACTAGGTTTTGGAGCGGAGCAGCACCTCAAACCCTCTGAAATCCAGAACACCTGCCCGAACGGATTGGGAAAGGTGTAGTTTCTCCTCAGGAAAGCCGTTCTGCTCTCCACGCTCTCTGTCCAGTAAAGGTGCTAAATTGATTGGGACTCGGGTTTAATCGTCCAGCGTTTTCTGGAGGGCTTTCGAAGGCTTCCTCCTTTTCTGCCCCATCAGGATCGGGGAGGGGAGGAGAGATAAGCCGGCGAAATCTGGCCTTTCTCCCTGCATAGGCTCTCTGCTCCTAGATAATTCCCCTCTGGAGACGCATTCAAAGCAACAGGACTTAGCCGGGCACACAGAGCGGCTGCGCTGGGGGAAGCATGTCTCACAAACGCTCTTGCAGATGAATTGCTTAATCAGAGGTAAATTGCTGGGAGGATGTGGAGGCCTATAACGGGATTGGTTTGTTGAAGGGAGCACAAAGCGGGTCCTTCCTCCAAGATTAGAGCAGGAAATGTGACCTTCACACACCGAGGCGAAACTCTACAGTAGTTCAAGACCTCGAGTTATACGACCAACGCAGCGCAGGCTAGCGTTCGTTCTGCCGTATCTGACAGACACACTTTCTTTTGTCATTCTGCAACATAGAATAGCCTTGGAACTAAATGGAAAGTGCTTTTAAAAGTCTAAACAAATATTTTCAAAAGAAGGTATTTGAGAGATATTCAGCTGTGTCCACATAAACAAAAATGCATTTCAGTATCCAATATATTATTTCATTTTAATTGCTGTTACTTGTACAAATATGTGGTAATCAGAAAAGTACCGTAGTATGGTCAAATGTTTGGAAGAATATTTTTTTTATGTTTTAAACAATAAGCACTATTATTAGTAACTGACCATAAATAATAATTGAGCAGCAAATCAACATATTAGAGTGGTTTCTGAAGGATCATGTGACACTGAAGACTGGAGCAGTGATGCTGAAAATTCAGCTTTGATGACAGGGATAAATTATATTTTACAAGATATTCAAATAAACAACAATTATATGAAATTGTAATAACATTTCACAATATTACTGTTTTTGATGTATTGTTATCAAGTAAATGCAGCCTTACAAGTAAAATTATCTGCCAGTGGGGTAAGTAAAATATTCTTAAAACAGGAGTATTTTACTGACCCCATGCAGATCATTTGACTTATTTTAATAAGATTAAATATCTTATGTCAATTTGCTTATCTAGTAAATGCATCTTGTTTTATTTATTTTTTGATATTTTGAAGTAAGGTAAGCCTTTTTTGCAGTGTATAAAATAACACTGCAAAATAAATTATCAATATTTCTTGAGATGTTATATCAAGAAATAATGAGGATTCAAACAAAACGCTGTTTATATCAATAAATATTGACAAATGCATGTAAATGCGCACATAAATCAAATACTAAATGTTTTGCAGTATTATGTTTTTTTATTTTTTTGTATTTATTGGGTTTATATCATGATTGTGGTATCTAGTAAATTGCTGCAGTATTTATTTATTATTTTATAGTAGTTTATTTTATAGTAGGTTATTTTTGCTTTGCATATGTATGTATATATATATATATATATATATATATATATATATATATATTTAGCACATTTAATTCTCTCTTTTTTTGTAGTTGTATAGAGCACAGAGGCTTGAAAACATAAACAGGCCGCAAAACAAACAAAAAAAACATAAATAATAAATTAGGCATTTTTATTGAGTTGAATGTGGATTCAAATGAGACACGGTGCTTTTTTGCAAGTGTAAAAAATGTTTATATTGCTTACATTTGTGGATGATATACATGAATATTGTGTTTCAAGCTCATCCAGCTTTAGTTTCTTTCATGCTCTTTTTTTCAGGCAGATTAATATATGTGTAAATTTCTCTTTCAGTCGTCCCGAGAGTGGCTCGTACCTCACTGAAGTGTTTACCCTCCTCATTTGACACCTTGACAGTCAGTCTATCAGAGAAATCTCTCTATTTGCATTTCATTTCAAAAAACACTCGTCTCTGTTCTCCTCGTTTGCGAGTGTCTCACAGTGTCTGACACACCTCCGGAGTTTGTAACTAGACTGTGAAACCCGAGCGAAACACTCAAAGAAGCCGTAATTGAATCTAATTTGGAAGGCTAAACGTGCGCCGTGTTCCTCGGTCCATGCGCAGGTAGCAGATGGTGAGGTGAAAACCCGATCCACTGACTTTTGGCTCTTGATGCAGGATGGAGGACCAGAGGAAGATGAAGGCAACTTTGATGTCTCTTTCAGCCGTCCGTTTGATGTCACTCCGTTATCTGGGAGCAAAGATGGATCCGCTGGTAAGAATTTGCAAAAGCAGACAACTGATCTTTTGAAGAAGTGCAGCTTTAAAAGGCTTTGTGCCTGCCATATCTTAATGGAGACATATTTTCACTTGTTCGCAAATTGGGTGTTTCTTCAACTACAGACACTTTTACATCCCAGAGATTTATTTTTTATTCAAACTGACATATTTCAACATTTTTTTTATTTTTCGTTTTGATTTACGAAGGCCACATTAAACTGTCTTGGAAATGTTTTTACTACCACTTCATCTTTTTTTTTTTTCCCAATGATTTTTATGTATAGATTTTATTTTTGACTTTTTCCCCCTTCAGACTTTCAGTCTAATCAAATATTCATTATCACATAAAAAAAAGGATGCTGTAGCTTGAAGCTTCTCTCCATAGAGTTGAATGCATAATTGAGTGTTGACTTAAGACATGTGAAAATCCTTGAGGCATGACCAAACCTTCATGTACCTAAAGAACAATGCTCAAAAAAGTGCTTTAACAAAAATGCAAGCTTCATGCAATCAGGTCGCTTTAAGAACTTTCCTATACATGCATTTTTAACAAAATAAAGCATAAGATGCAATTGGTTTCTTTGGTAATTGACAGTATGGGATAATCCTAAATCTAGATCCTAAAAACAGATCAGCACACTGTTCAGAATCGACTGCATACCATGCTTATTTTTTTTATTTCAGTTGAAGTTATTTTAGTACTTCAAGTAATTGAAAATGACAGGCTAATAATGTTGCCTTGGCAACTAACTGAAAGTTATTTTGTTGCATGCTAATGTTGTCATGACTTCATGAATTTGTATGTGGCATATAGTGATCACATTGGAAACAAAATGGTTATTTTACATTTTTAATTACATTTCATGTAGAAGAGATATAACAAAATCACATCTTTCATACTTCTGCATAATATATTACACTAGAAATGAAAGGTCAAGTTGAGTGCATTGCATTGTGGGATATGTTACTGCATGCATGTTTGGCCGTACACGTCACATTTATTGTGTTTAATGGATACATTTAAAAATAACTGCAGTTAATACATTTATAATGTATAAAACTATTTAATACTTTTTAAAAAATAATAAAAAATATAAACACATAATATATTTATTTAGAATATATTCAAAATGAATAGATTCATCTACGTAAAAACCTGCCTAATAAATTATAATAACATTTGATCCCAAGTGAACTTGTTGAGTCTCTTTTAAATACTTCTAAAGCCATTTGCATACTTTTAAGAAGACTCGGAACAAGCTAGTCTCGCAGTGCATCAGGTAATTCTGTTTTTACTGAAATATACTGTAAATTAAAAGCTCTTTATGCAAGCTGTATTGATTTTTCTGTAGTACGCGGGTAGTTTGAAGTCAGGGTCATTCTTACTGGGATTGAACTTTCCTCTCTGTTTCTTAGTGAATCCAAGCAGCCTGTGTTTTCCTGTTTGGATAAACAGCTTTTGTGGTTTCATTGGGGAGTTTGTGGACGGAAAGACAAGAAGGCCGTGAAGAGCTGGCATGAGTGCAGGATAAAACTGGCTGCTTATCACTGGATTGCCACTGGCTCACTGATATGGAGATTGTGGAGTGCTTGTGTTGAAAGATGACCTATTGTTTATTGATGGTCGAATGAAAGTGGCCAACTCTGGTTTTCTGCTCAAATCTGATTTCTTTCTTACTTTCTTTACTTTTTGTTGTTGCTCAAGTGCTTCTCGTGACCTTTAAATGTGACCCATATCAGACAGGTGATGGCCCGACATTTTTGTGTATATATTTTTATATTCAGCATTTTTTCCTTTTTTTTTTTTTTTTTTTTCATATTTTTAAATTAAATATTTGACAATTTAGAAATGTTATATTTCTTAACTGTATATCTCTATAAGTAAAACATTTTTTTTTAATTCCAGTTAACATTTTTATTTTATTTCAAGTAATTTAAAAATTTTTTTTTTTTTTAGTCAACTATAATAACCCCTATCGCTTTACATGTAGAATATAGTGATCATGTTGTAATTTCTTTTTTTTAAATTACATTTTCAATTACATTTTATGCTAAAAAAAGTCCAATAAAGAAATTTGAATAATTGTAAATGGAAGAGATATTAAAATTAATGTTGTTAAACTTCTTTAAAAAAAAAAAATCATAATTTATGAATTATATATTTCTTAATTAAATAAGTATATACATTAAAAAAAAAAAAAAAAAAAAAAAAAAAAAAAAAAATA
This sequence comes from Acrossocheilus fasciatus, assembly GCA_036784905.1. Lineage (NCBI taxonomy): Eukaryota > Metazoa > Chordata > Actinopteri > Cypriniformes > Cyprinidae > Acrossocheilus > Acrossocheilus fasciatus. Next base: position 32,048,583 of record CM071943.1, on the reverse strand, counting down.
TATATATATATATATATATATATATATATATATATATATATATATATATATTACATTTAATACATATTTTATTTAATGTTAAATTGTTGTGTTTTGTTTAGTTATATGTTTAATAATATAAGGTCTTCCACGCACACATTTTTTCCAAATGTTTGCCAAGTATAATCATACAGTATTCATTTTGCTATTATAACTATGAAAAATTATGTTTTTTTTTTTTTTTTATATTATTTGCCTTTTTCCCCCTGTTGCATGTGACCCATCAAAACACACCTGCAATCCATTTCTGAGAATAGAATTCATGTTGTTTTCAAATAATCTATAACCTATTTTTAATAACTAATTGTTCAGTGACATTGAATGCAAGTGTGTTTATAAGCAGCACTCGAGGTCATGTGGAAGGTAAGAAAACGAGAGAGAGGAAGGACAGGCCTTGTTTGAAGTCTGACTCTCAAACTGAAATAAGACAAATGAGGACAGGAGGCTGGGAATCATTGTAATTTATTTTCTTGGGCTTTCTTTCTGGTTTTATTGGATGGCAGATCCAATTAATCCCTGGGGAGACGGGATGAGAGAAGCTGCAGCCGACACAAAGATGAAGCTTGTTTTACCTCGGATCATGGCAAACTGAAACATTTGTCTCCTGAGCACTCGTCGTCTTCTCTCTCGTGCTCTTCTGCAGAACCGGTTTCATCCCGGGTGACAGAATCCGCTTCGACAGATGAAGGCTTTTAAACGCTGCTGAAAAATTACTCGGCACGGCAGGTGTTTGCTGTTTGTTTTCAATTCCCATTAGTCTCTTCAGGTAAGAGTCCTTCCTCCAGTCAGCGTGGAGAGACGCTCAAGACTTCTGTGTGTGATGTGCAACTCAAACAAACTGTTGTGAAGGGTGTTTTCAACATAAATAGAAGCTAGTTTTGTGCTTTCCTTCAAATCGTAGTCTCTTTCCTTGGAATTAGATAATAGCTGTTAACAAAACTTATTTTTTGGGTTGCCTCTTATTTAGAAAGTACAGTCAAGGACAGTCATACACCTAGATAGAGTTATTTTATTTCATTTTATTTTATTTTATCACAATGCACAGTTACTTTTAAATGCTTCTATTTTCCCTCAGAATTGTATGATTGTGTAGGTGCAGCATGTTATTTATTCTTTTTAAATTATTTTTATTATAAAATACTTGCCTGGGGGAATTTTTATTTATTTAATTTAATTTAATTTAATTTAGTTTAGTTTAGTTTAGTTTAGTTTAGTTTAGTTTAGTTTAGTTTAGTTTAGTTTAGTTTAGTTTAGTTTAGTTTAGTTTTTTTTTAATTTTTTTTTTTTATTATTTTATTTTATTCAGACAGGGAAAAATCTATTTTACTTTTAAGTAAAAAAAAGATGTCAATCAGTCACTGGTAAAACATTCTATAATATAATGAATGTAATTTTGCAATATTGATTTCGTCACAATGCACAGCTAATTTTGAATGGTCTCAACGAAGAAAGATGCTTTTTTTGCTCTCAGAAATGTGTGCTTCTGTAGGTATGGCATGTTATTTATTATTTTGATAGATTTTTAAAATCTTTTATTTATTCTTTTTTTTTTTTTTAAATGCTCATTTCAGTGCAAAAGGAGTTGTCGATATATTCGGTTTGCTTTCCTCGAATAGAGAAAGTCTTTTAATTTTTAATTATTATATCTGCTAAATGTTTATGTAACGTTATGTTTTTTCTTTGATCTTTTTTCTTTTTTAAGAGTACCATAACATATGCATGACTTCTAAAGATATGGACTTTTTTGTTTTTTTGTCTCTTATTTATTTAATACATGAATGAATTTTAAACATTTAATATATACATATGACTTTACTTTTACAGTACATACAGTACATATTAGACCAGAAATTTTCTTTCTTTCTTTCTTTCTTTGATGATAGCGGTTATGAAATCCACTATGAAGAAGATATTTTAAGTCAGACATGAATACAGCATCAGTTGATTTCTCTGACACTCACAATTCCATTCATGTCATTCTGACGCTGATTGTGCGATGGGACTCATAATGGGCCTGAATAGCTTGTGGGATAAAGAGCAGCCAAATTCTTTTTGCCGACCTTGAAAATGGAAAGGAAAGGCCAAGTGTCTGTGGAGTTTGTAGAGCTGCTGAGGACCAGCACATTCAGCAAGGTCCAGCTCTAAAGTCACAGCTTTATAAAGACAGGATGAGCGCTTTCCATTCTAAACGCCGCCTCCGCTAGCTCTGCCTGCTCAACCCAAGGCCAGGCAGTGCAGCCTCTGTATTTGTAGTAGGATCAGAACAAAACTCCCGCTGTTCATAGAGGGCATGCCGCTGAATATTGATTATTCGACAGCTTTAGATCAATGGGACAGAATCGGGTGTGAAGGGAATCTCTGGAGAGCCAGGAATACATTTTTAACTTCCTTATTATAGATATGTTTATGCACAAAATCTATGTTTAAATTGTTATAATAGTTATAAATGCAATAAAATGAATTTTAATTAAAGAAAAAAAAAACACAAAAATATGTTAGAAAAATAGCAAAAAAAGCAATGCATTCAAAAAATACTCTGAAGTCAGCTTAACAACTAGAATTGTAGCATTTTAATTAAAATGGGTGTGAAGGGGATCGCTGGGAGGCCAGGCAAAAAAAAAAAATTGGGTATTTTTTTTACATCTTTAAGATAGATATATTTATGTAAGAAAATTTAATTATATGTTAAATTGAGTATATTTTATACATAAATTGACCAAAGTCTAGTGATGTTTGTTTAAATTGATATAATGAGGGTAAAAATGGGTGTGAAGGGGATTGCTGGAGAGCCAGGCAAATATGCAGCAATTACCAATTATGCCTCGCAAAACAATTTTATTAAGTATAAGTATTTTTATTTCCAAAATATATTTTTGAATTATATCTTAAATTATGATTTATGTCTTAAAGTAAGTTTATTTTAAACATAAATAGACCAACATCCAGTGATGCTTAAGTTTGAATTGATATAACAGTATAATCAATGTAATACAATGAAAGAAAAACACATATTTTAGAAAATATCGTATTGATTAGAGTTGTTAGGCCCAATTTTCTTCCTTCTGCAACACAAAATCATTCAAACACTGATGTAATTGACTGCCTACGCAAAGCCTGTGAATTTTTTGTTCATGTTTATAGTAACAAATGCATTTCTCTCTACATTTTTTCTTTCAGATTTGATTTGGCACGCTTCTCTAACCTGGGCCAGGCTGGGCTAAACTGTGTCTAGCCGTGGTCTCGGCGGATTGTTGTTGGAATCAGGAGGGTCTCGCGGTAAACACGCGGCTCTCAGCGTGTCCCGGTAGTGTGCTTTGAAGCTCTGCTGTGTGATGGCTGGCAGCACTACACACGGCCACCAGACAGGAGTTTATGCTAAACGTGTTTTCCAGCGTAAAATCACTTTGTAGTAGTTTCTGCTGCTTCCCTTGAGTCTCTGCATTCGAGAGCAAATGCTAATGGAAAGTAAGTGATGCGGTAAGTTGGTTATGCGTCATAAAAACATAGATGGTATAAAAAAGCAGGTTTAAAGGATGTTGCATGAAAACTTAATTCTAACTTATGTATTTTTATGTCTCTGCTGAAGTATTTTAGTTTATTAAATTAAGTCTAAAATATAAAACAAAAGAATGATTGGTGGATAGTGGACATGATCCATAGGTTTTCACCTTTCAGTTATTTTCTAAAGTTTGTGTGTGTGTCTTTTTTGTCTCTAGTAAAGGACCACTATTGACCGTCAATAGCTTTGGAGGGAGTTTGTTACGGGCTGCCCAAGGCTGCAGTATTAAACAAGGTGAATAATTACTTCTTACGTCATTCGTTAGCATCTGTTCTATAGAGGCACCGGGTGTTTAAGCAGAACTGCTATGCTTGTATATGTTGTATAACACTGTATATTATTGCATTTCTATGCCTAATAATGGGAAAAGGTTCACATGCAATGAAATTTTGAACTTACGTAAGTTTGAGACCACTTTTCTAAGCGTCACTAAAATGTGATACAAAAATATTATTTCTTTTTTAGCTGTTTTTCATTAGTATCTTGTTAAAATGCATACATTTAAAATAATTTTTTTTGATGCGAGTATTTATTACATTATTTAATAAAGAAATTACGCTTGTGTTGTGAATTCAAAACTTTCACTTAGTATATCAAAAATAATGGCACAATTTTGCAGTCCCAAAAATTATTATTATTTTTTTCCAAATTGTACTTTAATGGAAGTTTTGCAACATTGTTTTTTTTTTTATTTTTATTATACCCAGATGTACCTAATATCATCCTAAAATAAAATAAAAAAAATAAAAAAAACCCTAGAATTGTGGCATCAAGTTTTGCATTTCAGTCATTCTTGAGAAGTGGAAAATAAATAAATAAAACCTTGTACTCGGACAAATGAAACTACATTTATGTATCTTATATGTACTAAGCTACTGAACTATGCTTTGATACAACCTCCCAAAGTCTGCTTTTTACCCTGGACTGTGTAATGTAATTTCAACTTTATCTTCAAGATGTTTTTAACATTTCAAAACACCTTCTCATGTTAGCAGACAGATTACACTTTCACATGTGACCAACAATTCCTCAAAAAATATAAAATATCATAAAATGAAAATATGTTCAAAATTTTAATCTGACGGAGGTGACGAAAACCTGAATTTGTAGTCATTTTAACTATCAAATACATTGAATCAATCAAACACAAACAGTGAGTATATTATTGTTTATTAAGCTTTTATTCAAGAGTCACATTTAAGTATTTTGATATATTATTGGAACACAAAATCTGACGGTGGTGACAAATTTGACATTTCTTTCACAAAACAAATGGTAGTAGCCATTGTGGGGGTTTTTTTCTGCTGATGCTAGATGCTAATGGAACCTGCTTCAGGAGAATAAAAGTCCTTTAGAGTGACAGCTGTCCCTGATATTCCCTGATTTCATTACATTTTAATAAATGTCTGGCGGTGTTGACAAAAAGTGCAGACGCAACTTTAAAATCTTATGAAACATGCATGTGTTACTGAAAAACAATCTTGCTTTGATATGAGATATTATTAAGTGTTACTTTTATTAAAACAATCTTTTTCATCATTAAAAAAAAAAAAAAACATTTTTGTCCATGTTATAGCATATGCATATTTGAACACAGACAATAAGTGTCATAGATTTCACATATTAATGATGCAATTAAATTGAAAGGGATACTTGTGTTAAATACATTCTATTATTAATCCCCATAACATTTACAATTGAAAATATTTATATTTTTTAAACCTGATAGCAGTTACAATTGCTGGACATGTTTTGTTCCATGTCTCAAGAATGACTGATTTACATTTTAGCTTATTGTTTACAATTGTAAAACGTATATATAAAGTTATAGTTCTAAAAATTAAGACCATCATAATGATGATATGTCCAAATGAATTGTTGCAATAAATAAAAATCTAGTTGCATTTGCAACTTTTAAATCAGTTGTGTAGAAATTGAGATCCAGGCAAACATAACTACCAATAATGCCTTGCAAAAATTATTTTTCTGTTAAATATTTTTTTCCAGTATACATTTATTTTTTCAAATCCTTAAGATAAGACACATTTATGTAAGAAACTTCAATTACATCTTTTAAAAAACAACAACATGTTAGAAAAATAGCATTGCTTTTATTTAGAGATGCGTTACATTACACTGGGAACTTTGTATAAAGTCATGAGTCATCTACAGCAGGCAGAGGTGAGTTTAGATGTGTGCAATAATAACAGATTTGCATTAAAAAAGGCCTGCAACCACCATGACTGCTGTGCACCAAATAGTGCCTCAAATGGCTCAAAAATAAAACTCTAATTGCTCCGGCACATTTCTTGCTGACATTTGTCACACAAAACTACAACATGTTCACAGCGTCGGCGGACACGCTCACATGCGCTTGAGAGGAGTGAGAGAATCTAGAAAAACATTTCTCAGAACATCTGTAAAACATCAATACAGTTTCAGACGTGCTTCTCAGGAGTCTGTGGTTGATCAGCAGCCTTAAATTGAAGAAAGGAAGCGTTTTCAGAGGGAAGAGTGAAGCTTAATTGAACTGTTTCACCTTGTGAAATGCACACGGCTGGGATTGACAGCAGAGGGTCAGGGAGGCTGCGAGAAGTGGATGGAAAGATGGAATACTTTATTAAAGCAGTTCCTCTCATTCCTTCTTACCCAGGTGGCTTTTCTTTTCTGAAATGCAGAACTGAAAAGTGGAAAACTAAGGCCAGAAATGGATTCTGACACAAGTGCACAGTGTAGACGTCAATGCTTGGCCAAGGAATTGCAAGCATGCAACCTCGTATTACATTCTTAACATGGGATACAGTGGCATTTAAATATCTGTGCCATTAACCTGTAAGTAAACCATATTCTTTTATTCTTTCTGCAGCTGTGTTTAAAACAGAGTATTAGCTTACCTACTGTTTACATACTGCAACCTACTTAAAAGAAACAGTATGCAGAATGCTAAACATTCAAACAGTAGTGTGCTGTTTTTCATGTCACATTGTTATGTTGCATGCTTGTCCTTAGCATTATTAAATTTGCTAATTATATAAATTAGCATCCTATTTTTTTATAATGTAGTTTCTTGTAACATATCTGAGTGAGTAACAATGTTGAAACAGCGGTTGATCAGTTGGGTCCATCTGGGAAAAACAACATACAAGCACTGAAGTTGTAAATATCATTATTTTTCATTCATTGACAAAAAGCTTTTTAAGCAATTATTTTTAAATAATGTGTAATTGATGCAATATCTATTGATTTTGATATTCTTGTTCTACTAAATAAGTATTTTCTGATGAGCGTTATAGCTATTTTTCATCAGTATTGCACAGAATATACAGACTAAATTGCACTGTCAATACATTTACATATATATTATAGATGATTGACAGTAACACGCCTCCAACTCAGAAAGTTGAGGTTCAAAGAAAGTTTCCCGCTGGTAATTACAACATTCCCTCATGATCTGAAGGCAGAATCACTTCCACTTCATGCGTCTCAGTGTGAAATGTTGCTTTGCATTATGGGACTCACTGTAATTATAATAAGAGATATATTCTGGTCAGTATGACAAAAATAGGATGTCCACTAGTCAGTGTGAACAGAAAAACTGCAGAGTGTTTGCATATTCTATACTGCACAGATGTGAGGAATAAAGCCATTCTCAACATCTTTCTTTCTTTTTCTTTTTGTATTGTCCTTTGTTCAATCTTGTATTCTTAATTTTATTTTTTTCCAATCTGTTATTTGTTGTTGTTTGTTCTTTCAAAAATACTTTACTTTGTTCTTTTGTTTTTTTTTTACCATTATTGTTCATTTTTTTTAATCATTTATTCCTCCTTTTGTTTTTTTTCACTCATTTGTTTGTATTCATTTGTTATTTTTCCCTTTCTTTCTTTCTTTCTTTCTTTCTTTCTTTCTTTCTTTCTTTCTTTTCTTTATTTTTTGCTCTATTGTTTGTTATTTATCCTTTTTTGTTCTGTTAATTTTATTGTTTTTCATGTGGCTATTTTTTGTTGTTTTGTTTGTTCTTTCAAACATTCTTCCATTTTTTATGCACTGTAAAAGTGATAAGTTGACTTAACTTAAAAAAAAAAAACAGTAAATGATAATTAAAAAAATTAATGAATTGAATCATTAAGTTCACTTAACTTTTTTTTTTTTAATTGTAATGTACTTAATAATTTTAAAGGAACACTCCACTTCTTTTGGAAATAGGCTCATTCTCCAACTCCCCCAGAGTTAATAAGTTGAGTTTTACTGTTTTTGAATCCATTCAGCCGATCTCCGGGTCTGGCGAGAGCACTTTTAGCATAGCTTAGCATAGATCATTGAATCCGATTAAGACCAGTAGCATCGCATTCAAAAATGACCAAAGAGTTTCGATATTTGTCCTATTTAAAACTTGACTCTTCTGTAGTTATATCGTGTACTAAGACCGGCGGAAAATGAAAAGTTGCGATTTTCTAGGCCGATATGGCTAGGAACTAAACTCTCATTCCGGCGTAATAATCAAGGAACTTTGCTGCCGTAACATGGCCACAGTGATATTACGTAGCGCCTGAAAGTAGTCCCCAGCTATATTATAACTAGGTACCTAGCTGGGGACTACTTTCAGGCGCTGCGTAATATCACTGCGCCTGCTGCGGCCATGTTACGGCAGCAATGTTCCTGGATTATTACTCCGGAATGAGAGTATAGTTCCTAATCATATCAGCCTAGAAAATCGCAACTTTTCATTTTCCGCCGGTCTTAGTACACGATATAACTACAGAAGAGTCAAGTTTTAAATAGGACAAATATCGAAACTCTTTGGTCATTTTTGAATGCGATGCTACTGGTCTTAATTGGATTCAATGATCTATGCTAAGCTATGCTAAAAGTGCTCTCGCCAGACCCGGAGATCGGCTGAATGGATTCAAAAACGGTAAAACTCAACTTATTAACTCTGGGGGAGTTGGAGAATGAGCCTATTTCCAATAAAAGTGGAGTGTTCCTTTAAGGCAACAGGTTTCCTCAATTTTTTTTAAGTTAAGTCAACTTATAACTTTTTACAGTGTGTTTTTGATGTTTTGATCATTTTATTTAATTCGTTTTTTCATTTGTTTACTTTTTAATTTGTTTATCTATCTTTATTTTATTTTTGTCACACTTGTTGTTTTTTTATTTTTTGTTGAACATTTCTTTTATTTGTTCTTTTTTGTTTTGTAACATTTTGATTTAGTTTTTGTTTGTTTATTTTAGTTATATTGTTTCTTTAATTTTTTCACACATTTATTTGTTTTCTTTCTTTCTTTCTTTCTTTCTTTCTTTCTTTCTTTCTTTCTTTCTTTCTTTCTTTCTTTCTTTCTTTCTTTCTTTCTTTCTTTCTTTCTTTCTTTCTCTCTCTCTCTCTGTCTCTCTCTCTCTCTCTCTCTCTCTCTCTCTCTGTCTCTCTGTCTCTCTCTCTCTCTGTCTCTCTCTCTCTCTCTCTCTCCTCTCAGTGTTGACAAGGTATGTCTGATGGCCTGAGGGCCCCGTTGGGTCCCTGTAGTGGATGATAAAGGCTCCGTTGGGCTCCAGGCGTCCACAGATTTCACACACAGAACTTCCCTCTTTCAGCACAGATTATAGCACTATTCCCAGGTCTAGGCCGCCTGGCGCCGGGGAAGAGAGAGATTACGGCCGTGTGGGAATCCAAGCGAGATTACAGTTCATTTCCAGACAGGTGAAAATGGGTTTACGTTCCGAAAGAGACAGAAAACAATCGCCTTCTTCAGCTCCTCTTGTGTGAAGCGGCTTCATTAGAGACGTAAGCCTTTATGAAATGCTAATTCACAGCGTCTCTCTGTAATTTGTTTCCTAGAATCAAGATCCTTTCTGAATATCCAGGCAGCCTGTCAATATTTGAGCAAACGGATGTGTTTGAATTACTTAAAGTTCACAAATCCGGCCTGCTCGAGAAGATCTGATTGAAAATGTACTCAGTTTAATTCGGTTATGTTTGCAAGGAGCATTTGCTCAAGAGGAATGCACTGCGTGTAGCTCCGATTATAAATTCAAACGAAGTTGAAGGACAAACATTTCATCTTGCGTTCGTCTCTGTTTAAAGTGGGTGTCAGGATCAACTCGTGTCACTTCATGACATCTCGTGATTTTATTTTCTTTTGTAGCTGACATTGTTAGTCCCTGTAGAAAGACGCACTGTTTACTCTGCAAATCAAACAGAATAACTATTTTCTGCAGTAAATGTGAGTGAGTTCGCCTGCGGTTGTTGGGGCATTGCTAAGGTTTTAAATATATATGAGAAAAGATAATCAAAGCTAATGCAGAAATCTGCTATCATGCAAAGTTTTTCATTAGCAGTATGCAAATATGTACTATTAACATTAATGATCAATTATCACAATTTTTAATTCATTGTGATCAATATTATATTACATAAATATTATTAATTATGACTATAAATGATAATATAGTATGTTGTTTTATATATATATATATACTGTATATAAACCATTGTGTAAAACCATAAAGTAAGCGAGGTTAAATTAAATAAATAAATGTTTTATTCTACAATGATGCATTCGATTGCTTGACATTAAGACAATTGTAATGTTGCAAAATATTTCTATTTCAAGTAAATGCTGTTCTGTTGAGCTTTCTATTCATCTAAGAATCATGGAAAAAAATGTATTACAGTTTGCAAAAAAAAAATACAGTTAATGAGCCATTATTAATAAATGAGCACCAAAACTGACCTGATGATAATTATATATAATAATCAGCATGTTAGAATGATTTCTGAAGGATCATGTGCCACCGAAGACTGGAGTAATGATGCTGAAAATTCAGCTTTGATCACAGCATTTTAATATATATTAACATAGAAAATTATTTTAAGTTAAGTTATTTTAACTTGCAATAATATTTCACAATATTACTTTTTTACTGCATTTTTAATCAAATTAATGCGGCCTTGGTCAGGCTTTAAAAAAAAAAAAAAAAAAAAACTCTCTCTGAACGTGATATCTGAACGTAATTGCATCTGAACGTGATAAACTATAGAGTGCATCAAATTATTCTTTTAACGAGTTAAGTCATTTTCTTCTAGCGAACTCAGCCAGAGCTCAGCGGAGAAGGCGGCAGCGGCTGAGGGTCAAGAGCCAGAGATTGAGCTATCTGATATGATCAAAACTGACTGAGAGGTGAAGCTTTAACACTTAGAAACAGATCAGAAAGAAAGAGAGAAATGCCACGGTCAACTGACTTACATTTTCAGTTCTTATTGCGGTGAGAGAGGCTTGGTGCAAACGCTGAAGCCGTTTTTGGATTCTGTTTTATACTTTTATATTGTCTCTCCTCTAAAAGGAATAAATAATACACCGAAGTGCATGAAAAAGGAATGAGAAAACTCTTGTGAAACTCAAGTGCAATCTTCCAACCGCTGCCTCTTCGACCATCCAGCACATCAACGCATGTTCGTCTGCGACACACACTCGGATGTCATCGGCTCTTGTGTGTTTTGCAGGACAGCTAAAATGGATGTGAAAATGGATGGTTGCAGCGTCTGTGAAAGGCGCTCCCTCCTTGCCATCCATGCAGATTGTGCGGTTTGTTCTTGTCAAAACTCTCAACCAAACCTGGAATTAAGAGGCGATCTTCAGAGCATCACTCACACCGCTGCTGTGGCTCTTGGAGATTCACACAACCGCAAACCTTAAAAGCTGAAAGAGATGTTTAGAAGAGTAAGACAAAGCACACGGGTTTGGGACGACAGCTCACTGTCAAACGCTACATCTGAGTTTTGTGGCTTTTAGTCCAAGTCTGTACGCTGTTTTTCAATATATATTCATATTAAAATATATTTTATGCAATTTTATATGATTTTATGTATATACTACCACAAAATTTAATTTTGAATTCAATGCATTTCTTTGTGTCTGTTTCTTTTCAGTGTAGTTTTGAGGCAGTTTAACCCTCTGGTGCTGAAAGATTTTAGGATTTGGTTTGTATTATATTGCACTTCATTGGAAGGAATGGTACAAAACTTGGTAAAGCTTTTGGCACATGCTATGTGAACACACACACACACACACACACACACACACACACACACACACACACACACACACACACACACACACACACACACACACACACACACACACACACACACACACACACACACACACACACACACACACACACACACACACACATAAACAAACAAAACAAAACAAAACATGAATATGATTAAAAAAAAGGTTCAATCATCCTGTAAAAACACTTAGACTGCATTGGAAATGGATGGGAAGTGCCCAAACAAAATCTTACTGAAAGATCAATTTTTTGCGATATCAACTTCAGATTTGGAACACAATTGTCACACAAGATTTATGGCTTTAAATTTTTAATGCAGTAAAAGATGTTTTGGAAAATAAACATTTCATATAAAATGTAAAAAATGTAGTATTTCTGTGCATTTTTAATAATAATAATAAACTTTTTTTTTTAAACACTTCGGCAATAAGTTAATAAGTTTCATCTTTAAAAAGAGACCAAACTTAAGTCTGTCCTCCAAATCATTCAAAATTTATAACACGTTAAGTTGGAAATTTCATTTTCAGATCCATGCTCAAAAAGCGGTTAACAGGTAATAAATGGATCATAACTCTTCATAAACATAATTTATTATATCATAAAAATGCAAAATATTAAATTAAAATATTATGAAACTGAAATATAGCACATATTGTATTTCATTGAAAAAAGAGATTTTTGGTTGCCACATGAGAAGCACTTCTTAATGTATTTCCAAAAATGGACAAAATAGCTTTCATCACATTCATATATTCACATGTACAGTCTTCCTCTTACAAGCTAAAAGCCAACATATATTGAAGACATCATCTTGCACTCAATTTATCCAATCAAATGTTCTCTAGAAGGAGAACGCCACCTCCTCCACTCAACTTCCTGTTTCAAAAGGAAATACATAAGTACAGGTAATAAGACAGTATCCGTAAAACTATTTCTGGAGTTTTGTTATTTGTCTTCCCTGAGGGCTGTTTAATCTTAATTAAGGTTTCTTGCACCAAAACTGTAACTGTGTTTTTTTAATGAACCCTCACTGATTGACTCTCAGAATTAAACAAGCTGTTTTTTGTTATCGTACCTCGAGGACTTCTATGTAAATGGTCTCTGTTATGATTGACTGACCTCTTTTTCATTTTAAAAAGACCAACAGCGTTTGTTATCTGTTTGAGGTTTGAGTCTAACAGAGCTTGTGCTGCTCATCCTTTCAATGACTCTTCTGTCAACGTTTGTGTTCAGATTCAAATCATCAGGCCAGTTTCATGCTGTTGATGCCAAATGCATTGCAAAAAAAAAAAAAAAAAAAGTTACAAATCTCCAATAAATAAATAAATAAATAAATAAATAAATAAATAAATAAATAATAAAAAAGGTAAGTTTTAAGTTTTAGTCTGGTATGACAATATTTGGCGATGTGGCTAAACAGATGCAAGAAAGTAAAGACCAATTAATATGCAAATAAAAGAACAAAATCTGTGTCATTTTAGTATTATTTATATACTGTTTATTAATTTAGCACTATTAATATTTTAAATATTTTGAATTAATACTTTTTTAAATATATTTTCAATTTTCTTTTGTTTAATGTTTTGTTATGTGCTTTGGTCATTTATTCATATTTTCATTTTAATTTTTGTTAATTTTTTAAGCAATTTTGTTTTTTTTAGTAGTTCTGTCTTTAAAAAATATAATTTAGCTTTCATTTATTTTTTAAACCTGTTTTATTTCCAGTTCATTTCAGTGCTTCAGTTTATTTCAGTTGACAATGCAACATTTCTATTTTTTTGGTTTTAAGTTTTTCATCTAATATTTATATTTTTCTTAGTTTTAGTTGATGATAATGTAAATGCAAAGTTAACATCACAGTTAGATTTATAACTTTTAATGTTCAATTTCTTAAAACACCTTTGAGGCGAAGTTAAATTAGTTTAAACAAAACTAGCTGTAATGTTTTGAGGGCCGTCAGTACAGAGCTGATACACAGCTGTGATTTTTCCAAGTAAGACACGTTCCTGGATCATCATTACTGTCCAAAAATACAGACTTAACCCAATCCCTACCCCTAAACCTAACCCTATCCATGCATAATTTATTCCTACAATCAGTGATTAAAAAGGATGTGGATGCACCTAACCCTGATCATAAGCCTGAAACTGAAATTTCCTGAAAAGTTATCAAGTTCATGTTTATTTATAAAGCACATTTAAAAACAACAAGTGTTGTACCAAAGTGCTGTACAAGTTCAACACATAATTAAACAGTATCTAAAACAACAAACAATCAAAACTAAAATAAAATAAAAGATACAAAAATAAAAGCATTCAAGATAGACCATGACTACTTTTTCCCTCAATTCTGATTGGTTGATTGGAATGTTGATCCAGGAACATGTTGCATTTTTGGACAAGATAGTTTGAGATCCGAAGGCAGAGAAAATGATCTTTACTGTAAATCGTACACTGTTGTTTCAAAACAGCAAGGAAAATGCAATTTAGCATGATAATGACCTCTTTAATGAACAGTTAATGCATATGTAATATATGTTTATTCGCTGGAGACAAACAGATGGACGGCCCACACACATGCTGGTGACCCCCATTAGAGCCACCATGTGCTTTCTAGCCGATGATAACTAATTATTATCGGTGCGGTAGCAGATCTTTCATAGTCTCACCCTGAGCACTTACACACAGCATAATGAAATTCTGTTGAGTTTTTATGCTGTATATGGCCACAAGCACCCGTGCATCTTTGACAGAAACAATCAGGACCCACTGAGAGGCTGCCATCATAAAGCTCTCCACCGACAGAAATCTATAAAAGGTTTTAATGTCATGGGCCGTGATTGCCACCACTTTCATCTCCATTTGGCCCAATCACAGCAGAACACGCTCCTGATGGACTTGACAGGCCAGGATGGGACAGTAAAAGACACGCGCACACACACCAGCTCGCTGGTAATGGCTGCTCACCCTTAGATGGATATTTCTTATCAATACTAATTGCATCGGAGTGACAGAGATAATTGTCCTGTTCTCTGACTCATCCTGCATTTTCTGGCTACAATAATGGGAGGAAGTGAATGAGAACAGGTGGAAAACGGCCAATAGACGATGCTGTCAGAGGCTTCTCTTATGCAAATCTAAAGACAAATCAATAAAATGCTGCTTAGATTGAGAGGTTGATTTCAGGCCTATCATGAATATTAAAAAAAAAAAAAAAAAAAAAAACATTTTTTGTTAATTGAAATAAATCTGAAATAAAATATAAATAGTAGATGAAATTTGAACCGTAACTAAATAAAACAGATGATTCAACCTAAGTACTAAGTAGTTATAAAAATGATATATAATGATTTGGCATTAATAAAAACGCCAAAAGCGCATATATTTTTTTTTTATAAAAATTAGATATTGAACTATAACTAAATAAAAGAAATAATTAAACCTATAGCAGTATACAAATAATAATTAAAAATGACAAAAGCACACAGCAGAATCCCAAAAATGACTAATTAAACTAAAGTAAAATTCAATGAAACAAACTAAAATGTAAATTATAACTGAATATATTTGAGTTAATATGACATACCTGCAGCATCAGGAAACACGATTGAAATAATGTTTCACCTAAAAATGAAATGTTTTTTTTTTTTTTAGTTGAACACAGTTGTAGAAATTTTATGTATCTTGAGAAGATCTAAGATTTCAGACAAGAATGTCAACGGAAATATTTTCTTTTTCTCACACAAAACACATCATGTTACTTCAGAAGACTTCAGAAGTCATGTGGACCGCTTTTATGTTGCTTCTTTGTCCTTTGCGTAACTAAATAGACCTGTTCTCCCTTTGAACTGATATTATATGGAAAACAGCTTTGCAAAGAGTCTCTTTTGCATTCGGATGTTCAGCAACATCAATTGGGAAAAGTAAATAATAACAGAGTTTTAACTTTTTTTCTTTAACTTTATGTGTGTGTGTGTGTGTGTGTGTGTGTGTGAGTGTGTCCTAATGAAGATGTGTATTGCATGTCTCACTCTGATTTATGATCAAAGCAATGAATCAGCTTTCTGTGGACTTTAGAGGCAAGAAATTATTCAGTTCTACAAATGAGCCATAAGAGACACGCATGGATTTAAATATCAATTCAAATATATGGGACTGAGACAGTGATATATCCCTTTTCACACTTATCAAACACCGAGTTGCTTTTACGGCTGTTTTGCACATGCATAAAACCAATTATTCTTTGCTTAGATGATAACTCGAATTACATCATTAAAAGAATGCTGATTAGACAAAGCAACAACCTTGAGCTTGCTTAATTGCTTTTTTGTTCTCCAAGTGCACGCAATTCATATGCCAAAAAGCATTTAGAGATCTTTGAAGCGCATTTTGTACAAAATTTTCCCACCTATGCCAATATGGGAGCGTTTTAGATTGAAATCTGTGAGATTACAGGTTTTTACTCTCAGAAGATGACAGCGATGTATATATTATCGGTTTGTCAATAGTTTAAGAGCCCATCTGTAGCAGCCTGCAGAATATCTGAGCACATCTGAGGAATTCTTAATAGACCTTGAATTCGGCATTCGTTCTTATCATGCATTTCTGCTATTTCGTTATCACTTAAATTATGTATGTGTACAGCCGCCATGGACAGCTTTAAAATTCGTTTTCCTTAAGTCCTCTGTGTTTTTAGTAAAACTTTTTCTTATAAAGTAGCAGGTCGAGGGCACATGTTGTAGTATGAGCGACTAGTTAATGTTTCATGCTTGAGAAAACAGTTTAATTATCTTGTTAAATTGTTTGTTGCAAGCACAAGATGGACTACAAGCTAATATTGGCTTCTTCCAGCTTTTCTATCAGGGATGTTCATTTCATGCACTTATTAGATATTAGAATAAAATCTGCATTTGTGGATAAAGAAACACAGTACTTCTAATAGTGTCTGTCTGCTTTCCCTCACATTTTCTATCATAACCATATAACTGATGGTCTGTCAGCCTTAAATATCAATATCAATCATTAAGACAAAATGCAAAATAAATTGGAAGCAGATTTTAAGATTGAAAGGATGAAATGTGTTTTATAAATCTTAGTTTTATGTGTTAATTTAGGCAATTTGTTAATACATTATATTTGCCAGAACAGATCTCATATATTTTTGCATGCTACTTTGTTGTTTCATTAATTTTGTGTAATAAGCAATCATTGTTTTATATTTAAACATTGTTAACATACTTTAAAACACCTTATAATTTCATCTGGGTGACACTTTTATGTAAAGTGACTAATAACTAGTGAATTCAAGGTTTACGTTTGATCATTATTTATCAGTGTGCTTTGCTGAAAATTCAGCATTGCATCACAGGAATGCATTACATTTTAAAGTATACCGGTATTTAAATGGAAAACAGTTATTTTAAATTTTAATAATATGTCACATTTTTTAATGTATTTTTTGATCAATTAAATGCTGCCTTGGCGAGCATAAGATACCTTTTATTTTTAAAACATTAAAATTGTGTTTCATTTCATTTAGTTATTTTTTTGTAAGTAGTCCACATGACAATAATTTGAAATCTTATTGAAATTTGATTTTAATTGTAAAATTTACATTCTGTGCAGAATTTGATGTGGTCAGGCAGCATGTTCTTCTCCCAAAAGCCCATGATGTCAGCAGCACCTGCTCTTCTTTAAAGAAAGAAAACATGTCTTTCAGCATGTGTCCATTAGAGTGATGTCCATGCACATCAAGCACACAGTGGGAAAAAAAAAAAAAACATAATGAGAGTACTTTATGAAAGGAGGTACAATTAGAGCTGACTATTAAGTGTTATTTCTGGGTCTGTTTCTGTAGTTCTCAAAATTTTCAGACATTCACTGAATCATTTTTTTTTTTTTTTCTGGAAGTAATCATAGGTTCCTGGTGTTCTTTAGAGAGGGCACTTGTTATTAAGGCAATTCGTTTGCCTTGCACAGTTGTTAGTAGTTTTAAGGCTGTGGAGCAGTGGATTAGAATGTGTTTGGATGTAAATGTCATGTGTCGAATCACTCTGATATATACATTTACACATACACTATCTTATATCATACGGTCAAAAGTTGAGAATATTATGTTTTTTTTTAGTGTTTTTTTATTGTATTTAATATCTGTTTTTGAAGTATCTTCTGTTTTCCATAGCTGCATGTATTTGATAAAAAATAAAGTAAAAATTGAAATATTATGACAATAAAATGACTGTTTTCTATGCTAATATATTTTTATAATGAAATTTATTAAATTGGTAGACACATTAAATTTATGGACTGGTGGCTTCTGAAAATTCAGCTTTGCATCACAGGAATAAGTTACATTTTGAAATATACTCAAATATAAAAACTGTTATTTTACAGTTTTCACAATAGTTTTACTGTATTTTTATTAAATGCATGGAGCCTTGGTGAGCAGAAGAGTCTTCTTTTAATACCATTAAAAAAAAGAATCATTAGTATTGATCAGTAGTATAAAGTATATAATTATATTATTATAAATATGAATTATTATTATTATTTTCATATCTCTTAACATTTATTAATCACAATTTTTTTTACAACATATATTTGTATTTTATAATTATAAATAAAATATTATTTTACAAACTGACAGTTTTTCAAGTAATTAAGAATTATATGTTTTTGAATCGAAACCATGCACAAGATGTATACTTTCTGATTATTCCTCATGCATATAATTTTCCACCTCTATTGTTAACGTGACACGTTGCAGTTTGCACAGGACCCTCTTGTCTCCTCTC
The DNA here is from genome assembly GCA_036784905.1 of Acrossocheilus fasciatus. Taxonomy (NCBI): domain Eukaryota; kingdom Metazoa; phylum Chordata; class Actinopteri; order Cypriniformes; family Cyprinidae; genus Acrossocheilus; species Acrossocheilus fasciatus. The sequence continues at coordinate 32,030,125 of CM071943.1, read as the reverse complement.
TCTTCAGGAAGCCATGTCACCTCGAGACTCTTTTACCATTTTACAGCTTCACCATTTGTCCTGCCATCCACACGTGTGATCATTTCTTACGTTCGTTTTCTCCACGTCTGTAATCTCTCCTCCTCACAGCTCTCTGGAGAGAGGTAAACAAGCAGGTTGAACTTTAGCATGCAAAGCGTGGCCTCTCCCTGATGTATATTCACCACGCCAGTTTAACCAATCAGTTCCAGCGTGCCCGATAAGAGGAGCTGCATCAGTGTGTCGAATACGGTACATCCTCAAATGAATTTGTTATTCACTGATAACCCCCCTTAGGCTTGTTTCTCCCTCACATCTACAGTGCAATATGAAAATATAAATTAGTTCTGCACCACTGACATCGTGCCTGTGCTTTTTCTTTTAGAGTGGTCGAGTCAAACATCGCTACCTGCCTCTGAAGACGCGATACAAAAGACTTTTGTCCTCTGATTGCTCTGTTATCCAATCAGGAACAAGAGCAAGGTTGCAGTAACTAATGCTCGCCGTAAACATGACGAGTGCAAGCGTTGTCAGGCTCTATAAATTGGCTGTTCTGGGTTGATTAAGATTGCATATGGAGCGTAACTTCCAGGCCAGACCATCTGCTGCAGGTTAGTGAGGTTTTTAAAGCTTTATGGGTGTAAAAAGCTCTGTTTATCTAGAGTGAAAAAAAAAAAATATTGCTCAGAAGCTGATCTACTGAAGTTCTGAGTTATGTTTCATTTAAACATCAACCTTGTGGAGTTTTTCCTGCAGTTGTTTTGAAGACAAAAAAGACACCAAATGAGTCATTTGTTGTTATATAACATTATATGTGGAAGGCCGCTCAAATAATTTAGTTTTTGGAGACTTTGATTGTCAAGTCTGAACACAGTTTAAGACATTTTGAAGCACTAGAAGAGACACACTTGAGATCGCTAAGCTTTTACCATTAGCTCTCCTTGTATTATCATTGGTGTATAGGAAAAACAGTTTGTGAGTTTTCAGATCTAAAGGATGAAGAATGCATGCGACCTTCTTTTGTATCTCTATTCAGTCCAAGGAAACCTTGTTCATCTCAGCATCATTAGTTTCTAGGTCAAGGATATCAAAGCATCTGCAGAAGTGGTACTACAGTATATTCCACATATTTGTAGCAACGCATGAATAACAGTGTCAAGGTCCTTCTTAGAAAGCATCTTCTTGATTCTAGCAAAAGCTCTTAACTGAAAGAAACTTTTCACAACAGCACTAATTTTCTTATCAAAAACCAACGTGTGATCCAAAATAACACCAAGGATTTTGACAGCTGTGCACGTCAGAAGACCAAGCTGAGGTCAAAACTGATAGGCCAAAAATGAATATTTCAGTTTTTTTTTGTATTTAGCTGTAAAGAATCTTCATGTTTATGAAGACATTTAAATAAATTAGAATCAAAACAACTACTATTTTTAACAGGAAGATTAAGATGAGTGTCATTGCCATAAAAAAAGATAAGTGTTGTGTTTCTGAATAATAAGACCTAGAGGAAGCATACTGTATATAAAGCAAAAAGAAAAGGACCCAATACGGAACCCTGTGGAACACCATAAGAGATCTGATCACAAGATGAGAAACATTTTCCTACATTAACAGAAAAAGTTATATTCTTAAGGTTAGAAGCAAACAAAGTCCCTTTAAGGCAAGTCATATCACTCTTTGAAACACTTCTCGGGCATGCAAGTGCAGCTCCTATCTCTTTGAATGGGGAAACATCAAATTCGCCAAAACTGTTCGCCAAGCTTACGATTAAATTTCATATTTGAAATCACCAATGAAATCTGACAACAACTGTATCATAAATGTTGTTTATTTTGCTCAAATAGTGTTAAAAAAGCTTATTTCTCAGGCTAGACAGTGCACATGCACAGTCCTAGGCGCATGTCTCAGAGCGCTGACTGTTTTTATATCCGCCGGGTCTTCTGGCAGCTGCAGTGATGCGCTGACTTTACCGATTAGGGTTTGGCTCTTTTGCTCCGAAGGCGGGGCTTCGTTTGATAGAGCAGCCATATTGAGTGTTGCATTTTTCCCCATTCATGACTACACGAGTAGCATGTCTTGGGTATTCTATAGTCTTTGGAAGCAAACCACCTTAGCACAGATCCCTGAAACCCAGCTACATGATCTAATCTTTATAAAAGGATAACATGATTTACTTTGTCAAATGCTGAAGTTAAACCTGCTGGAGATTTAAAAATGTTTGTCAATTAAATCAGGATTAAAAATGTTTTTTAGACAAACTGGATGTTTTGAACGTTCACAAAGTAATACAAATAATGCTTTCATAACTTAATGAGAACATTGGCAACATATTTTTGTTAGTTGCGTTATTGTCAAATGCAACAGAGCTGCCCTCACCAGACATTTATTTTTCAAACTGCTGCTATACATACAAACACCAACATAAAACATCAGCAGATTTAGTGCCACTCACTGGACATTTCACTTTTAAAGCTTTGCGAAATGTGCAAAAAGCAACTTTGCAGAAATTTTGCCACAGGCATGTTTTTCCAATGAGCCTGGGTTGTGGTTTTGCACTCAAAGTTTTAGGCCACCTATTACTTGATGGCGATGTTTGATAGATAGATCAAAAATAATCATTATTTGCTGTTTACTGAAAGGTTTTTACATAATTCAGATAATTTGTTTTCTGTTAAAATGGTTTGCATAAAGTTAATTCACACAAGTGACCTTTGAAATGTCAGATCGTAAGTTTTCAGTGAACAATTTAAGATGTTTGAAAAGTTTATCTTGCTCTGCACATCTGAGCAATCATTGACTTTCAGCTGAAACTCTTGTGCCATTTGAGTCAAAATACTGAATGTAGAGGTGAAGGATATCGGCGCGCCAGTGTTACACAAAGAGAGCTGAACTGAAAATGTCTTTAGTGTGTAACTCCACATTCACATGAATAAAGTCTCTGTCTCTGTCTTTTTGATGTCTCACTTCTGGAACTGGAGCAAGACTTCTGTCCCACAGAGTCACATTTATATAAAAAAGTAATGAATATCAAATTCAAGGAGAAATATGTGCTTTCTTACCAATCAATTTCCAAGACGTCTGTTATTGTGAGGAAAAAAAAAAACTCTTGCCTTTTTTATAGTAGCTAGAAAAATCTATATTCCCAGCATTTACTTTTCATTTTAATATTTATGACTTCTGGAAATTTAAAACTGAATCATTTAATTATCTATCTATCTATCTATCTATCTATCTATCTATCTATCTATCTATCTATCTATCTATCTATCTATCTATCTATCTATCTATCATCTATCTATCTATCTATCTATCTATCTATCTATCTATCTATCTATCTATCTATCTATCTATCTATCTTATATATATGTGTGTGTGTGTGTGTGTATATATATATATAATTTCTGAGATGATAACTAGATGCTACTCTGAATTAAACATGCAACAGGTAAGTCAAACCTACCAGTTGCTTATATACCTGTAGTTTCTGATGTCTATGTGTGCAATACCTGTTTTTCTTTCCCTGTTGTGGTTCTAAAATGAATGTGGTTGTCAGTGGTGTGTTGTGTGGCTCATCGACAGAAGCTGATTTCATCGTAAAGCTGCATCCTCACCAATCGCCTTTGCAAATCAAGAATGCATGGGGTCCCTCAGACGGAAAGACGATAACAGATGAATAATTGAGAGCCTGATGCTGGAATGAAGGCACACATTAAACATCGGCCCACTACAATCGACTGGCCCTGACGTGCCGTAAGCTACAGGCCTAATGTAAATAATTAGTTCTTTCCCCCAACACTCCGATAATGAGTCCTATAAAATGGGCAATGGCCTGCATGTGTATTTAAGACTGGCTATAAAATCAGTGTGAAAGAGGCATCGTGGGGCCTTAGTGCACCTCGCATGGGAAAATATATTAAACAGTGTTGGAGAAGATGCTTTGAAACTTTTGAGTTATTCAGGATTTATAGTAATTAAGCTACAGACAAGCTACTCCTCAGAAAAAGTAGTTACACTACAAAATACTAAGAATAAAGTAGCTAACTTTATTATATCTTTTTTTTTTTGGTGAGCTGATTTTAGAGTTGTATTAATCTTGCACAATCAGGATCTCAGTTAGGCTGACAGCACTAAAGTGATATTTATACAGAAATTCACTAAACTCAACTAACAAAGCTAGAAAATACTTTAATTATACGACAGCTATTTGGACTACTCTTGAGTATGTTTTGAGAAATTGAATTCTTTTCAGAATTAATTTTCCATTTATTTATTTATTTATGAAGAAAGCTAAATGTTTTGTTTTCTGCACCTTCATTATGGACTTATCTTTGATTAAAATAACTTTAATACGTTCAATACTACAAAACAAACAAAAAACTACACTAAACTAAAATGAATAAATATAAATGAATACAAACAAACAAAAATATTCAAATGAAATTCTTCAAGGCTACTTATTTGCTATTGAATTGAATGAGACGGGCACATTTATTGGAAGTATGGACACTTCAATAAGCATATATAGCCAATGCAATTGTTTTGTTTTTAGCTTTATTTAAACATTAATTGAAGCCGTGATATTCTAACTGACTCACTCAATTGGCAGCCAGAGGTTTTCAGGACAGACTTCCTTGGCTTTCTTGCTTATTTCAGTCACGCCTCCATAAATGAGAAGTGTAGAAGTGCTTGTCTGTAATGCAAAAGTTTATAGCTTTTATGAATCATACCATGGTGTCCCTTTGTATATTTATCAGGCTCAAACACTGTGCTGTGTAATATTGTCTTTTTGTAGCTTGATAGAAGGGATCGCTTGCTTGTATCTTCAAAAATTCCTTTTTTTTCCTTTACCTTCTTCACAAAAGAAAAATAAGAGTGTACCGGTTTGGAACGACGTAGTAAATAATGAGAGAAGGATCATTTTGGGGGAATTAACTATTGCTTTGATGCATAAGTGCCTTCCACCAGAGCTTGACATGCATGATAGTCAAGGACAGTATACTTTCAAAGTTTTTCCTCCTGCGAAAGTAGACCACTGTTCCACGTGTCAGCAGAACTTTTAAGCAGGCAAATTGGCTCGGGCTTGCTCAGCTCGTTTGTGCTCAGAACATTTGCATAAATCTCACCGTATCGACAAGAGAACGGTTGTAATTTTAAAGGCAGCATCGCTCGCCTCGTCTTATAACCCGTCCAACCTTTCATAAAAAAGACTTGTGAGTTATAAGATCAAAAACTAAGGCAATGCTAACAAGCTAACACGTCTGGTTAAAGAACACGAGTGTGAGCCATCAGAGCCACGTCAAACCTTGTCAGACAGAAACAAAGCTGTGGGTCAGACCCGTCTGTGTTATGTCGGCTGAAAACGGGTTGTAGAACAACATGTGGCGGTGGAAACTAATTAACGCCGAGGGTGAGAATGAACGTCACTCTGTGCGCACTTTCAAAAGCAGCTGTCAGTGGCCTTCAGATCGCCTCTCAATTACAACATTACAATAATTGAAAATAATTGTGAACATCATTAGTGAAAAACTCAATAATGGGGGCTATTTAGGGTGTAATTGTCCTTTTGGTGGTGGAAAGGTCATCCTTTAGACTCCCTCATCCTAACTTTACGCGTTCACCGAGAAAGCATTTATGAATATGTCAGATTATGGAGATTAAAGCATTTTGGAAGGACGAGCTGTTGTTTACAGTAGCGACGGGTAGCCAGGCGTCTTCAGTCACTTCTATTTGGATTAGAGGCCAGACAGTTTAGTGAGAGAGAAATGGGTTTTCCGCTTAGACGTGGTTTGATGGCGACCTTGAGATTTTTGGACTCCGGGCTGCACATTTGATCCCCCCCCCCCCCCCCCCCCAAAAAAAAAAAAACCCAGAGCACTCATACTTTTTGTTCCACTTCTGGATTTTGTGCAAAAATATCAAAGAGTTGACTTCTGTCGCTGTATAACAGGCAGAAAAAACATGCATTTATCTCGTGCCCCACAAATCTTTTTTACTCCCAACGTCTCTGATCTTCCTATTTGCATGAACAGAATGAGATGCAACAACCTTAAATAACCTTCAAGAAGCTCTAGACGAAACTTTTGTTGTCAGACGAGTGACTAGTCATGCAATCCCACTAAAGGAATAATGCCACTCTGAAAGAGGTGCATCTCTTTGAATATTACACCGCTGTTGAAACGAGCGGCCTCGCATATTAAAGTCTTGCATCACGCTGAGAGGAACATTAAGAGCAAACTCATTTTTTCACAGTGTCCTTATGCAGTTATGCTTCAATACAAGAGGACGTTCATCCACAGAAGTCTTTTTAGTAGGGTAAATCTCATAAATGTTTTTTTTTTACTTTATTAATATAATTATTTACAATTTGCTATTATTTATCTGAATTATTTATTTAATTGAAATATATATTTTAAATATAATTTTCCAAGCTGGATTTTTTAAATACACAAACAAATAAATAAATTCATTAATTCATTCAACTTTATATTATGTGTTAATTTATGCTCACTATAATTAATAAAAAATAAAAAAATCCAGACGTTATACTCCAGTGCTAAAAATATTTAGAATTTTTAAAATCTTTTCGAATTTCTTTTAAATTTTTTTTTTTTTTTTTTTTTTTTTTTGCATATACTTGAAAAATATTTTAGGTTTAAATTTGCTGGATTGCTAAGGAAATAATATCATAATGACAAAAAAAAAAAAAAAAAAAATCTTAAGAAAAGTGTCACGGTGGTGTTGCAGGGAGAACGCAGGAGTCAAGGAGTAAACTTAAATAGTTTTTAATAAATTGAAATACAAATGATAATCCAACATGATAGCTTGAACATAAACGAAAGAAACACAGGGAACGTAATGAGTTGACCAGACAAAGGAGAACTGAACAGGCAGGAACTAAGGGGGTAGGCGCCCTGGAGGCTGGTGCAGGACAGGGACATGGGGGAGGCCTCCAGGGCGGATCAGGGAGCTCGGGGAGCCCATGGCAGCACAGGCAGTCCAGGGGCCTTTGGGAGCTTTAGAGAGCCATGGCAGGATAGACCGTCTGGGGAGCCATGGTGGATCTGCCTCTTATGACCGGCTAAAATACACTTGCTGCACGGCACATAAAACGTTCAAAAATATAAATATGTGGGATTAAGAGAAGAGCAGGCAAATGGATAAATCTGACGACGCAAGAGAGAACTCAATTCGGTTTTCTGAGCACAGACACTAGCCGGGTTTCCATCCAAAGTTGCGAATTTAATGCGCAAAATTGGAATATCGCATAAAACATTTGCGAACAAGCTCCGTTTCCATCCAACGAGTCAAAGAGAACAAAATAGTCACTTCCTGGTAAACTGGGACTAAATAGCCTATAGAAAACTAGGATAAGCTACTGAATATAATCATTTTCATATGGCCTATGAAAAATTACTTGCGCCTCAGAGCGAGCAGATGAAACACAATAAATGCTGTCATTGCTTTCGGAGGTGAATGCTGCTGTTTGGGAGCACAGTCGTTTAAGAGGTTTATGCAGAAATACTTTGATGACAGACTTTGCTCAGGCATTTCAGAACGACCATAACAACATTTCAGATGATCAGTCCGCTGCTAGTCAAGTTATTCCGTCTCATAGCGCAGTCGCATGACTTTTTTTATGCACTTGGAGGAATTTATTCGCAAAATGCGTTTCCATCTCCCATTAACCAAGTCAAAAACCACCTCAAGCGAGCGTATAACATTTTTTGCGAATTTGACATAGGAGCGGCCAGCGGGTTTGATCAGGAAAACAAAAAAACTTTCAAAAAAATGGAAAACAAAAACAAGGAGAAGAGGCGCCGCTTACTGTCTTGGTCTGGTTATCTGTCACGGTGGTGTTGCAGGGAGAATGCAGGAGTCGAGGACTAAACTTAAACAGTCTTTAATAAATTAAAACACAGGGTATAATCCAACATGAAAGCTTGAACATAAACGAAAGAAACACAGGGAACGAGTTGACCACACAAAGGAGAACTGAACAGAACTAATATACACAGGATAATTGCAAAACACAGGTGCAGGGGATAAATCAATGAAACTAAACAAGGGCAGGAAGGTGACCAAATAAGGAAACACAGAAAGAACTCAGGGCAAAATAAGACTAAAAACGTGACAAAAAGCTACTCAGTCTCTCCTGATTTTTTTTTAAAAGTTTAAATATGACCCATTTATGCAGCAGCACCCAAGCAGAAGGAATTATTGATACAGTTGTTCATGAAGAGGTGTGAGAGAGCTGTATATTTAAAGGCATTAATTGAGCATCTTTCTCCAAGCAGTCTGATGGATGCTGTAGCCCGTGGCCACATCCAACACCATCCTGAATAATTCATCTACTGCCTTTCCACATTATTTGCTGAAGGTCCCAGTGCTACACGGGTTCTCCACCTCCTACCTTGTTCTCTTTGAGCTGAGCTAATTATTCAGCATTTCTGAGTGTTGCAGGGCTCAGCGACATTGAAAGCTTAATTTAAAAAAGCATGAAGTGTGTGTGTCATGTCTGCATGCTGTTATTGTTGGGTTAATGTCACTACAGAGTGACCTGAACTCAAGCACCTTTACTGTTATGTCAGGACTGTCAGGATGCCTTCTATTCATTATAACATGTTTATTAGAGTATATATATCTGGATATTAGGGCTCAAATCCATTTAAAACATAATCAGATAATTTAATGATTTGCTGATTAATCAAATTATCAATATGCACTGCTAAACAAACAAACAAACAAATAAATAAATCATGCATTTTGTTTCACCCCAAATTGCATGATATATTTATATACTTTAATTAATGTTAATGTTTCTGGCATTTCATTTAACTTTGCTTTCATTATGAAGTATTGCTGTAAATAAGTAGTGTTGCTGTAAATATGTTTTACATTCTTTTTTACAAACCAAGTGTGAAAACTGAAAATATATACAGCTAAATATATGTTTGTTGACATGTGCGTCTGTTTTTCTGTGGCAGATCTCCACAGACAGATAAAGATTTTGCGTGGCCCTGAGGGTTAAATGTTTCATTGCCATCTGAACATGAAATCTAGTCAGTGTAGAGATTATTTTTTATCTCTGTCTGCATGATATGCTGAGCGATTGTGTGATCTCTATTGTTATTAATTCAACAGCTGCATGTAAATTGTCCTGCGCTGACAGTCTGCAAGTTATGGCTGTAATACATCAGGACAGAAATGACTGAACGCTTGCCACTTGCGTATGATATTACGTACGGCGGAGAGATGACTTCAGATGCTTCAGGCCCTGCAGCTCAACGACATAATCGTGAGTCGTGAACTGCTCAAATATAAACCAATTGTTTCATGAGATCACAAATGACTTTAATCTGTTTAATCTGCACAAATCGCAGTCTCAGCAGTGTTATTTTAATGTCACTGAGATACTAGTACAGCTTTTATTCATATTTTGAATTAGTTTTTATTTCATTACATTCTTTGTTTTCATTTTAGTTTTAGTTATTTTTTTTAATTAGTTTTGTCTTATTCGTTTTAATAATTTTTAATTTCATTTTTACTTTTAGTAATTCACCAAGTTAAACTAAATTAAAATAAAAAATGTTGGAAATGCCTTTGAATAAATAAAAAAAAAAGTTTATTTTTTCAAATATTTGAAGTTTTTTTATTTCAAGTAAAGAAAATGTCTTTTATGGTTTTAATTTTAGTAAACATAAGCCTTGACAGAAAAAAAAGAAAAATATTTTAAACTGGGTTACTTACTCTATATTTATATGGACAGAATAATACACACATTTATAATTATTGCAATTATTACGCTAATACAAAATAATATATAATTAATCTGTAAACAATTTGGGGCCAGAAATTAAACAAAGAAATTCATAAAAAAATACATTAAATAAATTATTAATAAATTGAAGAAATTAGAACTTTTATTCACCGAAACGCATTCAATTGATGAAAAGTAACAGTAAAAACATGTAAAATGTTATAAAAGATTTCTGTCAAATGAATGCTTTTCATTTGAACTTTTTGGAAAGAAAAATACTACATTTAGGAAAAAAAATAAAAATAAAAAATTAAGCAGCACAACTGTTTTTAACACTGATAATAATAAACGTTGGTAACACTTTAAACCTTTATATAAAATGCATTATAAAAGTAGTTTTAATGCATTAATTAAGCCTTTTAATGCACCTTATAATGCATTATCTCATGAATAATACATTACAATACTTATCTATTCATTGATTAGCCTTTAGAAAACACAATGCATTAAAAAATGACAAACAAACTTTCAAATATTATAATGCATTTTAACTGTGATTAAAATAATTTCCGAAAAAATGTAATGCATTACAACGTACATTATTAATACTGTACCTTTATATTGCATTAAACATAAAGGCTTTAATGTAAAGTGTTACCAAACTGTTTCTTAAGTAGTGAATCAGCATATTAGAATGATTTCTGAAGGATCATGTGATATTGAAGACTGGAGTAATGATGCTGAAAATTCAATACATTTTACATATAGTCACAGCTATTTGAAATTGTAATAGTATTTCAAAATGTTGTTTTTGCTGTATTTTTAATTCAATAAATGGAGCCTCGTGCAAAAAAGAACATTAAAACCACAAACTTTTTGTGGTCTGTTCATGGCATTTAAATATTTTATGGATATCCAAGAAGTTTGACTTTGACAGTTAGCCATGCATGTTGCTCAAATATTAAATTTAATGCAGATTTTGGCTTGCAAAACAGTGACGGGCCAGGCCGGTTGTTGAATAGAGACAGAATCAAGCAGCGGTGGTTTATGAGAGCTGCCAGTACGTGAGAATAATGGCCGTTACTGTGAACTGAATTGCGGTATTTGGAGGCAGCGTGAAGGCCCACTTTAGCCCACTTCCACACCGTGTGTGTGTTTGTGGATATATATTATGAGAAGAGGAAATCAAAGCAGACGAGAGAGGTGTTCCTGTATTTGTCTTGGTCTTGCTGTGCTGCATAAGGCAGTTTTCTCTCTGGACTAAATGAAGACAAAGATTCATTCAGTCTGTCAACAATCAGAGCATTCACTCTCACTGAGCCTGTGTCCGCTCTGCGCTCTAACTAGTGCACTTCAATTCATCACTCAACATTTTCCCCTATAGAGAGCGCAGCGGTCGGCTCTGGAAGAAAAATTCCCATTCATTTTCTCCATAGAGAAATTGATTTTTAACGATAACATATAAACCTTTCAAAAACAGACCTACCGTGAGCTCTGAGGTTCAAATCTTTTCAACTTAATTTGTGAAAAATCATGTTTAATACTGAATCTGAATTCTCACTGAAGAAGTGCCCAGAAAGATCCCGCTGTCAGAGACCTGGCTTATAATGGGAATGTAAATTATGGCAAAAGAGTTCAGAGGCCGGCCATTCATGTAAAACTGAAAATACCTTTACATATATAGTATCTAAACATTTTTCAATGTCTTGCTTTTATACGCATACATGAGTGTAGGCTAGCTAGTTCTTTCATTATGCTGTCATTTTAATTTACATCATTTGCAATGCTGGAATTACATTTTATTTCATCATAAAATGCATTAGTTATTGTACCTTTTATCTTTTATAGGTTTTTATTATAAAAGGTTTTGACTCGGGTTTTATATTTTTTGATTCAAGTTAAAGTTTATTATGTTATTAAATGGTATATTATGTCTGAACTGGTTGAGTTATGGCTCTGAACTCAGCATTGGATAGTCATAGAAAAATAGTTTAAATTGTCCAGAAATAAGTGGCAAAATACTGTAGAAATAATTTAATTTAATTTAATTTAATTTAATTTAATTTAATTTAATTTAATTTAATTTAATTTAATTTAATTTAATTTAATTTAATTTAATTTAATTTAATTGTAAGCATATGCATATAAGTTGAAATATTTTAAACTAAATGTATGCTAAAAAAATATGTTTAATACTGCACTTTAATTCTGTAATTTAATTCTCTCTCTTTTTTAATGATTTGGAATTCATAATATTTAATTTAATTTAAAATGTTATTTTAAAATGTTAAATTAAATTAAATTAAATTAAATTAAATTAAATTAAATTAAATTAAATTAAATTAAAACATATATGAACAATGCATGTACAATAATCAATAATCAATAATCAATAATAAATTAATTCAATTGTTTCATTAACTACACAGCAAAATCTCCAGTGTTGAAATCCTAGTGTTAAGGACTTTTAGAGTAAAGTGTTAAAGTTGTGGTGTTGAACTTTAGGGGATTAACACTAGCTAGTGTAAACAGCGCCCTCTGGCCGGTGTTAATACGCAGAGAAATTCTTATAACACTCTGTTGAGTGTTATTAGTCACATCCGGGACATTTGCTCGTGTGCGCGCTTGACCCATCTGGAATATTTTTCACAGACGCCATGTTCTTAGACTCGCGATGCGGAGCATAATGAGGACGGAAAACAGCGAAATTAAGTGTTTAATCTTAATCACAATATGTGTTTTGTAATATCATATCGTTTTATAGCGATATTTATAAGGTGTGTGCGCTTAAACGTTTTTTAAAGACATTTCTTCCACTCGCGAGGCGGACCAGACGAGGACGTTTCTTTTTAAAAGAGAAACGCCGAAAGTTAAGTGTTTTATCTCATTTATATGTATTTCACAACATCATATTGATTTATAGCGATATTTGTGTGATGTGTACTCCTAAACTTTTTCTCAGAGCGATATTTTCCTTCACTTTGATGCGGAGAAGACGGGGAAATTGGTTTTATCAAGGAAAACACCAAAAGTAAGTGTTTAACCTCATTTACATTTTGTATTTTATAACATAATATTACTTTATGACGATATTTTGATGCTGTGCGCGCCTAAACGTTTCTCACAGATGCATTTGAATGGCTATGCATTGACGCGGAAGCCTCTTTTTACAGGGGAAACATAAGAAGTAACGTTAAGTGTTAACGTTACCTCATTTAAAATTAGTGTTTTATTACATCACACATTGATTAATAGCGATATTTATGTGTTGTGCGCTCTAAACCTTTCTCAGAGAGACATGTTCTTTCACTGGCGATGCGGAGCAGACGGGGAAGTTGGTCTTCTCAAGGAAAACACTGAGTGAGTTAAATTGTTCGTCATTCAAAGTGATTTTGTACCCTCACAAGTCTTGGAATATGACACATGAGTCACATGAACTACTTTAGACACTTTATTATCTTTTTTTTTAAGGCATGAACGTGTTTTGTGTTGAGCAAATGTGAATCGTATAGGTTTGGAATTACAATTTTACGTTAACTGTTCCTTTAATATTGTTACAGATGGTTCATGCTGGTTTAACAGAAAAATCGAAAGGAGATGATGTGCTTGAAGAGTATGAAGCCACCAATACATTGTTATGTGGGATGAGAAGAGCTTTGTTAGGACACATACCAAAGACATGAGTAAGCCACAATTGCATATTTTAAGATTATTGATTGTCATGCTTAATTTTTTGATTATTAAACAATAATAATAAAGAGTCTGATCTCCTAAAAATGTTTCTTAAATGCATCAAATGTAAGTTTTTGGTATGCTTGCATTATTTATTTTATGTGCTGTCCCATTTAGGTGCATTCATTTTGGTAGGAGGAGTCCAACCATAAGTGAACAGTAAATGTTTACTTATACTCATGCCTTTCCACAGATGCCATGTATGACAGTTTCTTCTGTTGATTATTCAAAATATCTATTTTTTGTGTTCCTCAGAAGACAGAAGGTCTTACAGGTGTGGAACCACATGAGTATAAATAATTGATGACAGAATTTTCAGTTTTGGGTTAACTATTCTTATATTGTAAGTGATGCTTGTCCCTGACATTTCACCTGATAAATGGATGTGAAATAATCCTTTTTGTTTTTTCTCCTATTTTACCGGAGCACTTTTGTGATGCTGGGAGTTTGGTATCTTGCCTGGCTGAAAACTGCAGAGAAACACATCTCGTCTTGCTGAAAACTAAAAATTGGTCCGCTTATTCACGTCTGGTGTATGAGATTCGAGGCTAAACATAATTTTTTTTTTAAACAATCAATTAAAAATTTTAAAAACTTTACTAAAATATTGGTTAAAATGCATCAATCGCACATGGCTTTGCATGTTAAATGATTTACAAGGTGGTGCAAACATTTTTCAGTGTTTGCACTGCAGGACCTATTTTATTATCGACCATTTGATAAGCAGTATTCTTACAATTCTGATGACCGAAATGGATATATTGTGCCTTCTTGTCACTTATTCTAAAAGTGAACTGTCATGTTGTGAAGTGTTGACATGTTAATAAACAATGGCTTTGAGAGCTGCAGTGTAATTGTGATGATTATTTTTTTTTTTTTCTAAAGTAAAATCTGCTTACCTGTGACAAAATGTGCTTTTAAAAAAAAATAATTTAAAAGGTTTAACTTTTTTTTTTTTTTTTTTTTTTTTTTTTTTTTACTTTCAACACAGAGGAGAGTTTTGTAATGTTAACTCAAAACACTGGAGTTAAAATATCAAGAGTTAAAATCTATCTTAAAGGTGTTAAATTGTAACTCTTTACACTGGTGTTAAGGAAAAATCAACACTCTGTGGTGTGGACCAGAGTTGTTTTTTAACTCTATACCGTGTAAATATGACTCATTCATAGAGTTAAACAAGTAACACTATGAAGAGTGTTAATGTAACTCTGAAAAGATTGGGACAATATGTACACTTTTTTGGAGTTGATTTTAACTCTGTTAGAGTTGAATTAACACTCATAATTTTGCTGTGTATTAATACTCATCAGCTTTTATGTTTTGTAGTGAGAATCAGATGATTCTATGGAGGTTAGCTGGTTTGGTGCTGAGAAGAAACTCTGCATAGGTCCATGGAAGTTGACATATATCAGAAGATCTGATGAAACCAGGAGTCGTCAACATATTTGCAAACTGCAGGTATTTTACACACACTAGTTTGCTCCGTGTAAACGTGTGATTTGGCCTCCTGTATTGCGTTGGGGTGCAGGTGGAGTGGGAGCATGATAAATACTATTTTACGAATTACATTTAGTGATGGCAACTTACTGGAAACAACGCAGCCTCCGATCATTTATCAAAGATAATGGGTCATAGTTTACTTCCTGACACGCCACATACATCATAAAGTCTGACCCCTGCTACAGCTGCTAAAATAGATTATGTGATGTCAAACGCTGCTTCAGTGGCCAGCGTACAGCACGCCTTATGTTTTGGTTCAGTCAGTATGGATTTTAGAGGGAACGCCATAAAGCAGTTTCATATGTTGCATATATATTCTGCAGTGTTTTTTATTTTGAGTTAAAGTATGTGAACCCAAATGCATGGGTTGCCTTCAGAGCATTTGTCAATCATTGCATTCTTAGAATTGGCACAAGAGGCACTTTAGCAGCATTGATGTTAACTGTCTACATCTCCTCTTTCAGATCACAGCAGAGCAAATGTTTGAAGAGAATCAGGGTAGTTAAAGTTAGTTAAACTTATACTTGTTTATTGAATGCATGCAGCGTTTGCACACTATGGAGAATGCTTCTGGTCTTAATGCTAATGTAATGGAGTTCTGGTTGTGCTTTTCCTCCTCCCAGGTGTCCATATTTGATACTCATCCTTCATCTTCATTCTAGATGAAGATTACATGCTTAATTAATGGCTAATTAGCCTGTGGCTTGGCTCTGATGGCAGAGAGACAGACACAGAGAGATGACCTTTAGCCCAGCATGAGTCCCGCAGGTCATAATGACTTTAGCACACAAACATCTTCATTAATGACTGATGCTCATAGCAGCACAAGGGTCATGGATTAATCAGCATTCATCATCCTGCTACCATGTTTTCCAATTTCAGATATAAATTTGAACAGATTACATCAACCCGCTCTCATGTTGAACTCAGCCGGCAAAATCGTGATTCAATCAATCTAGTTTTTAAGGATATATTATACTCAGTATTGTTAGCTAAAACTAAAATATATTTTTGAAATTTAAAATAAAATATAAATATTGAATTCAAATAAACTAAAATAACAAACAAATAAATAAATGTTGCCTTGGCAGCTAAACTGAAATAAAATCAAGTCGAAGTACTACAATTACTAAAAAAAACTAATCTTAATAAGGTCCTGTTAGTTAATCCATTAAGTATCAATAACAATTAGTGATGTATTTGTTACAGTATTTATTCATTTTTGTTAACATTGGTACAAATATACTGTTCATTATAGATTTAGATTTAGAAGTATTTTTTGTTAAATTAATGAAGTCACTAATGTTAGCAAGTGGAAATGTATTTGTGAAATGTAAAAAATAAAGCAAAATATAATTGTTTTGGAAACCAAAAACTAATAAAAACAAAAAAACAAAATTACAAAAACTTAAAATTAAAAATAAAAAAAAATACAAATGAAAACTGAAAATATTAAACTAAAATAATTCAAAATATTAACACAAATTAAATTCATATAAATAATATGAAAATAGCCCTGATAATCGTTTATTTTTTATTGTGCTTGTTTAATTACTTTTTCTTAATTTAGAGCTACACTCTCAGAAATAAAGGTACAAAAGCTGTCACTGGGGCGGTACCTTTTCAAAAGGTACACTTTTGTACCTATTAGGTTCAAATATGTACACTTCAAGTACTAATATGTACCTTTAAGGTACCAAAATGGAGCATTTAGGTACAAACATGTACCTTTTGAAAAGGTACCACCCCAGTGACAGCTTTTGTACCTTTATTTCTGAGAGTGTAGAGTGTTGAAATGTGTTTTTAAGTTCCCCTCTTTAATGAATTTGTAAAATGTGATGAATCAGTATTATATAATATAATGCTGCTGAATGATAGCTCAAATAGTGATGGGTATGTTGTGAGACTTTGTTGGACTACAGTATAATGAGTCTTTTCTGTAGCATCTCTCTGCTCTGAAAGCACCATTGGCTAAACGTACAAATTACATTTGCACTCCGTGTAATAACATGAACAGGTGACATCAATACAAGAGTGTGATAACATGATAGAAAGTCAATGCCATCCAGAATCCTAAAGGATTCAATTCTCTCCTCTTTTCTAAGAGACTCGTTATAAGTCAGAATCATTTATTGGGATTGTGGGTAATGGATGTGAGGCAGGACTGAAGCACTGACATGTTCATAAGTGCTGCTCACACCATTTCTGTATGCATGCTGTGTTCTTTATGAATTAAATAATTATTAAAAATCTATATCTGAGGAATGCTGTATCCCAGTGTCCTCGACCTTCGCTTTCCAGCGTAACACACTGTAAAAAAAAAAATATATATATATATATATATATATATATATATATATATATGTGTTTCAAAGATTATTGGACTGCATTTCAGTCTTTGAAAATTCTAGCTTTACTAGCAACTTCTGGGTGAAAACTCAAGAGAAAAACACAATTTTTAAACAAATAAATAATGTTTAATTTATTCATGGTATTCTTAATAAATTATTTCTGAGATAATTACAAAACCACACTTTTTAAACAAAATGTGCAACACAATGAGGTCAAGTTTAACTAAAAGTTTATTGCATAATACTGCACATACTGTTTTTAATAATAAGCAGCCTACTGTACACGCTGCACATTATTCTAGTATTCCGCTGTGTATTCATAGTTTTCTTCTAATCTTATTTTCTTTATTTTTTTCTGCATGTGGACAGGAGAAATATTCCTGACACGTGCCGGAGCATAAATGTTTGATTCTAAATCCAGTGCATAATGCAACACGCAGCCGAGAGCTCAGGGCTTTATTTTCCTGTTTCCAGCAAATGATTGTAACTTGCACTTCACAGTTCGACACTCCCATTTTTTCCCTCGACATCATTGACATCTTCAATCATGGTAAAAGAGAGCTGTGACCGATGCAGTCACAGTGAGGTGACATTTCTTTGGAGTTTTGAACAGCATTGACTGCCGGCTGTGCTGATACTTCAACGGTGACAGAATGCAGAGGAGCTGACGGGCCGCCGTGAAACATTGACTCTAATAATTAGTTTGGTTATTCAGCATCACGGCAAAATGAAAACAAACTTGAATTACAATTATTTTACATAATGTCTGTGATTTTCACAAACACTTAACTAAAAATGCACCTCTGTGTTCTAGTGCTAAAGGGAGAGTTCATCAAAAAATGAAAAGCCTGTTATCATTTACTCAGACTCATGTTGTTACAATCCTGTGTGACTTTGTACTGTAACCCAAAAGTAAATGTTTATCAGAATGTCCAAATTAGTTTTTACCAATGAAAGCTTAAAGTGACCAGGGGCACTTTTTTTTTTTTTTTAACCCACCACATGATGATGATTCAGTGATTCAAATGAATCAGATGAGCCATTGTACAGTATATGTGGAATGGATTTCACACAAAGCTATTGTACGACTTGGAATAATGCACAGTATGATGAAATTCTGTTTTGTCTGTTTTGGACATCAAAGAACTGCAATGCATCTGTGAATCGATGTTCTCTCACATTCTTATTGTCAAGCTCCAAAAGCAATATTGATTTAACCAGTGCATCATGATTCTTTCTCAAATGATTATGAATGAATCTACAGAAATGCATGGTAACATAGGGAACACTATTCACTATTAGCTAGTTGCTTATATTAATAGCATTTCGCCTGGCAATTATAAGCACATATTAATGCCTGACCATATTCTAGATCTTTTAACACTACCTAATACCTAAAAATAACTACTACTGTAACTGTTTTACTTACTATCAAAATGCAAGAGCGAGAGTGAATACAGTGCATCCGGAAAGTATTCACAGTGCTTCACTTTTTCCACATTTTATTATGTTACAGCCTTATTCCAAAATGGATTAAATTTTTCTCAAAATTCTACACTGATAAAAATGATTTTTTGGTGAAGTAAACACTACATAAAAACAAATGTATAATTTCTACATTAAATAATTTAGTTCAGGCAAGAATTAAAAAAAATAAAGTAAATTCTACATTAGTACTCAATTTAAGCTTGTAGAAATTAAAGTTTGAACTTATAAGTATATTTTACTTGGAATTGTTTGTTAGGTTTACAAGGATTCTTTAAGTAAATATCAAAGTTATGATCCCGTTTTTCCCATCATGCACTGGGGCATGAATAATTAAAAAGGTTAAATTTGTCACTGTTTTTTTTTTTAGTTATATCTACACTGTTTTATGGTTGCTTTTGTTGTTAGGTTTAGTAACTTACTGTTTTGTGACAACTGGAGTTCATTTTCTACTCAAAATGACCCATTCATGCTCAAACACTATTCACTGATTGTTACCGTCATTGTGTATGGTGTACCAAGTATTGAGGTCTCTGTGTTCATTTGGGTAACAATTCTTTTGAGTGGACATATTATCTTAAAAGGATAACAAGCTGTCTACTTGCTTGCTTACATGTTTGTAAGTGAATCACATGCTTTAAAGGAACACTCCACTTTTTTTGGAAATAGGCTCATTCTCCAACTCCCCCAGAGTTAATAAGTTGAGTTTTACTGTTTTTGAATCCATTCAGCCGATCTCCGCGTCTGGTGATAGCACTTTTAGCATAGCTTAGCATAGATCATTGAATCCGATTAGACCAGTAGCATCGTGTTCAAAAACGATCAAAGAGTTTCGATAGTTTTCCTATTTAAAACTTGACTCTTCTGTAGTTATATCGTGTACTAAGATCGGCGGAAAATGAAAAGTTGCGATTTTCTAGTCCTATTTGGCTAGGAACTAAACTCTCATTCCGGCGTAATAATCAAGGAACTTTGCTGCCGTAACATGGCGTAGTGATATTACGTAGCGCCTGAAAGTAGTCCCCAGCTATATTATAGCTAGTTACCTAGCTGGGGACTACTTTAGTACACGAGTGAAAAGTACTTAAGTATTGCAGATTTAACTTAAAATAATCAAGTAAAATTTACTCATCAAACTCTAACTGGCCATGTTAATTTTACTTATTTCCTTTGCTAATTTTACCTAACTTAGCCAAGTAGATTTTACTTAATTCAGTACTTTTAAATTTAAATTTACTTATTGTTTTTTTCAGTGTTCAAACAAGACCCAAAATGACAACTTGAAAGAAGTTTGTTTGAAATCTTTGCAAGTTTATAAAAAAAAAAAAAAAACGAAAAAAAAAAAAAAAATCACATACAATGTGCAGTGTGTGTATGTGTGTGTGTGTGTGTGTGTGTGTGTATATATATATATATATATATATATATATATATATATATATATTTATATATATATATATATGATTAAAGCTGCAGTCCGTAAGTTTTGCCTCTTTGTTGTCATCTATGTTTGAAAACCTGTAATTGCAAGCCTGCTTGCGTAATTATCTCGCTTGTGTGGGTTGTGAGTTGGCACAGCTCCAGCGTGGATGAATCTTATGTTTTGAGGTGAATGTGTGGCAGTCAGTCACCGCATCGGTGTGGATGTTTACTATACTTTACAATAACAGATTCTAGCCTATGTCTTGGAATATATGACCCAAATAAGAATTTTCACCGTATATTGCCATCTGAACAAGTAAGTAACACGTCTGCCATGTTTGTTCTGACCAACTGAGGAAAAAGGCATGACCATAAATCGCTCTACCAATGGTGATTTAATCTAAAGATCGGTTAGCTCATATCACACATCAAACCGTGCAAAGTATTATTATTGTTATACGTTATTCTCAAATTATTAATGTTAATAACATCAGCATTGCGTGACTATGAGTATAGTGTGTTTTAGCGTGTAGATTTCAGTTTCTGTACAGTCTAATCTAATTGTCATGCCATTCGAATTTCATATTAAGAAATTATTTTAAACCAAAAAGCAAATTATTCTCCCTTTGAACTGGTTTTCTTTAAAATACAAATCTTGTGTAATCCCAGGCTATCTGTAATCAGAAGCACATAATCCTTTCTGGATTACAATCCGCCATCAAAATGATACATTTCATTATTCCAGCTGCTGTGAGAAAAGGATATAAACGATCCGTCACCTGCAGGATCCTCACATGCGATGGCCTACTAGCTGGGAAAACTTTTTTATGTTTACAGGCGTGACGTAATGACGCAGTGCCATGCTTGAATTTCCCACAAAAACCTACTCGTACCACTCAAATTAGAAAACATTATTATAAACTAACCATTGTGAATCAGGCTAAAGTAAGACGATAGTTTTGAACACTTGCTGGTTATGTACTTGCTCAAATATTGATTTCGGATCATTACGAACTACAGCTTTAAATTATTAATAAAATTATTAATTATTTTAATGATTATTTGTTTTGAAAATATACGAGTTAAAATACAGTTATTTATAATAAATTCATTATTAATAAATTCTTATTGTTGTAAAACATATGCAAGACAAACCAGATACATATGAGTGTTCAGCATGACAAAAATGCAAGAAGGACACGTCTGAAGCGACATTTACACAACAAAAGGTGCGTTTACACGGTATGCTTTACACATGAGACCCTTCAGATATGTTCAGATAATAGCCAAGGACGAGAAGACAGAATACGCTTTATTTTACATCTTAATGAAAACCAACCAATGCCCATGACCTGACATTTAAATGGAATAAATTTACAGAAGAATCACGACTGCAGAATTGAGATTTTAGCATTTTAATTGGTAGGATATTACTCTAAACAGATTCGAACAGAACCTTCCTCACAGCCTCTGCATGGAAAAAAGCAGCGTGAACTTTCTCCGTTTGTGCTCCACACAAGAAAACATGCTACACAGATTGGGAATGACATGGGGGTGAGTAAATGAATCATTTTTGCAAAATTCAGAAAATTTGAACAATATGTAGTTACAGTAAAACCCTCTCAGCAGCGTTCATCTCAATGTGCTTTGGAATACTAATTTCACCCAATTAAATGAATTTAACAGCTGACAGCAGACACGTGCTGAAACTGTTGTCTTTGAGAATAAAAATGAATGTTTTGATATTAATGGCACTGAAAAGTTCAGCCTGGAGTTCACGCAGTCCTTATTTAGACCTGCATGCTTTGATTTACATAAGATTTGTGCAATGATTTGACACATCCAGATTTAGATGTTAGACCTATCATGGTGTTGTGTTGGAGGCAGAGAAAGAACAAGCTGTGACTGTGACCTGCACGTATCCAGAAGAACTGTGTTGAAGAGCTGATGTTAAAACGATACTGTACACTGCCGTTTACTTAGAGGTTATGACTGAGGTTGATTCAGAAAAAATGACCACAATCACATGACAGAATGAATTTTCTTTTTATCCATCACGCAGGTGAGAAAAAACATGAGACACGTACACTAGAGACTTTAAAGAGAGAGAGAGAGAGAGAGAGAATATATATATATATATATATATATATATATATAAGTGTGAATATGTGGAGTGAAGAATGTAATTTCACACAAAGCTATTGTACAACTTTGAATGCAATGCACAAGTCAGATTTAAAATCCATTGCATCACAATTCTTTCATCATCCTTTCTCAAATGATTTTGGATTAATTAAATATATAGATTATATATAATAAAAAAATATATATTTAATATATTCATAATACATATTAATATATTAAAATATATTAATAAACATTAACCAATACATCACAATTCTTTCTCAAATGATTTTGGATTAATCAAATATATTGTTTAGAATTTTTTCATTTTTAAATTTTTTTAATATATTTCATATTTATACATATATTAATAAACATTAACCAATGCATCATGATCCTTTTTTTCAAATGATTTTGGATTAATAAAATACTGTATGTAAATGATATATAATTATAAAAAAAAAAAATAATATATATATATATATATATATATGTGTGTGTGTGTGTGTGTGTGTGTGTGTGTATTTCATATTTAAAAATGTATTAAAAAATAATCAGTGCATCACAATTCTTTCTCAAATGATTTTGGATGAATCAAATATCAATTATAATTATTTGTTTTAATATAATTCATATTTAAAAATATATTAATAAAAAATAATCAGTGCATCACAATTCTTTCTTAAATGGTTTTGGATGAATCAAATATGTAAATTATATATCATTTAAAATATATATATTTTAATATATTTCATATTTAAAAAATAAACATGATTTTATTAAGAAACCTTTCATGTGCACTTTCCGACATAGAACCTGTTTTTTTTTTTCACTTTTAAAGATAAAATAAGAAGCTTTTTGCCATCTAAAATCAGCCAGAAAGTGTTTTGTTGTTTCATATCTAGAAACTAGAATACAACAGACACACAATGTAAGTGAAGCACACCTAAGAAACCAATCAGCTTTGCATCTTGAAGTTTTGTTGGACAAGCACCAATCACATTTTGGCTTAACTATCAGTGCCTCATTATGTTTTTTTTTTTTCTACATCAACTTTGAAGATTTATTTTCGACATGCAGTAGCCTGTTATGTTGCTTGTCATTCAAACTGTATTCTAGCGGGTTGCGAATGCCCTTATGCACGGCGTGAATCAAATTAAATTGCATTCATTGGGAATTCCACAATCCCTCCCCTTCAGTCTTATTATCAGAGTTGTGTGGAAAATTGGAAAGTGAAAGAAAATGAAATCTTTGTATTAAATCAGCTGCTATGCATGCCACTCAATCGATATGCGCTCCTCTCTATCTGTTCCAGATGAATGCTCAGGCCACTGGCAAACTATTAGCTTATTACAAAAGCAAATCAGTCAGCAGAATTAATTTTCTTCAAAAATATGAGTCTTGCTATGAAGAATTAACAGCTATAAAGGAGTGTAATGCGCTCTTGAGTTTGCCTTATTCCAATTTCTAGCGTCATCACAGCACATGAGAGACGGTGGTCTTTCACATATGCAGCTCGCTTTATAAATGTCAGTCAGTATAAACCGTGGTGATTAGAGCAACTTAGTAACTACTGTAGATGAAGACATTTTCTGAATGTGCTTGTGTTTGCAAAACTCAATGTTTGGGTTGGTTGCAACTACTTTACTCACTAGGGCCTGGCTAGGTGGTTGCTATGGTGTTTCAGGTAATTTAGGGTGTTGCTAGGGTATTTTGGGAGGTTTCTAGGATGTTGCTATGGTGTTCTTGGTGGTTCTTAGGATTTTGCAAAGCGGTTTCTATGGTATTCAGCGTGATTCCAAGTATGTTGCTTAGATCTATGGTTGCTACGGTGTTTCAGATATTCTCGGGTGCATTTTGGCATTTTGGGTGGTTTCTGGGGTGTTGCTATGGTGTTCTTGGTGGTTTTTAGGATTTTGCAGAGCAGTTACTATGGTGTTCAGGGCGACTGCAAAAGTTTCTTTGATCTATGGTTGCTAGGCGGTTGCTATGACATTTCAGGTATTTTAGGATATTCTTGGTGGTTCACAGGATTTTGCAAAGAAGTTACTATAGTGTTCAGGGTGATTGAAAATATTTTTCTTTGATTACTAGGCAGTTGCTATGGTGTTTTGGGTATTCTAGGGCATTGCTAGGGCATTTTGGGAGGTTTCTAGGATGTTGCTATGGTATTCTTGGAGGTTCATAGGAATTTGCAAAGAAGTTACTGTGATATTGAGAGTATTGCAAGTATGTTGCTTTGATCTATGGGTCCTAGGTGGTTGCTATGGTGTTGCAGGAGTGTTAAGGTGTTACTAGGGTGTTGCTATGGTGTTCTTAGTGGTTCTCAGGATTTTGAAAAGTTGTTACTATGGTATTCAGGGTGATTGTAAGTGTGTTGCTTTGTTGCTAAGCAGTTGCTATGGTGTTTTGGGAGTTCTCTAGGGTGTTGCTAGGGCATTTTGGGTGGTTTATTGGATGTTGCTATGTTGTTCTTAGGTTTCTTCAGAGTAGTTGCTATGGTTTTCAGGGCATTTGTAAAGGACTTTGAAAAACAGTTTCTGTATTATTCGGGGCGTTTGCGAATATGTTGCTTGGTCTGTGTTTGTTCAGGCATTTCTAGGTGGTTTCTAGGGTGTTGCTATGCTGTTGATATTGTGCTATGGGTGGTCCATAAGCTGGCTGCGGGTATGTTGCAAGTTCCATGATTTCTAGGGCATTGCCAGGTGGTTGCTATGGTATCGGGGTGTTTCTAGGGTGTTGTTTAAGCAGCCTAAACTGAATAATGCTGTACTGTGTGGCGTCTCACATTTTTAAAAGCAAAAATCTGTTGTGTGTGAACAGCCCTGAGCCAGCAAGTCTAATAACATAAGAAAGTCTTTTAAAGTTCAAAGAAACTACTTCAATTATCTTTTTTGACACACTTGTTCACTTATGGACTTTTTTTCTTCGCTGGATGGATAAAACCATTTTATATTGACTAAACAACAAAGAAAAAGTCTTTCATGAGGATGAACTTGTACCTATACAGTTATTCTTCAAGGACGACATTGTTCACAAGCTGCACACTATTGAAAATATAATTGAAAAACCTTGATAATCTCTGTTCTTGTGACAGAAACAGCTGTTGGACTCTGTAGACGACACTTCAAAGCCATGACTGATTCTTTTAACACTCATTCCCAGTACATGCATAAAAATAAGAGCTTCATCGCCATATATCTTTTAGAGTACACAGAAAGATCAATGGACACCAGCATTTTTTTCTTCTGGAGAAACAGTAAACAGTTCTTCGGAGTATATGATGCACACTTCACAAAACATCTCCCACAAATGCATGGGATTAAAAGGAATTTACTTAGCCGAGAGTCTTCACTTATTTAACACATTTGTTGTATAATAATGTTTATCAATCCCAGAGGAAATTCAATCAGCGGTGGCTCTTTCATCCCTCAGGGAGGCTCAAAGGAGTTCTCAGTTTTCTTTTAATAATTGACATTGTATAATATATTTGTTTTTAAATTACTAAAAAGGATTCAGCTGAGACAACTGTTGATGTGCAGTATGAGTGAATACATATATAATAAAATACATCATTTGGTTTTGGTAGATTTGTTGAGAAATATTTGAGTTCAAATTGAGATGCCTTTTGATTGCAGACTTTATAGGCAAAGCTGAGTGCAGTTTGAGACATTGTTAAAATCTTTGCATTTTTATTTCTCTCTGCCTAGGACAAACATTTGATTTGTTAAGGAGATCTTATTTGTGATATCCTTGTGCCAAATCTCAGAATCTTTGATGCATCTCATTACTGCATTATTATTATACTGCTATTCTTTTTAAGATGGGAAATTGATTTCACTGTTAATTTCTTTGGTCACTTCCAAGGCTTTAGATTCAGGTCTCTATGTAAACTGAGTGTTTTGTAGTGTAGACCATGTCAGTGTCAAAAATCTACCTCAGCTGTGCAGTCAAACAAGGACCATGCAGCAAGGACAGAATAGCCAGTATTTTACTGATATATACAATGAAGTCTATTCTGCTCACCAAGGCTGCATTTAGGTGGCCAAAAATACAGTAAAATATTAGTACACAATTTAAAAGGTTGGGGTACGTTTTTTCTTCTTCTCTCCTTTCTTAAGAAATGAATACATTTATTTAGCAAGGACACATTACATAGATCCATTGTGACAGTAAAGACATGTTACAAAATATTTCTGTTTCAAATACTTTCGAACTTTCTATTCATCAAAGAATCCAGAAAAAAAAAGTATCACGGTTTTCATAAAAATATGAAAACTCCTATACACACACACATACTGATTCTGAACATCAAGCTACAAACTTTAAGTCTCGGTAATATGCAGTGTACTGAATAGTGCACAGTATTCACACTGTAAAAAATTACCGTAATTTTAACGGTTAAAAACTGTGAAAATGCTACAGTAAAAAACTGTTAAATGGTTAACGGTAAGTTCCCCTAATATATACGGTGAAAAACTGTAATACCATTTTTGGAAGTGAAAAAGAATATAAAATTTACAGGGGAAAAAAACGTAAATTGACATTCCCAGAATTCCCTGCATTGCATTTCAAATTTTGTTTGAATTTTATGTTTTTTCTTTGAAATAACTAGGTTTCTTCTTAGTTTTTTCTTATCAGTTATGTTTATTAGGGTTGTTTGTTACATCTAATCAATGTTTATTGCATATTTCAGTTTAATGAGTCTCACCATGATGGTGTTTAGTGTTTGTGTGAATGACACTGTGCACCTTCTATATATGTTATTATTTAAAATCTGCTTGTGATGGGCTTTGGTTCATCATGTGACTGCATTTGGTGGTTATCAGTGTATTTCAAAGGTACAAAACAGGTTTCAGTACTTCAATAGGTTGGTATATTAACATTACATCAGTTAATGAAATTACGGTATTTGACTGTAAATTTAAGTTAAAACCGTAAAACCTAAAATGTTGCTACCATATTATTTACGGTATAATTCCAGCAACCACAGCTGCTGTTTTTTTTTACCGTAAATTTTACGGAATTGTTTTTACAGTGCAGTATGTATTGCATTGCAAACAGCCCATCTTTCATTCGGATGCACATTCTCTCAATCCATATGAATGATTCTTTTTCATCAGAATGGGCAGCTACAGGATCTAATGGTCATATTTACATGAATTGATTCTGCTTCACACTGACAGAATGGCAAATACTGAAAAACTGCAGCTACTGAAGAAATGGTCTCATCTGTCTTGAAGAAGAATGATTTTATAAGGCACAGATTAATTTTATGAAATAAATCAAAATTCTTAGTTAGTTGATTAATTGTCTTGCATGGTGTAATCTTTCTGTGACCCAAAACAACAATAACTGACTTGAAAATGAAGAATTGGGAGAAAGATACTTGGTGCAGCATTTTCATTTTTGTTGTATTTTGTTATTTTTGGAGATATCACAAAAAAATAATAAAAAGAAATAAATGTTAAGAACAAATGTATGAATATCACTGCATCCCATACTAAAATGTAATATGTGACATATATTATCCTATATCAAGCATTTTATTGCCATATATTTTCACATATGCACATTCTCTGGGTAGATGAAGGCATATGTTTATAAAATATATAAAATCCTCATTTGTGTGTGTATATATATATATATATATATATATATATATATATGCATATGCTATTAATGTTTATATAATTTTTTATATGCTATTATATGTATTGCGTATGGGATTATCAGTTTAAAATGATATAAACAACTCATATCATTTCAAATGAAAATAATGAAGTATTCTTTTGCAATCTGTTGATCACACATTGTCTGATATTTTGCTACCTCATGAAGTGACTCTCCAACGTGTGTTTGAACTATTGTTTTATTCTAACTGTTTTACTGCAATGTTGATGTTGCTGAGACTAAAGATATGTTCTTGAAGTCAACATGCATATTCAACTCATTTTTATGCATTTGGTAGGCACTTTATTCCAAAGCAACTTAAATTGCATGCAAGGTGCACATTTTATTGATTTGAGGTCACGCTCTCTCTGGGAATCAAACCCATGACCTTGATGCTTCTAGCGCCACGCTCGGGCTAGTTAGGAAACAGAAGTCTCTTAATGCAAAAACTATTTCCATACTTGGTGTAAAAGATTCAAATCATCAAGGGACATTATTAATTTCTCCTGTATTTTGGATAGTGGGAGTCTCTAAGCTTTCCTCAGAGCTCTGAGTCTGGCTAAGCCTCTTAGGTTTGCTACACTGACTCATCCAACTGCTGGAATAAAATCCAGACGCTCTGTGCTGAAACATTCAGCAAGTAATTTTAGATTTTATTCCCCTTCGGTACAAAAAGCAGTGATTTTCTTTTTTTTTTTTTTTTTTTTTTTTTTTTATTGCTCTGTGATCTGTTACATCGACGTCATGCTTTTTGCACACAGAATGGTTATAACATCTACCAGCAATGGGCTAACTGGACCATGCTAATCAGCCAAACTCTCATGTCCTGATATTGAGGGCAATGAATTGTCTCCAACTACATAATCCAGTGAGTTCAGCCAGATGAAGACTCGATGAGCAGTGAGGAATGAAAACATCATTCTTATGGCAAACGATATTAATGTGCACAACATTTGACTGAATGAAAGAAGAAATGCAACAATTCAGCAGGCTGTAACATATGAGCAAGATGTTAAACTTCATACTAAAATGCAAATTAAGTGAGTATAAAAAAGGTGGATATAAAGTGGAACAAAACATCTACAGTGACTGAGTGAATTGTATTTATTCTATTCTATTTCACGGTCATATGCATTACCATTCAGAAACATGGGTTCAGTAAGAAAAAAATGAATAAAATCATTTTATTCAGCAAGGATGCATTCAGTTTTCTTGAGCAGCAAATCAGCATATTAGAATGATTTCTGAAGGATCACGTGACACTAAAGCCTGGAGTTATTATGCTGAAAATTCATCTTTGATAGCAGCAATAAATTACATTTTAAAATAGATTTAAATAGAAAACAGTTATTTTAAATAGAAATAATATTTCACAATATTGCTGATTTTCTTCTGTATTTTTGATCAAACAAATGCAGTTTTGGTGAGCAGAAAACACTTCTTTCAAAAACATTAAATCTTACCAATCCCAAGCTTTTGAATGAATGTATGTGTTTGCAAAACATCAAACTCAAAAATGTACTGTTTTAAATTATATGTGGTTTGTAACAATGCTTGTACACAGTTGTGGCAATAATATCAACACATACTGTGCAAAAAGATGTTTTTGCAAATCTGTTGAAAATAACATGGTATTTTATTTTCATTTTACTGTAGAACTCTGACAGCTGAACAGTCCGTTATTCAAGATTCGTAGCCAGGTGACATTATTTTGTTTTTGCTTTATGTATAGACATCCACAAGCTGTCACAACACACCGTCAGTCTCTTCCAGTGCAGACATAGAGGAAGTGAAGTGTAGAAACACTTTCCCGTTTCCAAGCTGAACATGCAGTCACTTTAAGAAAGCCAATAGATTTGGAGTGCTTGTTTGAGCATCACGGCAACATCAGCTCAACCAGTGATGGTTAGTGCAGGATTTTCAATATGATGACCAACAGCAGACGAGGGGAATGTGTGGGAAACCGGTTCGGAAATAGGCATTAATGTTGCAATTGTGTTTGAATGTATAATCTTTTTGGACACTTAATTGCATGCTATTTGCATTAAAAGAAAGTGTATTGTAGTTTAACTTTGTTGACGTAATTGCACATTTTATAATGATGAAGTTGCAGTTTATTTATATTTAAAATATATTTACACTACATATTTAAAATATATTTTCAGTATTTTTTCCAGTTGCATTTCGTGACATCAGGACCAGTAACATTCTTAAATCAAGATACATTTACTTAAGAAGCAAAATGACTTAAGACTTGTTTTCTGAAAAATGTTTTTGCTTTAAAAAAATCTGAATTTGAGGGAAAAGAAGATTATTTTTCTGACCCCACTGACAGAGGGGCAAAAAAACTCACTTAATTTTGATACATTTTTCAGAATACAAGACTTAGTTTTTCATGTTATTTTGTTTCTCAAGTCAGTGTATCTTAAATTAAGAATGTTTAAACATATATATATTTTTTTCTTTGCACACTTCACCTTTAAATAATCCTATTTAGAATGGTTTTAAACAGGTCTTGTCTTATTTTTAATGCGTGTGCATGTGTGTAAACTGCTTCTCTTCACGCACAATCTGTTCTGTTTATCTCAAGCTGACTTTCAAATGTCCCAGTATCAAGCGCATCAAACACATGCTGCTGACTGTATGGATGTTAACTACATCTGTTCTGAATTATTCCTCAAACACGCCATAAAAATGTTGCATTAAGAAAAAACAATCCATTATGCATTCAAGACTGCTCTTCTCCCGGGACGTCCTGCACACACGCTGTTGCTTCGATAAGAGACAACAGGCATTTTTCTGAACTCGCTCAGCTTCTCTGTGTGTCTGTTCCTGTAGATGGTTCCCGGTGTGAGGGCTTCTCGTACAGCAGGACTCGACCCACAGGACTGTGTAAGTAATCTCTCTGCATCTGAGCACAGAATGACCCTGTGCCAAATACAAAACCACCTTAACGCTCCGCTGAGATTTCTTCATCCTCGGCAAGACACGAGTGGAGTCAAAGGTTTGCAAAAACCAGAGACTTCAATCGAAACTCCCACAGTTTGCTAACTGTACTTAGCATGAATGAACCGCTGCAGGAGAACAACTAGATTCTGACATTTTCTGAAGCAGAAGCCTGTGTGAAACTCACCAGGGTGCTGTGGGTGGTTTCTAGGACGTTTCTAGGATATTGTGGGTGGTTGCTAAGTGTTGCTATGCGGTTGCTGGGCTTTTTTTTTTTTACTGGTCTGAGTCAAAAGAGTCCTGCGTCCTCAAGTCTCTAGATCTTCTGGTCTGTAGAAATGGTTCGCTTTTGTGGGATTTTCATCTTCAATTTTATCTTCTGGCATGTGAAAATAGTGTCTAATCACTTGAAAAAGATTTGAGGAATCATTAATACTTAAGTTTAGGATTTTGAACATTTGTAAAAGTGATGCTTGTCTTAGCAAACACCACGAATCAGCACTCATTATAGGTGTATTAATTGTGATTCCTATTAGCAAAGATGTACACTTTAGTGGCTGCTTTTTATGGACATAAAATACTTTAAAAGAATACAGTATGATAATTGCATGTTATTAGCAGTTATACAAAAATGTGTATTTAAAATTTATATTAAATGCAATTATCTGATCTTTAAAGTGCTTTCTGACATACTTATGGGACTAAGTGCACATTTTTGTTCATAATTACGGTTACAATGCTGCTGAAGCATTTATGGAAAACTAAAATATACTTTAATGTCATTTTTGTATGTTATTTATTGAAATATATTTGGAATCTCTCATTTTTAATGTTTCAATTTATGATTTAAAGCATTTTGTGCATTTATGTGCACGTTCCTAGCATTTGTAAAACTGCATTTTTTCATCTTAAAAATATATCTAAATTGAGACCTGTGCTCTCAATGTCAAATGCAGAAATGTTAATTTATGACCTCAAGGTTAGACTATTGTAATGCTTTATTGGGTGGTTGTTCTGCACGCTTAATAAACAAACTCCAGTTGGTCCAAAATGCAGCAGCTAGAGTTCTAGAACCAGGAAGTATGACCACATAAGCCCGGTTCTGTCAACACTGCACTGGCTCCCTGTTAAACATCGTATAGATTTTAAAATCTTGTTAATTACTTATAAAGCCCTGAATGGTTTAGCTCCTCAGTACTTGAGCGAGCTCTTATCGCATTATAGTCCTCCACGTCCGCTGCGTTCTCAAAACTCTGGCCGTTTGATAATATCTAGAATATCAAAATCAACTGCGGGCGGCAGATCCTTTTCCTATTTAGCACCCAAACTCTGGAACAATCTACCTAACACTGTTCGGGAGGCAGACACACTCTGTCAGTTTAAACCTAGATTAAAGACCCATCTCTTTAACCTGTTTTACACATAATACACTAATACACTTCTAATATTCAAATATTCAAACACTTCCCATAACACACAATGTACTTGTTACATCGTAAGAAGAATGGCATCTACGCTAATATTAGTCTGTTTCTTTCTTATTCCCGAGGCCACCGTAGCCGTCTGATCCGGTCCGTATCCAGATCAGATGGTGGGTCAGCACCTAGAGATGACCTCTACAGCCCTGAACGTCAGTGAAGACCTCGTCACCTAGATGGCCATCGGGACAAGACCACGGGAACCAGATGAGTCCTCTGCACAATCTGGCTTTGCTGCAGTTGGAATTGAACTGCCGTTTCGTCTGGTCAGAGGAGAACTGGACCCCGACTGAGCCTGGTTTCTCCCAAGGTTTTTTCTCTGTTTTGTCACCGATGGAGTTTAGGTTCCTTGCCGTTGTCGCCTCCGGCTTGCTCAGTTGGGGACACTTCATTTCCAGCGATTTCATTGACTTGATTGCACAGATACTAATTAAACTGAACTGAGCTGGACGATGACATCACTGAATTCAATAATGAAATGCCTTTAACTGAAAATTGAGTTTAATCTTGTCATTTTACATTATTGACACTATTTTCCTATTTTCATATTGTAATGTTGCTTTGACACAATCTGTATTGTTAAAAGCGCGATATAAATAAAGGTGACTTGACTTGACAAAAATTTACTTCATATCTAATAATAACAACAACAACAACAACAACAACAACAACAAAACAGATTATTAAACAGACAGATTATTAAAAAAAATTTGAAAAATGTACAGTAACCAAAAAATGCCATTATTACTGTACACTTAAAAAAAAATATGTTAGAAACATAGTCATGAAAGTGTGATATTTAAATACCCTTAACTGGCTTTTAATTTCATTAATATTATATAATATGCAAGTACAGCTTTAAAACTACTTTTAAGATTTGAAGTACACTACCAGTGCACATTCAATTCAATTAAGCACACTTCTTTTTCACGAGAATGTCTAAAAAAAATAAAAAAAATAACAGTCCTTGGTTTTGGTTGACTACATATAGGCTGATGATTATTATGTTTTGCTTGCTGAGAGAAATACATATAAGACCACTAAATTACACTATTGTATCTGCTATTCCAATATGTAAGTGCAGCATGCAAGTGCATTCATTTAGTGAAAACTAATCCCGTGGGAATGGGAAAACTGTTCTGCCAGAAAATGAAGCATTTTAAACTCCTTCTCGTCTGGAATAAATCAATGTAATCTGCTCTTTATCATGTTACTCTGGAAAAAAAATCTATATAATGATTTAAAATTCTGTCAAGCCATCCTGCACATCCTTGATTCGTGCATTCATACGTGAGTCTCATGAGGTGTGTGTATAATACGCAGCTGATTGACTTCTTGGACTGCGGCATGACTCCAGGGTCAAACGATGAATGTGTGTTTGACCTGAAGCGATATCAAGTGCCTCAGCGCCTTAAATCTGAACTATGAATGCAATACACTGGTAATCATGCTTTCTGCTGGAGTAAGGGATGGTGAACGCTGTGGCTTTATTTCTAAAGAATATTACTGTTTGCAAACAGAGCCTAAAAGTTTACTTTTTTCTAGCTAGAAAATTTTTTTTGTATGTACATGCTGTTTAGTCACAGGTTTATCATTAATAACTGAGACCACTATACAGTAGATGAGGTTGGTAAAGCTTTTAAACATTTGTCCACATTCGTAAGTATACTGATTATTTCACAAATATATGACTCTGGACCACAAAACCAGTCTTAAGTCGCTGGGGTATATTTGTAGCAATAGCCAAAAATACATTGTATGGGACATAATTATAAATTTTTCTTTTATGCCAAAAATCATTAGGATATTAAGTAAAGATCATGTTCCATGAAGATATTTTGTAAATTTCTTACCGTGAATACATCAAAACTTCATTTTTGATTTGTAATATGCATTGCTAAGAACTTTAAAGGCGATTTTCTCAATATTTAGATTTTTTTTGCACCCTCAGATTCCAGATTTTCAAATAGTTGTATCTACCATACATCAATGGAAAGCTTATTTATCCAGCTTTCAGATGATGTATAAATCTCAATTTTGGAAAATTGACACTTAAGACTAGTTTTGTGGTCCAGGGTCACATATAGCTAAAAATAAATAGCATTCCTGTGGCTCAAACAGAAGTGCATGTGTTAGCAACACAGAGTTCATGGGTTTGATTCCGGAGCAATGCATGAACTCATAAAATTCCCTTAAATGCAATGCAAGTCACTTTGGATAAAATAATCTGAATAATGCATGTAAATGTAACTTAGAAATCAAAATAGAGTCATATATGGTTTTCTACTTAACCCTCATGTGGTGTTCTGGTCATTTTGGCTTTTCTTTTTCTTGAAAATGCTAGTTAATGTAATCATTTTGGACAAAAACGTACTGTCTTTGCTCACACTGGGTATAACAAATTATTTTTTATTTACTTATTTAGTTAGTTAGCACTTTTTGGGGATTTCTTTCCTTTTGTGGTGTTCCTGGTCAGAAATTACAGGCCTTTAAAAAACAATTGCTTGTTATGCTATAGCCTATTATTAGTAAAGATTGATATCTTTTTGTCAGTTTGTTTTCTTTCAGTTAGCACAGGTTTTGTATTTATTTTTGCAACTGATTGATCTGAGCTCATGCATCTTCAGTTTTTGAGTGAACATTGCCACAATTATCCACAAATAATGCTTTTTTTTCACTCAAAAACAGGTGCATAAGCTCAGATGAAGCCAATGTAGCCTATGAGTAATCAGATCCGGGAAAAAAAAAAATACAAATAAATAAAAAAACCTGGTAATTGAAAGAAAACAAGTTGACAAAAAATTGAATTTGGTGATAATATAGCATAATGAGACATTTATAAGCAATTTTTACCAAATTAACACTACATCAGCAAAAGGATTTTTAACAGTGATTTGGACAACGCTATATCTTTCCAAGATGTGATGCCTCTTATCTGGCAGATATTAGGACTGGTGCATCACGGCCTGTGTAGGAAAGGTTACTGAACCAAAAATAATCCAAATGCTCGTTATTCTGTTGGATACATACAAACAGACATACACAGAATGACCATGTATAAAGTCATTAGAGTACATTAGTTCAGAAACAAACAACTGCATGCAATGAAAATGACTTGCAATTGTTGATAAAACAGCTCTTGTGCCCAATTCATTTATTTTTGCTACTTAATACAGAGGTGTAGAGGGCAGTTTGCTGATTTGCATGCCAAGCAGTCACTAGTTTTTTTTTTTTTTAAAAAGCTTAATTGTACAGTAATTAGCATCTGTGTGACTTTTCATCGTGCTTACATGCAAGATTTGAAACGTCTCTTTAGTTTAAAGCATTTGGTTGATTGCCTTTGTTCAGTTTATCCCCCAAAGAAACCAATTTATTGCATTAATAACTGGTTTATTCCAGTGCACACCCTCCCCGTCTGTGTTCTCAATAGGTACAATGTACAATAGCTGTCAGACTATTAAATAGCAATTAAGCATCGACACAAGGAGGTAAACAATCTCCATGCATAACGTGCATTAACCTTTGATGCCTTTGACAGGCATATTGTAGTTGTGACTGTGGTTTGACTACATACTCATGTGGTCTATTGAAGCACATGCATTGTGAGGGTTACTCGACAGAAATAACACAGCTGCTCACGGTACCTAATAATGGATGATAGATAGATAGATAGATAGATATATAACAAAGTAATATTGGTTTTGCCATGCACACTCTCGCCAGCATATCCTCTCTGATGTGAGCGCATGCGGTTATCCTTGTGTGCACACATTCATCTGCCTTCAACGGGGGCGAAAAGTTGTTACGTTTAAGTAGTCTGAAAAGGATGGAAAATTGCTTTTTGTGTTCGGCCACAAATGTGCATGCTATAATGCAACGGCCTCCTAATGTTATGTGACTAAAAGAACTTTCCGCTGGAAATAACTGAATTGCATAGGCTGTACAGTGTCTCCTGAAGATTAATGCAGTAAATAAGTAGGCCTATTTTTAGATTCTGGATTGTTAGAAAATGACTCATTGCCTTCTCCAGATCTAATTCACCGTATTATTAAAACAGAGGAAAAAAAATCAAGTGTAGTTCCTGTGTATTCTTGCTCTGCTTGTGTGGTCTGCATTAGATGCAGTGTCCAAGACGCAATATGGCTTCTGTTTATATAAATGCATGCATATAAATTGTTTGTGCATTATGACTTTAATCGTTGTGTTTTTAAATGCTTAAAAACTATGTTGAAATTTTGGTATCACTTTACTTAAAGCCTTTATATAATGTATAATGAAAATAGTTTTAATGTATAAACGATGCCTTGTAATGTAATGAACCTTGTTAATGTAATGCACCATAATCCTTTGTATGATCATGAATAATTGTAAATACAGTTATAATATTATCTATTCATTGTTGGACCTATATATGCATTAAAACACATGACAAACAAAGCTTCAAATATTATAATGCATTTGGTTACAATTCTTTATGAAAAGATATTACTATGAATTACACTGGATTACTATGAATACCTTCATAATGCAATATACATAAAGGCTTTAAGGGTTACTGGTATTTTCATGTTTATGCCATAAATTCAGTCCTAATCTCTATAATGTAAAGACTATGAGTGTACGGGTCATTACGTTGTCTGCATAGGAGGAACTAATATACTCAACAAGAGACGTCTAATATTTGGATCAAATGTTAGATAACATTTTTTCAGTTATTATGCAATATTTAGGGCATTTTGCATAATTTCTGAGCTGATTGCATGATGTGGTTCCTTCTTAGAACATCTTTAAAAAGTTGCAGCATTGAATGTGATACAATTGAATTTGCTGAGATTAAGCTCCTCCTCTCTGGACTCGAGCTGTCGTGTCAGTGCTGTGGGGAAAGACAAGAGATAGAAAAGCTTTCCAATGTTTGAGATATACTCGAACAGATTTTGAACAACGATAGAGGTGGAACTTCCTGTCTGTGTCCATCAAACTGTAGATATCTCTGACAAGCCTCCGGCTTGGATTGTTACTGAGCATCATCTCTCTCTCTCTCTCTCTCTCTCTCACACACACACACACACACACACACACACACACATGTTAGAGATTGTATTGATGTTTGCTCAGAGTGTGTGTGGCTCTTGAGAGATTTAGTCAATCATGTAAAAGTTTGACTGCTGCTTGAATTCAACAAGAAGCAATGTTTACAGCAGTTTACCTCTACAATTTGACATATTTCCAAGTGCAAAGCAAGGTTGGACTTGATTTTACTCATTGGGAATGACTGGATTGTGATTAGTAATGTAATGGAATAACATGCACTGATGAATCACACACAAAAAACAAGGAATATTTGCAAATAAAAAGAGTTGATTTAGATTTCATGTTGACTTTAAGCATTTTTCGGGGTGATTCAACAGTCTCCTATGACAACTCTTCATTTCTGACTTTTAAACATTATATCATTTTATCTCTCTCTCTTTTCATTGTATCTTGATTTATCTTGGCCAGCTATGCCAGAAACGACATTCATGAAAGATTTCCAGAGGGCAACATTAACCTAAAAATTGTGGTAACAGACTGATTGTCAAAACATTATGTTGATGTGGAAAAGCCTCACAGCTTTTGATGACTTTTTGGTGAATAAACAAATAGAGAAGCAAACACTATAACAGAATGCAAATGCTTAAAGGTGATATTGGTATTTTATGCTAAAACACTTCCACATATCTCAGTTTAAAATGCATTTATTTATTTGAATATTTGGAATATTTTATTTATTTACTTATGCATGCATATGAATATTTTACAAGCAGTTGCACGCATGCAATTTCTTTTGGTGCTACTAGCCGCACAGGAATCACGCACTTCACCTTTATGCCAAATATTCAGTCCTAATCTCAAGATAAGAAAATCAGTAATGACGGAGCACATGGGCATTTATTTTATCTATAATATAAAGAGTACAGGTACTCTGTAAGAATTTTCCATCACATATTAACACTGATTTCTAACCTAGAAAGCCACCTTGAACCTAGTCTACACTTAATCCTTTTCTGACTGTACAGTTATATCAACTGATACTGTAACAAGTGTAGCTTAAATTACAAACTTTAAACAAAATAAAATGCACTAATGTATTTATATTTTTAACAGATGGAGATTTTTGTTCGCAGGTTGGTATTCTTGCACCTCTCTTAATGTAAGTGTTTTATATCTATATTTTCCAAGAAATATTTATGCAGCCTGTATATTGTTTGTGACAGTTCTCTAGCTAATAATAGACTAATTATGTTCTATAATCTGTAATGCACTGGAAAATGTCAACTTCAAGAGATGCACCAATTTTCAGGAATTTATTCAGAGTGTCTGCGTTGGTTGTACTGATTTAAGTTTGCCCGATTCTTGCTTCAGTTAATCTATGACAGAAAAGTCAGAGTAAATACAGGCAACTCAGTGGAAGAGATCCACATTGAGAACCTGACAGCCAGTGCATCGCTGCTATATGCTAATGGGATAATCACTTATGCTAACAAAGAAAATGACAAAAAAAAAAGTCTGACAGTGGCATTGATATGATTGTTCCTACTGAAGGCGGTTTTGGATTTCATTTTGGATGAACTCTGTGCTAAAATTAAATGTTAGCACATAGGCTAAGCATATTAGTTAGCATCATTATTATACAAGACTGTGCTTTCTGTGTCAGGCTGCAAACAGTAATAGCGCCACAGTGTCAACCTACCAATGTCTTACTTTTAATTGAAGTTTGAGATGGAATACAAGAAAGTATTTTACAATAGAAAAAAAAAATGACACTCTTCTCCTTTAATAATCTAACACAGTGTCAACAACGGACATGTGCAGTATGACAAAACTAGATAGAGGCCGTATAATTAAGGGATATGTCTAAACGCAAGTTCTTGATGCATTGATTTGCTCTCACTGCGACAGATGCCCCATTTCAGCCAGCTTGTCATGTTGCTGGCCTACTAATGTAACACTTCTTTTATTTCTAATGCAGTATGTATATGCGATTATAAAATAGGCCATGCAAAGTTAGCTCTCAGTCCATAGCAATATATTTCTGTTGAAAATA
The DNA here is from genome assembly GCA_036784905.1 of Acrossocheilus fasciatus. Taxonomy (NCBI): domain Eukaryota; kingdom Metazoa; phylum Chordata; class Actinopteri; order Cypriniformes; family Cyprinidae; genus Acrossocheilus; species Acrossocheilus fasciatus. The sequence continues at coordinate 31,990,555 of CM071943.1, read as the reverse complement.
AAGTAGGGAAAAATGTGCATGTGGCGACATTTCTGAAAAACGACATTATGCTGCTTCTTGCATGTGTTGCGACATTTTCAAAGTGAAATTTCCAGTGAGTGCCATTGAAAGCATGTTCAGTTTCATAAGAAACAGATGCACATGAAATCAGCAATGTTTTATTATGTTGGTTGTCATTTGTATCACAGCAGTAAGTGGCGCTAAAAGGTTAATTCTCTATCACATTTGAAAATAACATACCATCTACACTAAACCTGACCCTAAACCCAACCAATAGTGTTAACAAAAGCAAATATAAGATAAAATGCATTTGCTGAAGCAACCAATGCCATTTTATTTTGCATGAGTGCTTCGCTTCACAAGTTCAATGCTGTACCATGTGCGCTACCGAGCAAGTTTACTGCATTAAAAAAGCCACATATACGGAGCTGGTTATGTGATGCAAACATAAAAGATGTTCTAGTTTGTAAATCATGCACAATGGTAAAAAGTATTTTGAGGTCATAACATAGTATTGTGCAAGGAACTGCACAAAAAAATTAGTCTTTGCGTCTCTGTAATTATGATTTTTGTGCAAAGGAATCAAAGTTCCAGAGGTTATTTCAACTGGAAACTGCAGTAAATTGTAGGTATAGGTAATTTTGGAAGTTTTGCCAAATTGTAGGTAGAAGCATGTTTTTCCAGTGAGTCTAGGTTGATTTTAAAGTGGAGCATTAAAATAAATAAATAAAAGTGGTGAAACAGAAATTGCTAGTAAAGTTTGGTGGTGAAACAAGAATTGCTCTTTTTTTCAGAAATTTCTATTAATTTGTTTGCTAATGAAATGGCAAGTAACATTTAATTAAAGTGACATTTAAAGTGAAAGCAGAAAAACTGGAATTGCATTTTCTTGTAAAACATACTTCTTTAACCCCTTTGAATTTTTTTTTTTTTTTTACTACACTGAGCAGTCCATTTATGCGAACATTCTGCAATGATGTGCACCTTCCAGTGTCGATGAAGAATGATGTGACAGATTTCCTAGCGCTGCAAGAAATGAAGCCCACAAAATCTTCACTGGTTTTCATCCTTGGGCAGGTGGGTGGTTTTTGCACTTATTAATATTTTTGGTATTTTAAGAATTGAAAGTGTGTTCGTTTCGCTGTGTTCTCGGGATCTCTGGTGTAGCTGGTTGATTGGACCTCAGACGTGCACAAGAACCTTTTAACACTATTCAGTCCCTGATCACCACAGTCACTTTGTTTCCACCAGTCCAGGCCTGTCGCTTCTTGTCACTGCTGACTTTGAGGATGGCACGTCAATGAACAGCACAGTTTCTACAAGATGTCGAGGGATTTACCATATTCCTCTCTCCTTTTGTGCAGACTTTGAAAAGGCAAAGCAGCACTCTATGAAAATAAGTTTTTTTCTTCTTTTCACACTTTCTCTTAGAAAGATAATGTAAATTCAGGTTCTGTCACAGACGCTGGTTTTGCATGGGTAGAAGTGCTGGGAAGCTACTTGGAAACTGTTTACTAAGCTACTTACAATTTAAAGTAGGTAAACTGCAGTCGAGCTACTCTTTAGTAAAAGCAGTTAGCTACACGCTAAACCTTTAACAAAAAGCTAACAGCACTCTTTTAAATGCTTAAATGTATTTAATATTTAATCTGCATTTCATGTGGCACAAATTAAGGTGACAGCTTTCAAATTAACTTTTAGTTTCAGAATAAATGCAACACTAATATAAATATAAAACTCAGTACAAAAACTAAATGTTGAACAACAGGAATTACAGTAATTAAACATTTAACTACAGACAAGAAAACACAGGGGTTAAAATGAATCATTTGTTTGATCAGTTAGTTGCTTATTTGAACTGGACTTCCCAATGCACAACATTTTAATTATAAATATGCAATGGAAAAATACAGGAATGTAAATTTTTTTGTCACGCTGCACCACTGCTTGCTGAAAAAAGCATTATTAATATAGCCTACAGTGTTTATTAATATTTTGAATTGGCTTTTATTTTTGCATTTTAATTTTTTCCCCAATTTTTTGAATTATTATTTGTTTTATGTGGTTATTAGTTTTTGCTTTTATAATATTTCTAAACAGTATTCATTTTTAGTTAGGAATTTTAGTACTTCAACTCATTTTCATTACATTTTCATCAAATATTTGCATTTTATTTCTTCAGCTTTATTTCAAGCAAAAATGTTCTTACTAGTTTCAGTTCTAGCTAGCGATAACAGAAATAAAAGCTAGCGATAACAACATTGGAAAAATGTAAATTGAATACCGGAAACATGAATTAAAACTACTGAATTACTGTTAGGCTACTGAAAAAAATAGTAAACAGTTAGTAGCATTGCTATTTTAGTTAGTCATTCCCACACAAAGTTGCACGCACATTTTTCTGGAGGAGTAAATCCCAAGTACAAACAGATTTAGAAACATTATCGCTAAAGCATTTGTTTAGCCTTTTGCGATGGCCTGTCTATTGACAGCATGATGAACGTGTCTCTGATCACCGCAAGAGTTATTTGTTTTTCTCTGCTGGTCATGTTGACGCAGGTTTACTTAATTTCAAACACTGCATAGTTTGAGAGATTACAGACTCCAAGACTAGAACATTCTGCAAACAAAAATATATACATGTAATATTCAGAAGCTATTTCTATAGTCAGCGTTTCCCGAGACAAGATATTTAGGGCTTCAGAGAATGGGAGGGATGAAATATGACAGACAAATTCATGCGAGACAATGATGGATGAACCGCATCCATAAGTCAAGGTGTGTTATGGGTAAAACAGGGCTGTAACTTACTTGTAACGTTCAGATATGGAGGAGGATGGGAAAGAGAGAGAGAGAAAGACACTCTAGCACCACCAATCTGCGGTTAAGAGATTTTTACACTAGATTAGTGTCTGTACTAGAATTAGATTCATAGCCTTCTCCAGATACAGAGGGCAGACTGGGGCTAGATGTCAGAAGGGCTGTACCTCAATAAATGTGAGGTTTTGAGTATTTGACAATATATATTTCCACAAATGTTGTCAGTCAGAACAAACAGTCTCATGTTGCTAAATATATTAACGTTAAAATGAAAATTCATGCATTGTTCCAAACCTGTAGGCTATTATTTATTCCATAGAACATAAAAAGAGAACATTCTGAATGGCTACTCTTTTTCTATACGTGTTAAATTATAGTGACCACATATTTTAAGATCCAAAAGGATTAAAATGTCAAAAAGTAGTTCAAATGACTTGTGCGCTGAATTCCTAATCATATGGGTTTGTGTGAGGAATAGACTGATATGTAATTGTTATTTGCATGAAATCTTGAAATATTAAAAGACAATATTTTCTTGGCATGTAATCCTTTTTTTTTTTTTTTAAGATACGCAGCTATAATTTCAATTCTCAGTTGCTCTTTTGCATATTGAAACTTCTAAACAAAGTTTGAATTTGATGTAAAACGTTATTGGTTCTTGATAAATGTTACCATTTTTACTTTATAATGATACTAATGACAGAACTAAAGAAATTATAAGAATATAAGAATCACAAACCCATCAGGTTAGACACCATATTAAAATTAACAGAAGAAAATGATTCTGTAAGTTATGATAGGGGTTATGCACGCACAAAAATAAATAAATAATAAAATAAAATAATGCATTTTCTTTGCATATTCTTATGCATATACGCCTATATGCTTAATTAAATATAGAGATGTTTTACTAAAGATACCTTTAAAGATACCAAATATGATCACATATGTAGATTTATTTTTATTTTTCTCACTAACATTTTGACATTAATTGAATAAAACACCAAGCATAAAAACAACTAGCTAGGTTTACTGATCCCCTTAAAAATCCTTGCAATGAGACAAGCGGAAGCAATGAGACTTGTTTTCCGGTTTGGTCAAGTGACGCTCGACATATAGCTTAACACAAATCACAACTTTCAGAATTGTTTATGGAGTTTTGTCTACTGAAAGTTCTTTCAGAAAGACGTTTTACCATCTGAACAGTCTGTATGTTGCTAAACAGTACGATCTATCAAACGCACCATAGGTCTCTTAGTCCCTCACAGTCTCGTTGTCCTTCCTGTCAGAAATTAAATATGGCGCTAGCCACACACTGTTGGTTTTTTCGCATTTCTAAAAGCGAGAACTCGACTACACAGGAACATTGTTGCAAGATGAAATCTCAAGGGACTGTTGTTGGTTTTTCTCGCTGTGACGCACTGAAAACATTTCACCTTTCACTCAGCGCCTGCCTGCCTCTGTGGGTTCAGCGCTAGGTGAGATATTGATCAAGACCTCCTCAGCTAGGTACTTAACCCCCGACACACAGTAAATGATGCCACTGCGAGCACTATCTGCTGGCCTTGTTATGCCGTGATGCTCGTATCGGGGGGAAAGGAAATCTGCCGTCGTGTCTCTGATATTCTCCCCCTTCCACTGTCTGTCTGTTTCTTGAAGCAGTAAAAATAAAGGTTCTTCACTGGTTCATTGCAGCAACAAGGAGCCAGCTTATTAACTGCTGGTTTTGAATTGCAGATTTTAAAGTGCTTGGCTGGGACAGCCAATAGGCTTTTGAAGTTCTAAAAGGAGACAAAAATGCTTTCCATATTTGTCACTTGTTTCTATTATTTAGGCTACTATTTCTGTTACGTGCATGTTTACATTTGTAATGTAGTATTCAGCATTTTTGCTGTTATCCACCACCAAGGTTGAGGAACCACCAACTTAATCAGGTAAGCCATTTGTTATATGGTGATTTAACATGTTTTATGGGACTTAATTATAATATAGCATATAGATTTTAAGTAACAGATTGCTTTTTTTTAAAAAGTTAAGTTGATGAATTTATTGACAGTATAACAACAAGCACAATATTCTCTTTAAATTTCCAATGGATCCAATGGAAAGTAGTATGTTTAAGTCATGTCGGAAAGAGCCTTGGCTATTTATGAGTTTGTCATGAACTCGTAACATTTTTTACCTGTGCAGTTTTGGTCATCTTGCATCTCCACCGTTTAATTATGTCGCATTTTTATCCTGCGTTTATCGAATCTTCACCAAATTTGGGTCAGATCACCTTTAGACCATGCTGGCCATAAAAGCTCAAAATCTTTTTAATAGTCCACGTGTAACACATAAATAATTCCATGATGATGATGATGATGATGATGATGCAAGGAACTGTGTTTGTGCCTTTACTGACACAATACTTTGTATGTTGCCATTAGGTGGAGCTGTCACTAAATTGATTCTGTATTATTGTTATGGCATCGTGACAGCACCTGCTGAATTGCTAGCATATTAGTCTGAATACTTTTATCAAATCTTTTATTGTAAAATGAAAAAAATAATAATAATAAAAAAAAAATACAGGAATTACATGCCTGTATTACAACGGCTCGTGATGGTCAAAAGTTCAGTAAGCAACTGTGTTTATTTTTTTAATGTTATTACCAATTGAATTTAAGTAGAAGTATATATTTGAAGCAACATTTGAAGTAGAAAGTCTAAATAAAACGTACACCAATAATCGTATTTACAACTACGAATATATATATATATATATATATATATATATATATATATATATATATATATATATGTGTGTGTTACGTGTGTATGTGTGTGTGTGTGTGTGTGTATGTTTTTTTTTTTTTTTTTTACAGTTATTGCTGCTTCCATTAGAATCGTTGTGTGGCATGATTAGTGTAATAATAGGGTTTAATAGGCTACTGCTTGTATTCATTATTTGTGACATCAGTTAAAAAAAATGCAGAGTCGACAGAATCAGAAGAGCTGTGTTGATATATATATATATATATATATATATATATATATATATATATATATATATATATATATATATATATATATATATATATATATATATATATATATATATATATATATATATATATATATATATAATATATATATATATATATATATATATTAACAGGACCACTTACTAATGTGCAAGAAGATGCAATATAAACACCTTGGCAATAAGCGGCAGGTGTGTGCAAGCGGGACTCTCCGAATATGAATGAGTTCCATTTTATGCAAGAAAGGCAAATGACACATTTCTTTCATAATGCATACTTAGAGGGTTAACGCAAGTGTGCACACAGCAGTATGTGAACTCTCAGCCCTGCTCTTATTCAGTCAGTTCTGCTCATCGCCGCATGAGGCTGCGCGCTGCTGTCAGACGCGCGCGCTGGAGACAGAAGAGACTCTCATCACGCGCGGCGCGGCGGCGGAGAGGAGAGCAGGCATCGCATCGCATCGCATCGCGTCTGTCCCCAGCGCTCACACCGCGCCGCATTGAGGATCGTACCCTTATAGAGGAGCAGCACGAATTACGCGGAACACAGTGCGTAAAATCCACAGCCGAGGCTTCAGTGTGACTGCGCTTCAGGTAAAGCTCCTCTCCATAAACTTATGCTTTATTACAGAGACTTACAGGCAATGCATGTGTCCAACTCTCAGATTCTTAGGTAGAAGATCTATTGAGATGTATAATACGGCTGGAGATGTGTCTATAAGGCAGACAGTGTCATATATAGAGGGGTTACGCGCAACTTGTTGCCGGTAGTTTGCGTCTTAATCAATAAGCCGTTTTATCTTTGATGCGCCTTTTTTTCTGATATTGTCGATATGTGCATTTGCCTAAACGAAAAGTTCAAAAGAGTTGCCTAGATATTCTATAAACACCGGTTGATGTGTTATTGAAATCATCATCTATTTTTCAATTTCAAAATCTGCTGATATAGCCCGAAATGACTGATTATGGCGGTGATTTTTTGGGTTAGTTTGGCAGATCATTCCAAACGGTGTCCAAAACGTGGTGTCTGTATGTCATCTTGCCGGGTTTTTTCCCAACATATATATATGTTCTTCTGTATATACATACGCAATAAATACACGTAGGGTGAACACAGGTGGGACCTTTTTTGGTCCAAATTTTTGTACTATGTTGTGATCTATCATTTTTTAGTAACGGAAGCATATGCACTAATGATAAAGATGATTAAGCTTGTCCCATTTTACCTGGACGCACTCTCTGTATCGGAAATAGAGTTTCTCTGTTTCTTTTCATTGATGATGCATATTTTAAAGGTTACAGTGATCATGGTTTGTGTTTTTCCACCACTGTAACTCATCTTGGCAATAATTTAGCATCACGTTAATATTGAAACTTAAGCAATGTGTTGCAGATTGTCAAGTAAACTTCTGTCTTGATGTGCTTCACTGAACGGAGGCTTGGCTCCTTTGTGTGTTATCGAGGTGATCACCTATTGATCAGAATCTAAATCTGCTCAATTAGACTGGAAATGATTGATTATTGGTTTGGTGGATCATTTAGAGTACCGTCAATAACATTTTGCCTAAAGTGGCTACGGTTCTTATCTTAACCAGCATGATGTGCGTATTCTGAAATATGAGGTTTCTGTATTTCTTAGTATTGCATATACTATAGACTTCTGTAACATTATTTAGAATCACTTAAACAAGGAATGATTTCAGTAATATTCATGTGATGATCTCTTGTTTGACTCAGTGGAAGTTGACTCCTTTGTGCGTTAGAGGATTTCTAATGTTTAGAAACCCTCCAAAATGTCATTTTGGCACTTTATTATCGTCAAAACAGTAAGCTGATGTAGTACAGCCTTTGATTAGCTGAATTTCGTCATGCTTTGGTTGTTTTGTAGATAATTGAGTATTTAATGAATAGCACAATGAGAACACCCCCTTCTTATTTATATTTAGTCAGTAATTAACTTCTAATGTCTGCACTGGCTAATGCATGCATGCATGCATATATGCATTAGACATCTAATGCATAGATGTATTGATGCCTAGAACGGTTAATTATGCTAATTTTGGCTCTTTAGTGATTGTCCACATCATGACTACATCATTGTTCAATGCTTTGTGTTTGGAATTGAGTAGTCTTTTTTTCAGTAAGTAAAAAATGGACTGAATGACAAAATGCAGACTATGTTTGCATTGTGTTTCATGCATTTGAACTGCTTAATAACCCCATTCCCTACTGCATGTTTTCTTTATCTTGTAGTTTCCAGTAAGAGCAAGGCAGCTTTGACCGCGTGGTACTTATCCACGTCGATAAGTCGACATCTCTAAAGGTTTGTCTCCTGAGCGAGCACATGCCTTTCATGTCTTCTACGTGTGTGGGAAAAACTCAGTGTAGCAAGGGAGGCACTGTGTATAAGTTGACAGCGTTTCCTCTCTCGTTCACGAACCTATGGCTGTTTGCCCCTCACTGTGTGCCGACATGATCTCCGTTTAATCCTCAAGCGTCTCGCCTCTGTTCTCGCTGATTGTTGTCATTTACCCAGCTCCCCATTGGGCCCCTTGGAGCCCGCTCTGGAACTCGATATCCAATCAGCGATTTAGATTATCCAATTAAGCGACTGATGTATGTCCAGAGATGCCTTAAAGCACCGCACTCTTTGGATTATCCGCCGCTAATGAAACCTGAGTTGCGTCAGCGCATTCCAGCTTGCATGTAATTATCGCATTAATTTTTAACAGAACCCGCAATTATAAACAGAGCGATTATCGGCTGCTTTCACCTTTTGCTCTGTGGCTGTATATATATATATATATATATATATATATATGAGTGTCACTGCATTCCCACGCATTTGCTGAGTGCTATTGACAGCTATGTTGATATGCGATCTCATGCACCGCCAGGCCGCCCATAATGCGACTGCAGAGGCCTGTCAGCGTGCTTTTCCATACAAGCACATACATGCTCCGAACTCACATAAACTAATGTGATATAGATTCGTCGTGATTTATGTCTCGTGACCGGCCGCGTCGCCTTCGGGTCCTCAGACTCAGGGCCCGGACACACGGCCCTCTTTGATAGATCGTGTGGAAGAAGCGACATGCCACGGACAACATTGATTACCTTTTACTGAGTCTGAGTATAAACCTTAGCGCAGCGGGACTGCGAGGGTGGGGGAAGTTGATGTATGTTGCCTGAGGGGCGGTAGAGATGACAGATATGGGTTACAAATGAGAGAGGTTTTATGACTCCTGGAAGGAGGACCATCAGGCCCGTTTAATTGATCTCGGTCTGGCGGTGGAGTTCAGGGAGCGCCGCTGCAGTTTTGCACCTGCTTTAGGTGCCTCTGCCGCAGACCTTTGCTTAAATTATCTGCTGTGTTACGATTCCACACCTGCTCCGAGATCCGGCTTATGCCAAAGGAACGCGACCCCCCGTGTTTCCGGCCTCGCTGTCTTCCTGACTGTGTGGGCTTTTCACCCAGTTGCCCGTGAAACAACGGCTGCTTTCTCACTCTTGCTGTGAAGCAGAGTGGGCGATATGTATGTGAAGAAGTCTCACGGCAGAACAGAATAGTTTGATTTACATTTAGCACTGATAACAGCTTTGTCTTAACATAAAGTCAAATGCATTAACATTTTAATTGAATCTTTATATATCTACAGGCTTTATTAGTTTATTGAAAATCAACATGGCATTTGCATCCAGTGTTCGCTTCTATTTGTTCTTGCTTAGTAAAATGTATTTCTATTGTAGGTGATGCTTTGGCCACCTTGAAAATTAAAAAGCTGGGATTTGGTTTGTCATTTAACACAGGAAATAAGTTTTATGATCCTGGAAAAAAAAAAAAAGAATACATTGATTTTTTTTTTTTTTTGGCAAAAAAAAAATGCATGGCCCTTATGGACTTTCACATGTGCTGTTATTTATTTATATGCTTCTGACTACATTCTAACTACCAAAAAATAAAAAAAATAAATAAAACAATAAATGAATGTTCTGTTGAAACATTACTCATTCGTTTAGCTCTCTTTCAAGATCTTTTGCTTTTTTCCTCATGAATTTTTTAGTCTGCCGCCTTGGTAGATTTTACTCTGAATGGGAGCTACATCAGATGTGTGTAGTTTAGAGGGACCACTGGACTCATTTTACTTTTGTAAAATGATGTAATTTAGAGTGAATCAGGACATTTTATGAGAAAAGTATGGCTGGATTTGATTTTATACATCAATTGGACATTAGCATGTATGCTGAGTGTTTGCTAATACAATGACTCATTTTCTATTTAGCTCTTTGTTTACATTATAATAGCTTAAGAGGCAGAACAAAAGTAGCTTTAGATGCAGAGTGAGTTTTGCACAGATAGCACAGGAATCAGAATGGCTGGATTAACACGCATGAATGTTGATTTGAACAGAATATTTGCTTATAAACCTCATTTTCCATTCAATTCACTCTCTATCTGTTATTATCCACAAGGCTTTATACCTTTGAAATAAAGAAGGTATTATTAGAATGAACACAGCGTTTTACCTTGTACTGAGTTTGCCTCTGTCATTATTCCCTGCAGTAGTGAAGCATGCAAACACCAGTGGAACAAAATGAAAAGCTGTGTGTTTTTTTCAGGTAACCGTGATTACATGCAGGTCAAGTGGCTTTTTCAAAAGCGTTTTTTTTGGAGCACCACGACAATAATTCAATAATTACTGTCATTACTCTGTCAGGCTGTATTACTGTTACTCAAAGCGGTACCCTTGAGAATGAGTCTGTATTTGAATATGGACCAAAAAATGTTTTTCATATGCAACAGAGACCCAAAAACATTGTGCATGATTAATTATTGATGTTTAGCATGTAGCGGCAGAAGCACATGGTAGACTACTGCTTTTAGATTTGAATGTGTGTGAAGGAAATGTTTTGAAGCTTATAGTTCCGATCCACTCGGAGTAATGAAATGTGAAGATGGAAAATGATTCATAAATGTTATTTGCATCATCGTGCTTTCTGTATTTTGCAGACAGTTGCAAATGAGTTGATCTCTGTACAGACTGTAATTCACAAATTTATCAATCTGTCTTTTCGCCCCAGTTGTTGCAGATATTATAATTTATGATGATAAATGTTGCGTGACACATTAAGAGAAAAACTGCAAGCATTTTCCCAAATTCGGATCGACCGATTATCACGAAGAGACGTGAAATCTGTCGGTTTTGACTGACAGGGCGATTCATAAAAATAAACGAATGTGAAACTGACTCCCTCGTCACAGTTTCATAATGCGTTTTAATCATTTCTTTCTCAATGTTGGTCATCCAGTAGCATGTTACCATGGAAATTTAGCTTGGCTGGATGAGTTGGCATTTGTCAGAGGAGACGGCAGTAAATACATGTTAGAATGTCTCACACGGGCTTCTTTTATGAGTTGCATCAGACATGCATGTGTTTTTCCGGAGAAAGAGAGCTGCTCTGTTTTGTTGCTCTGTCAATGGTCCATACGTCGCCCGCAGTGCTTCCTGGCAGACGCACAAACAATATATATAAATAAGTACGTTAACAATAATTAATTTTCATGCCATTCAGTGGAACACAGTCGATTTTCAATGGTAATTAACCAGCACTAAACAGGCTGTCTGTGATTGCTTTAGAGTCCCTGAAGCGATTTTTGTTGCTCAGAGGTTGCTCTTTCATGGCTCAGGAGATTTTAGGAGATGTTTCTCTTAAAATTCTGTAGAAGAAGAAATCAAAACAGATGCGAATCACGACTAATAGTAGATATGGTGGATGACTCAGATCATTTGGTCTGATGAGTTATGCATGCTTTTGCTATCTTGGCAAATCTGAGCACAGTTTGAAACATTGAGCTCTTTTCTGAAAATCTAGACGAGACGTGTGTGAGATTTCTGGGCTCTTTTTCACAGACAGTCCTTTGAGAAACAAGACTTCAGTAAAGCGTTCCGTTTGCTCTTCATTTACTCTCAGCGCTGTCTAAGAAATATGTCATGTCAAATGTATTTGCATAGTGCTTTTCACAATACACATTGTTTCAAAAGCAGCTTTAAAGAAAATCATGATGTCAATGTTTATAATATCTTAATATCTTCATGCCTTATAGTTGCATTTAGCAGATTAGAGCTGGACGATAATATAGTTACATTTTGCGATGATACAAGCAGGCATGCAGTTGTAAATGTGCTGTATGAATACAAAAAAAAAAAAAAGTTGGATATACTATATGCATCCAATTTAATATATATATATCTGGACAATAATATAATAACAATGCATTTTGCAAAAGTACTGCTTGCTTTACGTGTATGTATGGACAAAGTTGGGTAGGCTATATATCCAACTTCATAAATATGAGATGTGAAAGAGATCTTGTTTCAAGAGGAGTTGTGCAGTTTGTGATGAAACCGGCAGTGATGGGAAGTTCGGATCATTTTCCTGACTCAGATCTTTGAATCTTGTTCATTTGGTTCATTTCAGCAGATTATAATTCAATTGTTAATAGCCAAACTCCCCAACACATCTATTCATGCAAACATTTCTCACATGTCAAATAACACAAGACTGTAATGAAGCCAAGGCCAAATTATGAGAAACAGAAATAGTTTAGTTTACTAAATTAGTCTTTGTTAGTCTTCAGGTCCGAGTCTGTCACGTACCTGCTTCCCGGTTCAGGATCTTACAGTCAATAATACTAATGTAATGTTGTATGTTGTATTATATTTAGGAATTATCAAAATGAATTTCTCCATCATATGGATAAAGTTTAAAGCATAACCAACTCTTTATTCCCACAGTTATGGAAAAAAGGCTGCAATTTGAGACAAATGCATGATGTAACCGTAGGAGTCAATTCAGTCTCCTGTACAGAACAAAAAATAAATGAATCACTGTCTGAGATGACTCGAGTCATATTAAAGATTCATTCAAAATGAACGAATCATTCGCTCGAAACCACAGCCGTAAAACCTCTCATTTCAGGTCCTTTTCTCTCTCTGGGTTTCTTCTCTCCTCTTAAAAACTTTCACACACCATCCAGTTTTAAATTGTAAAGCTATGTAGGTTTCTTTTCCTCTGTGGTCACTTAAGGGCTGGAGCGGGTCAGGTGTAGCTGCAGGCTTTTCTCTGATAACCCAGGCTCCACCGGTGCTGCATGTGTTTGGACACGGCCTTCTCTGCCTCCAGCCTGTTCCCGGTCCAGGACGGGATGGTCTGTAGATCTCTGAAACGATCAAGATTCAGCCTGAAGTTCTCCCAGACTGCAGTCCACGCAGATACTCGGAGGCGTAACCCATTGATAGGATGAACTCCCCATCGGCACTTCGCTCGCGGTTGCCATCAAAGTAAGCCCTCAATTCCAGACGTCTCCCTGAAAATGATTCATCTTGTTGAGTTATTGCCCGTTGTTCACCTCTATCTTTCAAGAGCCCGGCAGTATTACTGGAGCCATTCATATTTGATTATGGCTATTGCGGACGGCTCCGGCGCACCTTGCGGATTTCCAATCTCTGGGAATGTGTGTTGACTTTGCGAGCGAGCGGCCGTTTGGTCGAGCCCCGCGACCCTACATCATGAATTTGACACGAGGCCTGCAATCTCAGGCGAGCTTTGATCAGATCCTCCTCCGGACCTTTCTGGTCCTGATCGTACGGCCCACCGCCGACCCCGGGACGAAGCTGCTCTTCAGATGAAATCACGCTCAGAGTACTGTTTTTATTCGGCTCGGGTGATGGGGTGCGAAATAATGACCGTATTACTCACGATATGAGTCAGCCTTTCAGTTTGATTTAGGATTTTTTGCACCCAAAACTAGACCTGAATAACGATGGCTTCAAAACTGTGTAGAAATGAAAGAAAATGTATTAATGTTTAAAACCAAGATATAGACACAATGCTAAAAATGTTGAAAGTTGCATTTTTTACGTTTTTTTTTTTTTTTGTACAAATAATTTGTAAATTGGTAAATAGTAGACATCACCATTGAGATAGATAGATAGATAGATAGCAGTTAAATAAGCACATTTTTACCCAGTAACATTAAAAAACACCAAAAAAAACAAAACAAAACAACAACAACAGTATTTTCTGTACACTTACTGTCATAATGCAGTTAAAAATTACAGTATTTTCTGTACACTTACTGTCATAATGCAGTTAAAAATTACTTTCCTTTTTTTAAGCCTAATATAATCATATGTAAATATAATCTACAAATTACAATGTGTATTAATAGAGTAAATTTGAAATAAAGATATTTTACTTTCATAATTTACTAAATAAAAAAAATAAAAAAAAACATCATATTTCACTCCTACGTTATTTATTTTTTGCCTAGAATTAGATTAGATTAGATTATTTGATATTATATTTTTATCAAATTATTTCAAGTATTTAACTTTCATGACATGACCCAGAAGTTCTCATCATTATAAAATGAAAAAAGAAAATAAAAATATCCTTCTCAGTAATGTAATCTCATTAATTTTTTTATAATTAATATTTATTTATTTTTCTGTATACATGGTTTTACTGTAAATGCTATTCCAAATCTCCTATATTTCCTCTATATTTTTATATTATATCCTGTTTCACTTTAACAAGATGATATTACAGAAGCAGAGATTTCTGTTGGATGTTAGTTTGATCAGTCACTCATTCATTCATCCGTGAAACCAGCACCTCTCCTTTTACTATCAAAAAAGCGTTCTGTGACATTATTGCAGATATATTGAGATTTTCCATGCCGTGTTGAGCGCTGACTTGAGGACGGCAGTGTTTCAGTGACAGTGTGCAGTTTATCTCTGACTGTGTATGTGTGTGTGATAGACTGAACCAGAATGATGCTGGCATGAAAGAAATAAAGAGAAAAAGAGAGTTTGCCTGCTGTCAGGCAGCATGACTCCAGTGGGCTGATGGTCTGCGGCTCAGGTGGGAGTGAAACAGGAAGTTAAAGCTCGACTAAGTCACGCAAACTGGTCTGGAAATGGAAATAGTGCTTCTGGAAGGAAGAAAATCACAGATGAGATCTTCTCGATATGTCAGTTGTTCCTCCTAGACAGCTATTAGATCTTATCACATTTAAGCCAGCATTGCATCAGCCTCTAGTTATCCGTATTGGAAAACTCATATCGGTGGTCCACTAGACTACGAACTCCATTAACACTTGTGAGCTATGAAAGAGCAATGTCATTTTCCTCAGGGAGCTGTTAGTCTCTCGTCTTATGGTTATAGTAATAAGATAAGTACAGACATGAGAGATCAGCATATTCCGGCCTTGATGTTAGTAATGATATACATGCATATAGAAAAACTCTCTCAGACTGATAGCGCTCTCAGTATATAAAATGTGTTGCCTTTTTACTTGAGTTTTTTTAAAATGTAAATTAGTGACAGCACAAAAGCTGTATACGTGAAATTATGTCCATGCAGCAGTTATAGAGCGCTTTATGAGTGCGTTTGGATGCATGCATTACAATAGCACATGCAAATAGATGTTTCAGCCTGTTATTATGTGTTGCTGATTTTATATGTGCTGCTTTGCATTGTATCAGATTATGCCACATGTATAAATAAGTCGCTGGCAATAACATCAATATATTGCTGTCTTTATAGTGTGGGGAGACGCTCATTGAGGTTTACAGTAAGTATGAATGTTTACATATAAAACATTTGTAAATATGACAGCTGCTTCAGCATCTATGGCTCATCAATTCAACATCCAGATTTTAATCAT
Organism: Acrossocheilus fasciatus; assembly: GCA_036784905.1. NCBI lineage: Eukaryota > Metazoa > Chordata > Actinopteri > Cypriniformes > Cyprinidae > Acrossocheilus > Acrossocheilus fasciatus. The sequence goes on along the minus strand of CM071943.1, from coordinate 31,974,977 downwards.
TTCTGGATTTGCTTTTCGCCGTCTCCTGAAGTGGATGTGCTCTGAATTTCCTGCGAATTTTTCAGTTTTAGTACAAAAAAAGAAAGAAGTGTATATATACATGTGTGTGTGTGTGTGTGTGTGTATATATATATATATCGTGATTAAATCGTGATTAAATCGCAGGAGTTAACTCGTGATTAATCGCAACTTAATCACATTGTTCTAAATGTACCTTAAATGAATACTTTTCAAGTTTTTAATACTCTATTTAACATAGGCATGGACAAATATGGATGCTTTATGCAAATATATGTTTATTATTATTGAAACCATAGTCAATATAGAGTATGGAGACTACACATGTTTCAAAGGTCATAGATGTTTTTCAAAGAACTTGTTCATGTCTATTAGACACCTGAAAAAAGAACCAGGTTCCCATTACTTCTCTTTCTTTGGACTGAGCAATTTACTTACACAAACCTGTTTACATTTTTGCAGGAGAGGGCAGCTCACTATTTCTGAAAATGCAAAATGTACATTTATTATTTATTATTAGATTGGTTTGCCTCTCTGTGCCCACATAGTCTACTGTATTTTGATGCAGCTAAATTCTCAATAAAACTGTTTTTACTGGTATGTTTTACTGTTTCTGTTGTCAGACAACGGAATGAATATGAAATAGTGACTGAAACACGACCCATTAAGACTAGGCTAACCAGCTCTCCCTTCCAAGATGTTAAACTGCACAAAAATCCTGATAATCGAGCCGTCATCTGATGAAATCAAATACACATAAGATAATGACAATAGCTGTGCTGTGATTTCGGCTATACTTGCATGTAAAATTAGAGAAGCAACATAATATCTGTGTTTAACTGAAAGCGCTGCTCCTCTCCGCCGCTCGCTGAACAGAGCAGATGCACAGAGAGAGAGAGAAAGGTGTGTGTGTGTGTGTGTGTGTGTGTGTGTGTGTGTGCGTGCTGGGACAGCAAGACCTCGCGCTCGCACGGCAGTACCAGCGAGAAACTAAATAAGGTTTGGGCAAACCCTAAAGATTTGACGCTAGGCGCTTTTTTGAAAGGGGGGAGGGGAGAGGGGGAGTCGTTAAAGGGATCTGCAAAGTCGCTAAGTTGGCAACACTGTGCATCTCCATGTCTCCAACTACGGGCTAGGCCACGGCTCAAACAGAAAATGCGCGCTGCGTTAATCATGCGTTAATAAAATTAGTGCCGTTAAAATTAATTTGCGTTTTATATATATATATATATATATATATATATATAGTGCGTATTATAATATTTGGCATTTTTTTATTTTATATATATATATATATATATATATATATATATATATATATATATATATATATATATATATATATATATATATATATACATACATACATACACACACACATATATATATATATATATATATATATATATATATATATATATATATATATATACACATACAAATAATAATAAAATAATAATAATAATAAATCTCTCTCTCTCTCTCTCTCTATATATATATATATATATATTAGTGCTGTCAAATGATTAATCGCATCCAAAATAACTTTGTTTACATTATATATGTAGGTGTGCTGTGTATATTTATTATGTATATATAAATACACACACATACAGTATATATATTGAAATTATTTACGTTTATACAGTTATATATTCATAATCTTATATTTTATATTATATATAAATATATTTAATATATAAACATAACATTTTTCTTAAATATATACATGTATGTGTTTGTATTTATATATAATAAATATACACAACATATATTATGTAAACAATCATGATTAATCGTTTGACAGCTGTAACACACACACACACACACACACACACACACACACACACACACACACACACACACACACTCTTCTAGGCACTCAGAGCGCTTTATATAGTAAGGGTAGCCCCCTCGTCCACCACCAGTGTGCAGCATCCACCTGGATGCATACATACAAGACACACACATATAGCATACATTTTGAAAATATTTAAATGTATATATTTATATTCATATGAATTGTATCATATATGAATATATTTAATATATAAGCATAACATTATTCTTAAATATATACATGCATGTGTGTGTAATTATACATATATAATACATATACACAGTACACACACATATATTATGTAAACCAAAACTTTTATTTTTGATGCGATTAATCGTTTGACAGCAGTAAGATATTATATATATATATATATATATATATATATATATATATATATATATATATATATATATATATATATATATATAGTGCATTATTATATTTGACATTCTTTATTTTATTTTATTTTATTTATTTATTTATATTATATTATTATATTATTCTGTTATATAAAACATAGACTATACAAATTGTTATACTGACAGTATCGTGCATGTGTGCATTTTCATATGTAAAAGTTGTTTTTGCATTCTTTGAGTTTAGCTTCTGTTTTATTGCCACCGTATTTCATGCATATTTTGAATTAAATATTTAGTATATGATTTAGTAGAAGAAACTAAAATAATAAGCCTAGCCATTTAATTTGATTAAAATAATTTAATTTTTCAATACGTCTTTTGTGCCCTAGTGGTTCTTTTTGGCCTGAAGTGTTCTTTGGACTTGACTAAAGAAACCCCAGGGAATCTAAACGAAGCATTTTTCAAAGACTGTGTGATGTGAACGTGTCAGCTGTAGAATCAACACGCCTGTGAGCCGTACGGATGTATAAAGCACGCTTTTACTACAAATAAGTTATGATACGACCGCCGCACATCTGTTTCTAATGTCACAGTGTTGCAAGCGCACAAGTTTAATCTGCGGATACAGTGGGATTTGATGCAATGATGCATATCTCAGAGAGATTAGGACTGGTGCGGGACGGGACGGGACGAGCCGCTGGGCTTTTGCATGCGTTTCCCTGTTGTTTTACTGCTGTAATGGGCTTTGTAAGTTAATACCCGGGAGACACAACAATTCTTCTGAGCCGGTCTCGGACTGCTCCAGTTCTCCGTGATCTCCCGTCTTCATTAAAACCCGAGCATGGGAGATTTTCCACGGAGTGACAATAATCACTATGGCTGGGCTCTTGCGCTGATGTGATGGGAGTTGTTGTTGTGCGGCGCACGTTGAACATGAGAGATCATTCTTGACACATCGCTGGGGTCACTGGCATCGCCTTGGCATCATTTGAGTGGTTTTGAGATGGTTAGACGGTCCTTGTTTGATGCAGTGGACGTCAGCGAGAGAAGCAGTGCTTTTCACGCTCTAATTTGGGCCAGATGCGAGTGCGCTGCGTCCAAAGCCGTGACCTTTCTCTCGGTCACGGGTGAATAGTTTGGAGGCACATGGACGCCGGTCATTTCTGCTTAACGAACGTCTCCGTCGCTGGACGTTTGATGCAGATTGCAGGGATAAATCTAATGCACGTCGTGACTGTGCACTCTCAGATACTGTTAACAGCAGCGTGTTTTAATTATATCTGTGTGCGCTAGTTATCACAGCTAATTGACATGCTTTTCTCTCCTTTGCCTGTTTTATGGTAATTTCATGTCTTGTCTTTTGTGTGTGATTGCACACATTTTCTTTTTTAATTGGAATAGACTGATTCACATTATTTTGTCCTTTATGGAAAAACACTGTGATATTTGTAGATGTGATGCTGTGTTTTCCCATTGTGCTGAATGATGACTGTATTCATGAATTGTGGTGTTTATATGGTACTCCAAGCTACTCCAGGGAATACCATGGTTTAACTGTGGTACTACTTTCCAACAATCCCACAAAGAAATGTCTGGATCATATTTCACTCCCACATTCATTTGTTCGTTCATTTAATGTTTTTTAATTAATGGCAATTAAGCACCATTCCCCACAGAAATTTTCATTATTGTAATGGAATAAATAAATAAAAACCAAACAAACAAATAACTAACTAAATAATTTTAATAGTTGTAATGTAGAAACATTCATATTTTTGTGGAGCTACTTTGAAACAATATGCTTCAAGAAAAGTTATATACAAAAAAAAAAAATGTGAATTTGAAAACACTCTTCACTGTGGACACAAGGATTTTTTATGAAATCATTTATTTGTTATTTTTTATGTGCATTTAGAAAAATTGTATGCACTTAAATTTATACAATTTTAATAATAGCTCTTACAGTGAAATATATATATTTTTTAAACTGTATTTTTTGTCCAATTTGTTGAACAAGTGTGCTTTATAAAATAAAATGGGCGTGAAATTTATAATTAAAAAAAAAATCAATTTTTCAATGTCATTGTTGGTACATTTTACCATACTTTTTTTATTTATCATACGTTCAAAACAAAAATTAAAATAGGAAAAATATGCAATTTGAAAATAATTTAAGAAAAAATGTGTTTTACAGAGAGAGAAAAAAAACAAAAACAAGATTTGGTTTTCAAAAAGCCTTTTTCCAAAATGTACATCTGGCGTCTTATAATCAGGGTCGTCTTATATTTAGGACAATACGGTATATGTATATGTATATATATATATAATTTTTTTTTTTTTTTTTTTTTTCCAATATTTAATATTTATTCTGGTCATGTTCTTGATAGTTTTGTGATTTTTTTTTTTTTTTGTGTGTGTTTACCACATTCATTTGCATGAATTTTATAGAGAATAACTGAATGCATCTGAACCGAAACACAAAACATCTGAACTTTGTTAAAAGTCACTTTCCAATCACCTCTAAAATACGTCAGATAAAGACCGTTAGAGCGAACGTTACATCTGCGATCTGAACCCTCATCGCACGTATAGGATTTCTGATTAAATTTTTCCCTTCGGATACTGCAATCAACCCAAACGATTCCTACTCGAAATGAGAATGACATTTGAGAGAGACACATTTGAGCCTCCCGTAATTGGTTCAGGCGGCTATTTTACAAGGCGAAGATTTAAATGACATAATTCCCCGTGTGAAGATAAGAGCTGAGGGTTTAATTACGGCTTTATCTTACAAGGTACAGCGTCACGTCATCGCCTAGGTTTGTTTACCGCTGGTGATTTACTACTAAAGGCGGCCTGTTACGTGCTGATAAAGCACTCATTACACGCAAGGTCTCCATCACGGATAAACGATAACAACACCTGGAGTGGAAAGATGCGTCTTACTCAGCCTTTCAACTCGGATCCGGCAGACGTCACGCGTCTCAGACGCTTACGGTTACACAGCAATTTGCCTTTGCGTTTTTTTGGCACTTTCTTGCTTTGCTTTTTGCAGACTGCTGGATGAAAAGCTTGCGTATGAAGCCTGTATGTCTGGAAACGCAGAGTCGTGGTTCTGATTGTTGTGATGGTGTGCGGAGGCGGGTGGCTGAGCTCTGAAACAAATCAAAATGTCGTTCTGAGGTGAACAGTAATTTAATTTAATTATTTAATGGTGGACCCACTTATTATAGAGGGTCAACAGCCCTTTGTGATGACTTGACGTTCGGATGATGTTCTCTCTCTTGACCCTCAGCAGTGTTGGCGTATAGCTCAACAAAGTAACTGTTAGTGTCGTTACTGGCTTATATGAACAAAACATTCATTATTCATCCTCTTATCAATCCAAAACCTTATGAGGAAGTTGCTGTATATGCCTTTTTACGACTTTACTATGGTATGTCTAGCTATTAGTTGTGTTTAGTGTAAATTATTAGGTAAAGTTTTAATGTTGTCACACGCTGGTGTAGAAATTGCTAGTAAATTAATCACGAAGACTCGGCAAGTAACACAGTGAAACAATAATAAGACTAATACACTTTAACAGCATTAATAATAAACATGAATAACATTACATTATAAACATTAATCCTTTTGAATTACAAATAATTGCAAGTAACACATTGAAACATGTAGCATGAATAAATGAAACACTGAGATAGTAATTTCTTGTAAAGCTTATTCTAGTTACAGTGCACTAATTGTGGAAAACGTCAGTGTCTATGCTGAATATGATGATATGTGGCTCAAGAAACATTTCTGATTATTATCAACGTTGAAAACCGTGATTTTATGTTTCTTGTGATGAAGTAACAGCATTTCTTTGAACTAGAAATCTTTTGTAACATTGTGAATGTCTTTACTGTTACACTGGATCAATTTAATGCATCCTCGCTGTATGAAAGTATTACTTTCTTTCAAATAAAATTCTTACAGACTCAAACTGTTGCACATAACTGTGTAATATAATAAATATAATTTTTCACGTATCTTAACTGCAGTATAACTATTTATAGCTATGCTTCAGGTATTTTCCCAGCATTGCTCTGGGGGATGTCATATACCAGGCGAGATATGCACATATCCTCGTCCAGACTCACAACAGGAGCGCGTGTCCAAGAGGAGGCGCGTGATAACACTGCTGGCAGCGCGTGAGGAGCCGCACCTGCTGCGTATTGCGGCTCGTCTCGCTGCCATAAATCCACGATTGCGTCAGAAAGCGTATCCCTGTGGTGCGTTCACCAATCATCCATGTGCAACACTGCCAAATGCCACATAATTGATTTGAGTGTGGCTCTGTGCCGGTGGACGCACCGTGGCTTTGGTGACCACATCCACGGTTTTGTTTGTGTGCAGGACATTCAGGAAGTCTTGAGTCCATTCCGTGCTTTAGTTGTATTTTCTTGTGCATAAAAGCATCTCTGATACATTATTCATAAAATCTTTCCTCTAGAGCAGTGGTTCCCAAACCTGTCCTGGAGGACCCCTGCCCTGCACCTTTTGTGCGTCTCCCTTATCTAACACACCTGATTCCACTCATCAGCTCGTTAGTCGAGACTGCAAGAACTAAATTGGGTGTGTCTGATTAGGGAGACATACAAAATGTGCAGGGGGAACCACTGCTCTAGATTAAAGGCTGTGCCACCAAAAGCCAATAAGAAAACATCAGGCATCTTTAAACAAATGCGTTTCTGAATAACTTTTACTTCATGCAGTTTATAACTTTATTGCAACTTTTTTTTTTTTTTGCCTAATGCAGTGTTATTTTAGTATAATTGATTCTTCTTCTTCTTCACTGAATAAAAAAAAATATTCATTGAATTTACTAAATTTTTGTTTAAATTTTTTTGTTTAAATAAACAAATTTAGTTGAATAACTTTCAACAAAATTTGTTTTATTTAAATGTAGCTAAAATAAATTGATTGCAACCACTTACCTTAAAAAAAAAAAAAAAAAAAAAAGTAAATTCAAAGAATCGTTTTTTTCAGTGTTCTTCTTCTTCTTCTTCTTCTTATAGTTTTTGTCATTTGTAGAAGTTTTTATTTCTTTATCTCTGTATACTTATTGTTTTTTTTTACATTTATTTCCATTTTAGTACAAGTTAAACTAAATTAATATGAGAAATATTGCCTTGGTAACTAGCTTTTTATATATATATATATATATATATTAATGCTATCAAATGATTAATCACGTCCTAAATAAAAGTTTTTGTTTACATAATATGTGTGTGTATACTGTGTATATTTATTATGTACATGCATGTATGTATTTAAGAAAAATATGTTATGTTTATATATTAAATATATTTATATATAATAAAATATAAGAATATAAATATATAAATGTATATACATGTAAATATTTTCAAAATATATACTGTGTGTGTGTGTATTTATATGTACATAATAAATATACGCAGAAAACATACATATATTATGTAAAAAAAAAACATATTTTGGATGCGATATATATATATATAAATAAATTTCAGTTGATATTTTTTGAAATTATTATTATTGATTTTTTTTTTTTTTTTTTAACTTGGTTTTAGTTTTAGTTAACTATAATAACCCAGGCATATGTGAGCTCATTTGCTTAAAAAAACAAAAAAACAAAAAAAAAAAACAATTTAGCTTAAAATCCTGCTCTGAAAGTCTTGATAAGTAACTTTCTTATCAAGTAATTATTATAAAATTGCTGTAATATAAATTAGTATATATAATTAGAATTATCATAAATTAGAATAAATATTAAAATACATTTCATAGAATAATAATTCTGGTAAAAAAAAAAAAAAACTATTTTGAATTTATATTTGTCTTTTAAGAATTTGTATCGCATTTGTAACAATTTTATTGACGTTTGTTCTTAAATAAATCTGTTTAAGATGATATTTGATGATTATAAAGAATATCATTTTGCAGTATGCAGTTGCTTGTGGTAAATCTGTGGTAAAGCCGTTTTGGCCGTCACACACAGCATATTGATACCTGTTTGTCACTGTGAAGTGTTAACCAACCCACCTGCCCGTCTGGACAGTCTACCAGCTCACTGTCTGCGCTTCACAGAAGGACCTTGTTTGGAGTTGTTATTGAGACTGTCTGACAGTCTCAGATGCCACAAATTCTTTTAACAAAAGTATTGTAATCCAACAAACCCCTTGGTGCGCATTCTGGCAGACATTGCTGCAAACCGGCTCATATTTTCATGTGCAAAAATTAATGCAGCAGATTAAAAACCTCATGACGTCAAAATTGGAGTTTTTTTGGCTTTAGCTTTAAGCTCATTTAAATGCTACTCCTACAAGATGACAAAATAGCAAGCAGAAAATCATGGCTCAACGGTGTGTCTTTGGTCGTGCAAACGCACATACTTCATTTTCTTTCTCAAGCACCAATTGATTGAGAAGTGAGAGTTTATTTTGTAAGCGTATGGCTTTTGTCTGTGGTACAAGCTGACTTGTGTGACATGTTTCGGTCTTCAATAGCCTTTTCAATAAGAAATGCGTCAATGCAGGAGAGGAAACTGCGCTCGTCAAGCCAAGTCATTGAGTTTTAACCAGTGAAAGGAATCTTAGCATGCATTGAATGTTTTGTATATTTTATATTATTGCAAAAGCATGAAATATTCTCTGCGGGTCTGTTATTTCCTCATGCTGTTGCATTTCCAGCATAATTGCTGCTGTGTTTGGCTTGAGCAGGTGTTATGAGGGTTTCTGAAGTCATATGGGCAAAAGCGCCGAATCACGTCGAATGTATTGCTCATTCATAAACCCTAGAAAGAAAAAAGTGCCGATATCACACGGTGGATAAAACACAATCCCGCTAATAAACTCCTAGAGCACATCAATAAAACGGAATAAAACTTGAGTAAAATGAGAAAATACTCCAGGTACGGTTCTGAGAATGTGAAATAGAGCTGAATAAAGTTATTCAGAGAAAACAACATAAGCACTTACAGGGAAACAGGAGAAACAAGCAATTTCTTAAAGCGTAATTGTCGAGTTGTTCAAAATATCTGACTCATCAATATTCTAGCAGTCTACACGAACTGATGTTGTAATTCCAAAAGAAAATTGTGTTTTTCATAGGCTGCACCTTCATTGAAATATTATCTTCGTCTCTGGTGTTTCTCCATTAAGGAGATATAAGAATACACCCCACAAAGATATAGTATAGAGTTATAAACTGCATGTAGAAAGCAGCTCAGAGCATTTGATGAGAAACGTTTGAGTTCATCTTGACATCTGACTTTTGATTTGCAGACTGCAGTGTCTCATTTGAGATTTTTTTCGGTTGGAAGTTGCTTCCTTACATCTCAGGAGACTTAATGGATTCATTTCTTTAAGCATAAATATTCTGTTGGAGAAATAAAATTGGATGCAATTTGATAGAAAATTGTTGACAGAATATGTGAGATATCAAAATGCAGACATTGTGGTCTGGGTAGAATTTGATTGGAATTTTTTTTTTTTTTTTGGAGATTTCTACTAAAACTAAAAAAAGAGGAGATTGAGGGTCTTTTTCTCAGGAGAGCCACATGAAATGCATTTAAATGTTTTTCAGCTTCAGGTATGTATAAGAAAACAGTCGATCTTGTACCAAGGATATTTTTAAAAGATGACTTTTTGAAAGATGACTTTATTTTTAAAACTGATAATTAAGAGAAACATACAGGAGACTTGCAGCTAATGTGTTCGGTTTATTCACTTTGTGTTCTTGGAAAGCAGTTCAATGTTAAAGAGATCTTATGTGATCTCATACTTCCCTTCAGGTTTGTATAAGATAATAGTCGAGTCATTTAACATACAAATGGCATGAGAAAAAATGTATCTTGTAGCTTGAGAGAGGTTCAGTGTTAGAGGTTATTTATTTTTTCTTTTTACATTTTTGCTGTCACACTATAGGACACATACATCAACTATCCATATCATATTGTGACCCTGGACCACAAAACCAGTCTTAAGTCGCTGGGGTATATTTGTAGCAATAGCCAAAAATACATCGTATGGGTCAAAATTATTGATTTTTCTTTTATGCTAAAAATCATTAGGTTATTAAAGGGATAGTTCACCCAAAAATGAAAATTTGATGTTTATCTGCTTACCCCCAGGGTATCCAAGATGTAGGTGACTTTAGGAGATGTAGGTCCTGTAATGCAAGTCAATGGGCACACAATCTTTGAGAGTAAAAAAAAAAAACATGCACAGGCAAATCCAAATTAAACCCTGTGGCTCGTGACGATAGATTGACAGACGTCACGCACCGGATGCCGCGCACGTGCTCAGGGCAGTTGGACATAGTGGTGTATTAGAGGTAAAAAATGATAAAAATACTGTTCAGTTTCTCGCACAAACCGATCATTTCGTGTCTTAAGACATCAATGTATCGTCACGAGCCACAGGGTTTAATTTGGATTTGTCTGTGCATGTTTTTTTTACTCTCGAAGATTGTGTGCCCATTGACTTGCATTATAGGACTGACAGACTGCAACGGTTTGAGTTAAACATCTTTGTTTGTGTTCTACTGAAGAAACAAAGTCACCTACATCTTGGATGCCCCGGGGGTAAGCAGATAAACATCACATTTTCATTTTTGGGTGAACTATCCCTTTAAGTAAAGATCATGTTCCATGAAGATATTTTGTAAATTTCTTACCGCAAATATATCAAAACTTCATTTTTGATTAGTAATATGCATTGCTAAGAACTTCATTTGGACAACTTTTAAAGGCAATTTTCTCAGTATTTAGATTTTTTTGCACCCTCAGATTCCAGATTTTCAAATAGTTGTATCTCAGACAAATATTGTCTGATCCTAACAAACCATACATCAATGGAAAGATTATTTATTCGGCTTTAAGATAATGTAGAAATCTCAATTTTGAAAAATTGACACTTAAGACTGGTTTTGTGGTCCAGGGTCACATATAAAGTTTTTGTTGGTGCAATAAGACAATTCAAAATCAGATTAAAAATACTCTTAAAATATAATTTTCGGGAAGTTTTCAGCTTATGTGTCCATTTGTTCACAATCTCTGTGTGTTCTTGGAAAACAGTTAGCTCACTTTAGGTTTGTTTAAGAAAATAGTTGAGGCACTTCAAATAGCTTTTTAAATAAGCTGTTTTTTTTGGCTTAAATATACCTAGAAATGCTTTAAACAGTTCTTTTTCAGTGCAGAAATACACTTGTTTAATGATACACAAAAAACAGGTCTAACTATCCCATGCAGTGTTGCTTCTCAAGCAAATGAATCTTGTTCCAAGCATTTTTAGATATTTTAACTGGAAATAAGTTATAATAAAAAATACTCTTAAAGTAGGATAGTATTAAGTCTGAAACGTACAGTGGACTTCAGTTTCTCCATTTGTTCTCAGTTTGATCATTTTATATTCTTGGAAAACAGTTTGATGGTAAAAAGATCCTAATTTGTGATTTTACTTCATTCAGGTTCAAATAGTTGAGGCACTTTATGTGGATTTTCAGTCATTTTTTGACCTGTTTTCCAGTAAAAATAGCTGGAAATGCTTAAAACAAGATACATTTCCTCGGAAAGCAAAGCTGCAAATAATATTATGTTTTTGTCAGTGCAGTAAGACAAAATACACCTGTTTAATGATGCGCTCTCTTAAAAAAAATGCTTCTCAAGAAAATGTATCTTGTTGCAAGGTTTTTAAGATATTTTAACTGGAAATAAGATAAAAATACTCTTAAAGTATGATAATCTGAAGTGAGAAACACACAGTAGACTTCAGCTAATGTGTCCATTTGTTCTCAGTTTAATCTCTTTACGTTCTAGGCAAGCAGCTTGATGTTAAAGAGATCTCATTTGTGATTTTACTTCCTTCAGGTTTGTATAAGAAAATATTTTAGCCAGCTAAGCGTGCTAAAATGCCTATAGTTTGTTTAGATGGCAAACGTTAGCATCCGTCAAGCGGTCTGCCAAAACAGATGCAATTCTCTGTTCGAGGAAGAGGACGTTAATTCAAAAATATGTCGCTCCCAAGTAGCAACAGGATGTTTCGTTCTGTACAAATGTTTTAACTCATGATTATTTGCTCTGAAATCCAGTCAGCAAATGAGCAGTGAGCTTCATAAGTCTTCTGAAAGTCTGGGATTGCTGCCATGGATGTAAACTTGCTGCACATCCAGCAAGCCGTCCTCTTCTTTCCACCGCTCCCTCGCTGCATCCTAAATGAATTGAGTGTCGGCGAGCGATAGCGTCTTCCTCTACGGCTCCTCTGAGAGCGAGGCATGGAGGAAATGCTAACAAGGATGGTCTGACCACAAAGAGCGCCGCACTCATCAGAGAGATCTCTGTGTGCTGGAGAAAGAGCAGCTTTGTTGTGCTGCTTTACACAGCTAGGCGGCCGTGTTATAACTCGGGCAGCACACAATGCAATGCTGCTTTCGCTCTTTTAGTGACTTTCCTGTTGGTGTTGCGTGTCACGTCTGCATAGCAAAATAAATTTAGCTTGGATCATTGTGTTCCAGCTTCAAGCATGTTTTTTCTTTGCATGTTTACACATTGTTGTATCTACACACACACACTCACTCACACACAGACACACACAGGTTTGTTTTGCTATCCTTGTGGGGACTTTCCATAGGCATAATGGTTTTTATACTGTACTTACTGTATGTGTTATTGTCCTACACCAACCCTACCCCTAAACCTACCCCTTACAGGACACTTTCTGCATTTTTACTTTCTCAAAAAAACTCACTCTGTATGATTTTTAAGCTTGTTTCCTCATGGGGACCTAAAAAATGTCCCCATAAGGTCAACATTTACTGGTTTTACTATCCTTGTGGGGACATTTGGTCCCCTCAATGTAGCATAAACAAGAACACACACGCACGCACGCACGCACGCACGCACGCACACACACACACACACTCACACTCACATACACACACACACACACACACACACACTCACACACAGGTTTGTTTTGCTATCCTTGTGGGGACTCTTCATAGGCGTAATGGTTTTTATACTGTACTTACTGTATGTGCTGTTGTCCTACACCTAAACCTACCCCTTACAGGACACTTTCTGCATTTTTACTTTCTCAAAAAATATTATTTCAATATTTTTAAATGGATTTTCCCTGTGATTCTCATCAAATTATTCTTTGATATTTTGTGACATAGTGAATAGCTTTACTGCCAGTATTGATCGATTAAATGCATCCTGGCTCACCATAGGTATTCATTTCTTTCAAAACCAACCCCAAACATTTTATATTGACCATATAAGACCAGGAATGTGCTTTAAGACAGCAAATAGAGTCAACTTTAACCTTTAGTAAGGCAATGTACTGCAAATAATGACTTTCTATGATTTCTTGTAAAAATACCTAGAAATGCTTAAAACAAGATACATTTGCATCTGTTTAAAAAATCCCTTTGATTCTCATTAAATAATTATTCCATGAATAGAAAGTTAATGAATGAACAGCTTTTAGTTGAAATTGAAATCGTTTGTAACATTATAGATGTCCTTACTGTCAATTTTGATCAATTTAATGCATCCTTGCATAATGCATTTCTTTCAAAACCGACCCCAAACCAGGGATGTGCTTTAAAAAAAGCAAATAGAGTCAATTTTAACCTTGGTTAGTCAATACACTGCAAATAATAACTATGATTTTTTTTTAATTTTTTGGACATGTTTTCTAGTTAAAATATAATTTTTAAACATTTGTAAATGTTTGTAAAAGAAATCACTTATGCTTACCTAGTAAAAGTGAAATATTATTAAATTTTAAATAACTGCTTTTTTTCATTTAAATATATTTTAAAATATGTTTTTCCCTGCGATTGTGGTCAGATAATTCGGTCCCACTTTATATTAGGTGGCCTTAACTACTATGCACTTATATTTAAATGAATCATTTGGTACAATGCACTTATTGTGTACATACATGTGTTTACATTATACTTATATTTTGAAAAATACCTATATGTAATTACATCTGTAATTAATTTCTGTAATTACATTTAGAATTACACTGTTGACCCATCCCTTACACCTAAACCTACCCATAACCCATATCACCGAATCTGTCCCTAACCTTACCCGTATCCCACCTCAATAGCAGCAAATGTGTTTTACAATACAATATGAACACAATAAGAACGTTGTACTTATTTTTTGACACAAGTACATAGTAGTTAAGGCCACCTAATATAAAGTGTGACCAAGTATTCTTTGATGAATAGAAAGTTCAAAAGAACAGCATTTATTTGAAGTAGAAATCTTTTGTAACATTATAAATGTTGGTACTGACAATTTAATGTGTCCTTGCTGAATAAAAGTAGTATTATTATATATAGAGTGAGTCACTTTTAACCTTAGGTTAGTCAATACACTGCAAATAATGAGTTTTTAAACTTTTTTTTTTAGGACTTGTTTTCTAGCAAAAATACCTACAGTGCAGTATGATCAAATACAGTTGTTTTAAAGATATTTTCTCTGGAGAAAAAAAAAAAAAAAAAGTCTAACTATTTCAAGCAATGTTCCTTCTCGAGTAAATTCATCTTGTTCCAGGGATTTTTTTAAAATATGTTTTAACAGGGAAAATAAGATGAAGATGCTCTTTAAAAAATGATTTTCTTAAGTGCATGTGCTGTAGATGATAACAGATGTGTTTTGTCAGTGAGAAAACAACACAATATGCCATTCTGCAGCTGATCTGGGCATTTGTGCGCTTTTACTAGTTTAAATAGCCTCGCCAGACTACAATCAGCATCAAAGTCTTCTTTTGGCGGTCTGGTGCAACCGCTGGCGCTTGAAGTGTTGATCAAAGACGTCCCAAGGAAAGAAGCGCAGACACATTCAACTCCACCTGTTTTCACCCAGTAGTCTATTTGAACCAATTACACTTAAAGTTTTTTTTTAATCCCGAACCACCTGAAGAAACGCAATAGACACCTCTGAAGGCGTCAAAAAAATGTCTCCTCCAGTTTCTGTCTCTTCACCGTCCACTCAGACCTTTGTCTCTGCCGAAAACAAACCCAATGCTTAGGATGTTCTGTCTTAGTATGCAATTTCAGCCCAGTTAGCTAATGGCGTTTCCTGTCGAGTCGGCCAGCTCTATGAATCAGAGGCTGTTAATAGCCCATCGGTAATGCGGCTCACGCTGAGCTGGGCTGCGCTGGTCCCCGGGGGCTCTGGCTCTATGGCAGATCCATTATTCATGGTTCAACCTGGGCTGCTGGGAGCCAATGACACCTGAAGCAGCACAATCACTCAGGGCTTGGAGGGAGATGCCCCTGCCAGGACTGGAGGGCTGGAGGTCAATCCACCCGAAGACCCGCGAAGCTCAGGTTGTGCCAAAGCTGTTCCCACGACTCCCCGGGCAGATAAGAGACCACCAAAGAGCAAACGCCTGTGAGTTTGAGGCAGGACATGTGTTTGTGCGCTTCTCAAATATTGACAGTGGTGATGTTCAGCAACCGCTCTTTTACATTTCTGCATTTGCTATATTGCTTCAATTTTGCAGTCGTGATTTCTGCTGACATATCATGCTGCACAGCATTTTGTGATTATTAGGCCAATAATTTATACACATCTATATGCACATTCTCTTTTGTGCATTTTAAGAACATATTTAAATATTTTATTGTATTATATTTAGGCATTTTCAGATTATTGTTGTTGAACAATCTATACACATCAATGCACATTCTCTGTTATCAATTGAGTGCATCCTTGCTGAATAAAAGTATTAGTAATTCGGAAACACTTTACAATAATGTTGTATTAGTTAACGTTACTTAATGCATTAGTTAACACGAACTAACAGTGAACAACGCATCTGTTCAGCATTACTTAATCTTTGCTCATGTTGACTTATTCATATACGAATGCTTCTCTTCACATTAACAACTTAATTAGTTAACGCTGATTAATATATTAGTTAACATGAACTAAGGGAATTTGTGAACCTTGTTGTAAAGTGTACACTAGTGCAATATTAACTAATGTTTAACTATTTGTGGGTTAATTACAAAGCATTCATCATATACCTTAAATGAGTGAAAGCCATTCAAGCATCACTTACATTTTCAGAAACATTATTATATTTTATTATTACATAACAGTGGTATACATTATATACATTTATATTATATAATCAATGTATTAAATAAACAAACAAACAAACAGAGAGAAGAAGGAGGTGTTTCTCCTAACATTAACTGAGCAAGCATGGACAAACAGTTGGTAATCACCTTTGCTTTTTAAAGCTGCTATTTTCGATGAATGTTATTGAACAGTCTTCCAAGAGGACCATTTCTATCCCGCTTTCCAAGCCAGTAAATCCACTCTATCAGACGTTGTCTTAATAGGTCCAGTCCGTCCTGTTCCCGCGGGCGATAAGCCGCCGAATCCAGAGAACACTAAGTGAAAATAGCAGTATTTTGTAGTGATATGCTATTTACACAGTGCAATAGCTTTAGATTCTATTTATTCTATGTTAAAATAGCAGGATTCTGCTAATTAGTTATTGCAAATATTGAATAAAAGGGTATGATTAATTGTGGCGAAAAACATTATTAGAGAAAAACATTACTTATTGCAAATAGTGGCAATTATCTGCACCTCTGCATTCTAATACCTTATAAAACAGTATATAATAACGTATTGAGTGTAATTTTTTTAAATTTTACTTCAAATGATTAAATGGATGCCACCTTATGCGACAAAAGCCCTCCCTACACCTACCCTAACCCTACTCGATACTTTATGTTCAACTTTTTGATTATTTCCTTCATTTTTATTAAAAAAAACAAATGCTTTTCTGATGTGATTTGAAAAGGGAGAAAAAAAGTTTGCCAAAAGGCAGATTCGAACTCCGGTCGATCGTGTCAAAAGGAGTATGACACACGCTTTACCGTCTGCGCCACTGAATTTAACAACTGATGATCGTCTTTTGCAAATTTGACTATCGCAATCATACCTTTGTGGGTGGAGTTAGTGTAAATAGCCTCTGCCAACAACCAGGCTATTTGCACTTAAATAGACACCCCGATTTTTTTTTTATATTCCCAACAATTAAACAGTTGCCCACAGAAAAAAAAACAGGGGGTGCTGCAAATTTAAGACTCTGCCATGCCCCCCTAAAACAGCTCATTCAAACACGCCCCCACATGTCTACGTCATGATGTGGAAATATTTGCATAACACCGCCCAAATGTTCACGCAAAGAAAGAAGGCGTGGTTTCAGTAACCGCAGTAGTGTTGATGCAGCCGTGTCAAGGAGACGCTGTGTGCTTCTGTGTGAAAGCAAAAGCACTTTATTTAGCCTTCCAGAAGTAGATGCCTTTAGGAATCATAAAGATTACTTACAACAGAACAGCACAGCCCAGATGTTATCACAACACATTTTATGGACGACCGTTTCGTGAACCTAGGAGAGGAGGTAATTCTGACTTTGCTATGACAATCTGGCGCTTCTGAATCAGCGACTGTATTTGCTAGTATTTAAGTATGACTGTTCAAATGCGAGTTTTGCGCATCGCGTGTGTGTGTGTGTGTGTGTGCACGTGTGTCACATCACAGCACGTCAGCTATCTTAATCGTGGCTTGTGTGCAGATACATAGGAGCATCATCATCACTGTGTCTGTCACGCGACTCTGTTCCCCTCTTGGGCTTGAACTGATAGTAAAACTACGGACATTATTAACTGTCTTTACTTTTATTTTGAAAGCAAGCTCGTGATTATGGAAAGGGGCATTACATTTCCGACGAGTGCTTGTGGTGTTCAGCCAATCACAATGCACTGTGCCAGTTGGCCAATCAGAGCAGACTACACTTGCCAGAAGGAGGGACTTTCTAGAAAACAATGCGTTTGAGAGAGGACCTACAATAATGTACAGTATTTGAAACTAAACACTAAAGCATGTCAACATATTCTGTTACACCAAATACACAAAATTATGATCTTTAAAAAAGCATCATATGACCCCTTTAAGCAATGCTGAACAGATGTGTTGTTAATTTTTAGTTCATTTTATTTAATGCATTAACCACAACGTTAACTAGTTCATCTGTTAATGTAAAAAGATGCATTAGTAAATGTGCAAGTAAACATTAGCAAAACATTAAGTAATGCTGAACAGATGCGTTGTTCACTGTTAGTTCATGTTAACTAATGCATTAACTAATACAACCTTATTGTGAAGTGTTACCAGAAATTCAGTGTATTAGCATTATTTTATGACATGTGTATGTGATTTACAGGACTCCCAGTTTTACGTGAAGCTCCATTAAATGTTGATTTGATCTGGTTTGTTTGGCTGCAGTTTCCTCGGCCCACAGCGAGAGGTTATTACGGGACCCCACATTTGTCACCCACGACGATGCTGGAATTTGGGGCCAAATTTAATTTCTTTTAAGAGCAACATTCGTCAGCGAGGATGTTGTTCATTAACAGCGCCTGCAAGTTTCAAATTGGAGTACAATTATGTTGAAAGCGAGCGAGACTTATGTGTAAGTGTTCCTTAAGGTATTTAATGAGTTTTGGCCAGCTCTTCGCTCATGTAAATCTTAGTTTCACAGAGGAAAGTTTTATTGCGCCGCGGCTGCTCTTTCAAAGCTCAGAGACTTAATGGTGTTCTCAATTATCTGCATTTAAAAGATTGACTTGTTGTGTTTCGGCTAAAAATAGAGAGAAATGAGTCAATAGTTGTCATAGAGTAAGAGTATCATTAGTATCATTGTGATACTATTGTAGTTTTTAATAATAATTTGAATCAGTTTTGTTTTTATCTCATCCATATTTATTTTAACTTTACATGTGTGTGTGTGTGTGTGTGTGTGTGTGTGTGTGTGTGTGTGTGTGTGTGTGTGTGTGTTTGTCATCTTTAGTAGATTTTGAAGAGAAACGGTTTTTGTGCACAAATCAATCATTCCCATTAAGTTAACAATTAAACAATATTTTTTTTTACATTTTATGTTTACTTTGATAGTAATACATTATTATTTATATTTATATTATTTATATATTTAATATAATTTACGTATATATGTGTGTATATATATATATATATATATATATATATATATATATATATATATAATATATATATAATATATATATTTTTTTTAAATTTATTTATTTTATTTTTTTTATTAATAGTAATTTATTTTTTTTGAATGTCATCATCATATCATCAATCATTTTTTGCCTTTTTATTTATTTTGAAATTATTTTTTAAAATATGCTATATAGATTATCATTGTTTTTTTTTTGTTTTTGTTTTTTAATTTAATGGTTTTACTTTTAGTTAACTATAATAACCCTGGTAATAAGCCATAAAATGAATGTGCACAGTAGTTCAAATTATTTAAATTTAGGAGAATATGATGAGAAATATTTGAGTTTATACCAAGATGGATGCAAACTTTGGTAACTTGGCAAATCTGAGCATAGTTTTTTTATTTTTTATTTTTTTATTTTAAGATTTGAAAACATTCAGCATCATCTAAATTCGCATTACGAATCAAAATGACTCTTGAATTTATGCTAACTAAACTGGAAATACAAGGGCAGCGAAGACGTGACTCAGGCAAAATCAGCATGATTGTTGCATATTTACCTCGAAGTACTGAATTTGTTCTTTGCCATCTGAAAAGCTTGCGTCATGTCATTTTCACCTCCACATCTGTGAAGTCAGCAGCACTGGCTGCAAGCATATATAATGGTTTATAATAGCAGTTGTTACATTTATTAGCCTTCAATGTACTTGCTTCTAAATCAATAAATTCAACAGGTCTGTGGGTTTTCCGTATATATCAGCGCATATTTCCCAGCTCCCACATTATTAATGCATCTCACCAGTGAAGTCATAACAAATAATAAATCACACCAGGGACCAGAACCTTTCACATTAAGTTCATGTTCTGTTTCACTGGGCTGGAAAGAAGGCAAACGAAAGAAAAGAAAACACACGAACAAACGTTCTGGTATCTCGGAGATCAATCCGCTTCTGTGACTTTCACCCATCCTAGTCATTATCCTATTTATGGATATAATGGGCTGAGTAAGTGTGATTATTTTGTGTGTGTGTGTGTCTGTGTGTGTCTGACCTTCCCAGCCACCAGCATCTTAACAAGCTTGTTTTTTTTTTTTTTTTTACACTGTGTATTCAGATGGGAAACTGCAAGTAAACTGTAGTTGTGGAAATGTAAATCTTTCCTCATCTCCTGCTATTTTCCCTGTTATTGTTTTTCAGTTATTAATTCATATGAATGAGAATGCAAGATATGTGTGTGTTTGACAGTGTATAGGAACACCTCGGGGTTTGATTTAATGGTTGCTGTTTGGCAACTTATTTGTAACCAGAAAATGGTTTCTTGGAATATACAAAACTTTGGGGTTGGAATGATTTATTTATTTTTTTATGTTTTTGAAAGAAGTCTTTTTTTGTGCATATATAAGGCTGCATTTATTTGATAAAAAAAAAAAAAAAAAACAGTACAATTGTGGAATATTATTATTACACCTTAAAATAACTGTTTTCTATGTGAATATATGTTAAAATGTATCAAAGCTGAATTTTCAGCATCATTACTCCAGTCTTCAGTGTCACATGATCCTTCAGAAATCATTCTAATCTGCTGATTTGCTGCTCAAAAAACATTTCTGATTATTATCAATGTTGAAAACAGTTGTGCTGCTTTATTTTTTTCTGGAAACTGTCATAGATTTTTATTTTCAGGGTTCTTTGACGAATAGAAATTTCAAAAGAACTGCATTTATTTAAAATAGAATGCTTTTGTGGCATTATAAATATCTTTACTGTCGCTTTTGATCAATTTACGCACATTCGGTTTTTCACAGGCAAGCAACACCCACATTTGTAGGCTGACTATACATACGCTATATTATTTTTAGTTGCATGTAATGGAGAAAATAGTTTGCAAAGCACATTTTAGCATGCAGATGTATTAGTGAACGGCACATCTTGTTAAATCTGCCTCAGATGTATTTTTGTCAATACCCACACATGCCTATATAATGAGATTTTACAGAAATCCTCGTAAACAAAGCCAACGATCTATGAAATGCTCTTGAGCAAGCAGAAGTTGTGAGATCATCAAAATTTTAGCAAAAGTGCATTGTACAAGATCAGAGTTCATAACCTACAGAAGACAAGAGAGAAATACTAATCTTACACACCTGATCTACTCATCACGCCATCTTTAGCTCAACCCTCTGCATTCCCAGCTTCTTTGTAGTGTCAGACTGCCAGCAAATTGCTCTGAGACTATTTGAGGGAGTTTTTACTTGATGCTTTAAATTGCTTTAATAGCAGAAGCTGACATGCATAATTTGTTATTTTCCTCCCTTAATTCTTGGCAAAATGGAGTCTATCAGCATTAGACCCCTGAGACGCTGGATTCCTCGCCCTTTTCAGGCGAAATTAGGCTGAGAAGATATTGCTGTATTTCTGCATACACTGAGATTAAGTTGCAGCTCTGTGTGTTCATAGAGAGGGGCTCCATATGTCTGAGCGTCGCCGCGTGGCTGTAGCTATAATCGTAGAGCTCACATTTTATGTGATGCTTGTGCCTTTTTTCATTTTCACTTTATTTGAGCTTAATTTATTGCTTTTTCTCATAGATTCCCAATGCATTATTCTGCCCGGTGCCCTCTTTACTTAATGCTTGATTGTATGCATTTATGTTAAATGCATAAAAATGCATCTGTTAAATATATACATTAAACTATTGCGTTTTCTCCAAAATTCCCAATGCATTACTCTGCTCGATTACCTAATTGCATAATTTTTCATTTTAAGCTCTTACGTTAAATGCATATATGATTCATATTCATAAAATATGTTAAAGGGGTCCTATTATGCTTTTTCACTTTTTGAATTTTAGTCAGTGTGTAGTGTGTATGTTTGGGCATAAAAAGATCTACAAATTTAGTTTTTAAAAAATCCCTTTTCAAGAACTACAACAAATGGCTCATTTGGACTACAGCGTTGTTTCCCGGTGTTAGTGATGTCACAAAGCAGCCCATTAGAATATCAGTAAAATAAATCCCGCCTACGGAAATCCGAATGGTTGGCGGGTGGGGAGAACGCTTGGTAGAGCACTGCACATTTCAAAATCGAAACCTGGTGCAGGTGTTTTTATATCACTGTATTTCTGAAGGAAACCGACTGACTTCATAAAATTTTGGATGTCATTTTCATTTCATCTTTCATGTAATGTCTGATAAAGCAGCATTTGTGAGCGGAGCGCTGCTTTGTGTACAGCCTTACCGGGGAAACCTCCATCTCTACCACTCCAACAGCACCTCCTGCTGGCAGAGAATGAATTTGCATTTATATGCTGCCACAAATAGTGTAAATTTGTGGGACTATGGTATAAATAAATTCAACTGTAAAACAGATTGACTGCAATTCATGTTATAATTTTAGAATTAAAGAACAATAAACATAATACATATTACCGTTGCACTTATCTGTACATAGTAAATGCAGTTATTTTTAAGCTGTTGTTGACATCCTACCTAAAACATGTTTTAGCCCAAAAAAACAAAAAAAAAAACTACAACAATAACGTTACCACTCTAATATGCCTTGCAATATCCGTGAGTACAAAGGTTCTACGCGATCCTCTTGTTCAATATTCTCGTGGTCTGAATCCGGCTCAAATTTATACGACAATATTGATGCCATCCTTAACTGTTGCGGAGCAGATGAAACTTGCTGCTTTGGCAAGGGGCGGGGCAGTACTGAAACACCGTCTAAGCTGTTCGCCAATCACAACGCACTGGAACAGCTTACCAATCACAACACATTTTGTTTTTCGGAAGGCGGGCTTCATCAAACCCGGAACTAATCGAGCCGTTTGTGCCAGGCTGGGGAGAAAGGTATTGTAATAATGTAAATTATGTGAAAAATAATGTGATTTTCGAACCACCAAGCATGAGAGCATGTTCTAGTACATCCCCAAAACAAAATCACGACTTTGTAAAAGAGCATAATAGTGTAAAATGTGTTAAAATTTATTAATTGCTTTTTCTCAGAGATTTCCAATGCATTACTCTGCCTGACATCGTCATTACATAATTTTAGATTTTATGTTTTTGTTGAATGCGTAAATATGCATCTTTGTTGAATGAATCTGTTAAATACATAAAATGTATAAAATGCGTTGACATATTTTTTCTTACAGATTCACAATGCATTACTCTGTCCAATGACCTGAGTGCATAATGTTTGATTTTATGCATTTATGTGTAAAATACATTAAAATATAGTTTTTTCTTAGTTTTTTCTTTCTTTTTCTTTTTCTTAGATATTCCCTATGCATTTCTTTGCGCATTGCATAATAATGTTTCATTTGTGCATGTGCACAAAAATGCAGCTTTGTTAAATTAAATGCATAAAATAAGTCAAATGTGTTAAAATTAGGGATGCACGATATTATCGGACCAATATTGGAATCGGGCGATAATGGCTTTAAATGTAAATATTGGCATTGACCCGATATGAAAAATTAGGCCGATATGTCTTACTGATAAGAGGAATACATTAACTCATATGCTCAGGGTGTGCTAGCGATTAGATCACGTCAGAATTGTGGCTCATTCTTGAAGAAAAGTTTTGCCTGAATGGTGATTGGATTCACTGTTTTGGATCACTGCATTTAAACTGAGAATGCATGTACAGAATGACGCGTTCGGGGTATGATAGAGTAAACAGTAATAGCACGTGCAGCAGCAGCCTCCCCAGGGTCCTAATGCCTGCTCTGCAAGTAGTTTTAATTCCGTAGCAGCCGCTGTTGGCCTACTTCTAATAAAATGTAAGCAAAATACACAAATAATATTTAGACTGTGATTTTTATTTATTCTGATTAAATAAAGCAGTAATTGATGCCATGTAATTAAAATCATGAGTATGTTTTGATTTAAAGATCAGAAGCTATAGCTTACATGAAGAACAACAACAACAACAAAAAACACAAACATGACACTTAAATAATTTTAAATATACTGATTTATTCATTAATGTGTAATGTATTATAGTTTTTAAACAAATTATGAGCTCAAAAAGATTTTCAGAATTTTTACAACTCTTTAGACCATTTAAAAATGTTAAATCATAAAATAAAATGTTAAGGTTACCACTGCAGTGATTAATATATAGTTTATTTAGTTATTTTCAAATCTTCAATGTACTGTCATTATAAAATAACTTTATTATTGTTTTATTTAATTCTAACAAATAAGTTCTTGTTAAAATCTAACCAAAATTAAAAATAATTATAAATCGGCATCGGTTATCGGCCAAAATGAGCTGAAAATTATCGGCATATCGGATATCGGCAAAAGTCTAATATTGTGCATCCCTAGTTAAAATGCTTTGAAATGTCACTTTTTCTCAGAGATTACCAATACATTACTCTGTCCAGTGATCTCATTGCATAATAATGTTTGATTTTATGCATTTCTGTTAAATGCATAAATGCATCCCTGTTAAATGCATCTGTTAAATCCACATAATGTTTAAGTGTGTTAAAACATTGCGTTTTCTCAGAGATTCCCAATGCATTACTCTGTTCGATGAACTTGTTAAATAATTTTAAATTTTAATGCATTTTATTTGTGAAATGCATAATATGCATTCAAATATGCATCTTTTTAATCTATGGACACACGTAAACCTGGTTTTATCCTCCTTACTACAAATTGATTGCTTTGCTAACCCAGGATTATGTCTTCTTAATGATGATACTGGTCTCTGTATAAGTTTAATACAAAAGAGAATGTTGTTTGCTGTTTTTACGGCTGCAAAGAAGACAATTATACAGAACTGGTTTACACCGCACATGTGTGGAAAAACATATTGGAGACATAGCCTCCTGAAAATAGTGACTTGTGAATGTACAACAGCGCGAATTAATGAGGCCAAGCCCTCTACTATTGATGCCTGGCAGTGTTTTTTCTTTAACATATTTGATTATATAAAGGAATTACTTGTTTTGTTTTTCTTTTCATCCCTCCCTCTCTCTCTCTTCCTTTTGACTGGACTCTTTAAAGTATTGATTATATGTCTGTATTTATTTTTTATTTTTTGTAATGGATGTTATGATGTTGTGTGTAAAAAAAAAAACAATAAAAAGCTGATAACAAAAAAAAAAAAAAAAAACATGCATCTTTTGAAGGAAGGGCTAAATTCAGGCAAATCCAGAACTGGCAGCTGTGATGAAGTTAGTGGGAAATAAAATATCTAATGTTAGTTAAGGACTAGTTTTGTGTGCATTCAAAGTTGGATGCAGTTGAATAAATGCCACTATTAGCTTTGCATTTGTTTGCGTATGTAATGCTAGCGTTTGTTCTGCAGGTGCACGAACATTTACACATCTGTCTGTGCTTTAAACTGCATGTTTGTCATTTTTTCCGCCATATGCCTGAAGCTCCACCATGTTTATATGACATTTCCTGTAAATCCCTGCTGGAAAAAAGCTAACTGTAACTGGAACATGATAACTAGTTTCTTGCTGGTCTAAGCTAGTCATTAGCTGGTCGACCAGCCGTCATGCTCCAAAAACCAGCATGACAACTTGAAGCTAGCTGTGCAGGGATTGCACTTTTTCTAAGAAAGAAGAAAGTATGAGATGAATATTGACGGTTGTCCGGACTGATCAGTGCTGCTTTGTTATAGCTGCTGGAGGTGGTACCAAGGTAATCTTGCTGGTTAAGCTAATTAAATAGCCTGAAGGGGAAGCTGGTATCCCATTATGGTGCTCAGCTTTCCTGGTCTTTTCTCCAGAGATGAAAAAGAAGCTCAATTTGCTTCAAGTGAACTCTAACAAGTGGCTGAATAAGTAGATAGTTCCAGGTTTATTTCTGCTTTAGTTCTCATTAATAATGCCTCATTACTGCGTTAGCTGGAGTTGCTATGCATTCGTTTAATTGCAGACAGAAGTCTATAGTTCAGGAAAGTGGGATAATTTGTGTAAGAAGACGCTCACCAGTTAAACGGCTTGTCACTCATGCACTCCCGGTACACATCAGTCAAATTAAATGCTGCTTTGTTTGACAGACAAATAACGTCTTGGCTATATTGTGTTCCTATATCACCTACTACTCCTTGTGCATTCGCTAGCTTCCATTTTCTCACCCTTTTGCCACAGATTAATGTGTTTGACAAGCCACTGAGCAAGAAAATGCATTAATTGCTACTCAAAGCAGAGAGCTATCTTGGGAGCTCTTGTTCAGAAAATGAAGTATTTTTCTTTTTCTTTTTTCCTCTCCGAGACACCATGTGCTGCTGGAGAAGGAGCCGTGTGCTCTGGATCAGAAAGCAGGGTTTTTTGGGGGACTTTGCGGATCGGCGCACGTGGCCTCTGCTCGGAAAGCAACAGCGATTTGATGAAGGCCTAATCAGCGAAATGGCATGATGATTCAGCTTGCTGTGGCGGCCGAACAAAGCAGCTCTGCCTAAATCTGCCACACGACATCCAGTCTTGTTCCACACGATGAGAATTCTTGTTGATTTTTTTCCCACTGCATTATGATTTTGGCAGTCTGGACTCGCGTTTGCCTTCTTTTTTTCCCCTCGACTTTAACAGGGAATCCTGATGTCTACAAAGAACAAGGGATGTTTTTACAACTCATAAATGTTGCAGCTCTTGATCCTGAATTGATTTCAGACAGAACTGTTAAGAAAAACTCAATGAACCTTTTGATCTGCACTGTACTTCTGAGTCAGGCAAGCTCTCTGGTGTAAATGCACGCCGCACACTCTCTGGGGAGGCTTGAAGTCTTACATTACATTATTTTTTTTTTCTTTTATTGTTCTGCTTCTGAATAAATGCAAGAGCTTGAAAAAAAAGCCAATTTGGACCTGCTTAAATTTCAAGAAACATACTCTGTGCAAGCACCTGAATGCAAATGCATCATGAAATGTTTCGGAGCACATAATGCAAACAAAAATAGGCATTGTATTTTCAGCACTGCCACAAGGGGTGCTATAGAGCGTAAACCAGCTTCTTTTATGACCAGTTTTCTCTTTTAGGTCAGCTATTGTCATAATGCAGCAACAATGTGAACAGAAATTGGATTCAAATTGGATTTGGTTTGTACTGCAGAGTTTGTTGGCTCTTTTGACAAATTGCTTGTGATTTTCCTTGTTTGTAAATTGTTTTCGATAAAAGCATCAAAGCATGTTAAATTAATGAATTTGCACTACTGTTAAGTTGGGAATAATTTATGCATTAAATTGATCAAAAGTTACAATAAAAAGTTTTTTTTTTTTTTTTTACAAAAGATAAATAAATAATCAATCAAATAAATAAATGTTATATAAAAAAAATACCAAAAAAAATATATATGTAAATTATATCTAAAATATCTATTCATTAAAGAGCCCTGAACAAAAAAAAAATGAAGCATTAAAAATGATCTAATTTCAACATTGATAACATTTCTTAAGCACATTAAATAAGCATATTAGAATATTTTCTATCCGTATTTGCACTTGGTTTCAAAGAATAGATCTCATATCTGAGTGTATCTGTTTTTTTTTTTTTTTATACATTTGCATTTTTTTATTGCTTGTTTAAAAATAGACTTTAATAAATATATGATTTTATTTTCTAGACTTTGTAGACCAGCTTGACTTGTTTAAAAAAAATATTGTGATGATATCACATCATGCCACCATGGTAAATATGCAAAACACATACTATTATCATAGTATCGTGGGACTTTTGTTTTTAGGATGCTAATATGTTGGTTTTACCGTAACTGGTCATTTACTACTATAAACTATTTTATACTGTTTAATGATCAGTTAACCCATAAGCATTCAGTCACAGAAATATGAATGACATTATTAAGTCATAAGTATTGATTATCAATACCCAATACCAACAATAAACAATCAGGGGTAGTGATATATAACGCATCACACAAAAGTCTCCTGGACGGTTTATCGTCATTTCTGCCTTTCAAACTCTCTCTGAAGATGCATATCCATTTGGCCATGAGGGCAAATATCAATCTCGGAGTGTAATTACAGGGGGCAGAGCCAATAGAGAAGGGGATTATGGGAGATGAATGGAGGAAGTCTATGATATTAACTCTACTTTGCGTTTGCAGTGCCAGGTAGGGGACATGCAATTTCTGCTTTTCTGATTGATAATTTAAAAAGCCAGCTCAGAGTAAACAGGCACTGTGATGGCATCGGTCGGTGTCCGGGGGGCGGCCGTGTTAATGAATGCATGCTCAGGTCTGGTTGTGTTAATTGCTGAGTGATGGGAAAGAGAGAGAGTCTATGGAGAGTGCAATCGATGTGAACGAGGCCTGTTGTTACTGGTCTGTCAAGAGTGGATAACTAGGCAATTTCTCCAGTGTGTTTAGGGAGTGTGTGTGTGTGTGTGTGTGTGTGTGTGTGTTTGTGCAGGTGGATGCGTGTGCTGCATGGACATTGGCTTTGGTGGAAGTGAATGTGAATACTGATCCGTGTGCGCAGGAGGAAACACACAAGTGTGTAGAGTAAGATGTCTGAAGTGCCAGTACTTTGGGACCAAGCTAATGCTCTATTAATGCAAACAATGTAATGATGCAAATCTTTCTATAATTTGATAGTAATTAGTCCTTACAGAGCCACTTGGCAGATCATCAGCGAAGTTAGGTCTCTATTGCATCTTCTTGCAAAAACTTAAATATAAAAATGTATATTTATTATTAAATCGCCATTGCATGCAACTCTTCTCTCTAGTTGTCGCATTGCCATTCATTGTTATCATAATAATCCATAGGCCTATAGTTTGACAAGTAGCTTTATTAAATTAGCATTTTATCTTCGAACATCTGATACTACTGTTTAAATACATGCAAAACTATATGTTTAGTTTATGCTAAACTATATATTTACCATCTCAATATCTGTTGTTAAACATTAGTCTTTATCGCATAAATCATAATTAAATGTACAACGGTTTTCTAGTTTCATATAGTTTGATGACTAGTTTTATTCATTTTATATTCGAACATTTGATACCACTGTATAAATGCATGCAAAACTATAGATTTACTTCCTCTTTAAGTTGTTTTATTTGTTCTATTACTATTTTTCTGCTTTATTTTACAGCTTGAAGCAGTGTTTACTTAACTGATATTTGAATATTAACTATAATTGGCTAATTATAGTTAATATAATTATATATATATATATATATATATATATATATATATATATATATATATATATATATATATATATATATAT
Source organism: Acrossocheilus fasciatus (assembly GCA_036784905.1). Lineage (NCBI taxonomy): Eukaryota > Metazoa > Chordata > Actinopteri > Cypriniformes > Cyprinidae > Acrossocheilus > Acrossocheilus fasciatus. Next base: position 31,945,447 of record CM071943.1, on the reverse strand, counting down.
ATATATATATATATATATATATATATATATATATATATATATGTACACACACTTTTATAAATCATAATTACATCAAGAACAATTCTATCTAGTTTCTGATATTGCCATTCAGGCTTATTTTTGGATCACTGTCCTTTAAAAAAAAAGAAAAAAAAAGAAATACAAATTAGTTTTATTAATTTCATATTTTAGACTTAAACATTTGATACTACTGCTAAATACATGAAAAAAATAATATATTATTTAATTAGTTTTTCCGTTGTTTATTTGCTCAGTTTGTGTGTAATTGAATATTATGATTATTAACTAATTTAACAATTTTGTACATAATTTAGAATTTTTGAATGTTTGATACCTCTGTTTTTTTTAAAATAAGACAACAATAATAAAAACAACTAGATATACTGTATTTCTTTTTCAATTGTTTTTTTCCCCCCATTTTTTTGTTTCGTTTTGTTTTGTTTTATTGCTAATTAGCGGCTTTATTCTTTATTTCTTGAAGCTGTGTTTACTTAATTGATGTTTCAGTGTCAGTTAATGAATACGAACTAATGTTTTAAATGTAATACTATTTAAATTGAAATGTAATGTTAATATCCAAGTCATAACACAATTTGATAGTAATGATTTGAATCTCTACACATAAATAGCACATTTGTTTGTTCTTTGATATTGTAATTGGAGAGATTTGAGCAGTATCGAATCGACAGCCTCAGTCTCGCGGTGAGCATCTGTTGTCTTGGAGCTCATGACAGGGGAGTTCAGGTTGGAGGCAAGCAGAGCAGATGACAGTACTTGAAAGGTGATTGCGTGTTGCGGTTTAAAGTGTGTATGTGATATGACGAGTGTGTGTTTGTGCATATGAACCCAAGACAGGTTGCAGCTGACAGCTAAAAACAAAACAGGTCACCTCTCACGGGGAAACAAATCCTCCATGGAGACACTTCAGCCCTGCAGTGCGAAAAGCCTTGTAATGAATTCATTCAAAATGTTTATAGCCAAACATCTGAAGCCATAAACTAGATCTCATTTCAGCTCGAGACAAACCGATTTTGTCGGGGCTAACTTCCTAATGCGCTGCAATGAAAATACATCTTAGAGATCTAATTACTTTAGGAAATAACCTTTATTAATTCATCTCTAGTGCATTTGCCACCTTTCTCTTATATTGTACCATTTTAAAGTGGCAAAAGGCCACACGAATAACCGGCTGAAAATGTCATAGTGTCCTTGTAGATTTTCTTTATGATCGCAGTCGAGTCGCCGTCTAACGCTGATGAATTGCTTTTAGTAAATGCTAAAACCTGTGTGTGTTTTCACCATATGTCTCCAGAATTGTCCAACAGTATGATGTTATCATATATGTGCAGCAAATGCATTGATAGAATGCTACATTTATCATGATTACATCTTCTTTAGTCTGTCTAAAGTTGGTCTGTTTGCACTTTGCAGTGCATTTTGGTCAAGAAGAGCTGCATAAAAGCAACTTTTACATGGTTTTTCTACAAGGATTTGATGCTACTATGGACAAATGTTTCTTAGTGACTAGTATTTCATTAGAAGTATTAACCAATTTGTTTCCAGCCGTACTTGTGCACAGACACAATATTCACTGTAAAAACCAAGATGTCTCAGTCCTGTTGAGTTTTAGCTCTTCATACTTTAGTCTAGAAACTAACAAAGTTCCTACATTTGAACTGTAATATCTAGAATTTCTGATGGATTTGATTTAGTAAATGCTAAAACCTGTGTCATATGTTTCCAAAAGCATGATGTTATCATATATGTGCAGCAAATGCATTGATAAAATCTGACGTTTTTCCATGTTCTTTGATACTACTAACATGGATAAATTTGTTTTAATAACTAGTTATTCCTCAAAAGTTTTCATTGTTTCAGTCCTGTGAGTTCTAACTCATTTGTTTCCAGCCATAGTTGACTCAGTATTCAATGTAAAAACCAATATGGCTCAGTCCTGTTGAGTTTTAGCTCTTCATACTTCAGTCTAGAAACTAAATCGGTATAAGCCGTTTGCAGTGTATTTTGGCTACAAGTGCCATGTGAAGCAACCTTTACATTTGAGTTCAAGCCAATTTGTTTCCAGCCTTCCAGACTCGATATTCGCTGTAAAATCCAATATGCTCAGTCCCGTTGAGTTTTAGCTCATCATACTTGAGTCTAAAAACTAAATCAGTCTGGAAATCAAAAAAGCTCCTATATTTTGCCTCAACAGCGGTCATCTAAATGGACAAAACCCCATCAACACATCCATGCTTTCTTGTTTTTATAGATCCCGGGGTCTCGTCTCGGCTAATGGCTGCGCTCCTGATGTCCGTGGCGCCTTTGTATGTACGATCGAATGGCTCTAAAAGGCTAAATATATGTCCTGTTGCTTCACTGAAAGCCAAGAGACCCCCTTGATCTGGTGCTGTTTGTCTGTCAGGGCATGTTGAAGCACTGAAATGATGTCCTTGGATTGATTTGAGAGATGGAGTCAAAATATGTACGGCGCAATCGAATTGATCTTTATTACAGGGTTTCAGAAAGTGGTGACTGCTGTCATTAGCTGAAAATGGATCCTGTGGCGTGTGGAGGTTTGCAACTTTGGCAGGTTGTCATTTGTGCGTATTTTGCAGGGCTTATTTTCATATTCGTTTCATTTTACTGTCATTTCCTGTTAAAATGCAGGAGTAAATAGAAACAGGGTTGAAAGCTCTTGCGGTTGCATGAGGCATTGCATTAAAAAAGGCAAACAAACCCCAAATTCTAGGGAATGGAATAAAAATGTCACTTTCAAAACGGCGAAATAAATCAAATGATCTCACCGCACACCACCGACTGTCATCCGTAGCTTTTATTGGCTGCCGTCTCTGAAAAGCAAGTGGTAAACACTCCATCAGAGGAAGTGCACAATGAGAGGAGAGAAACATGATTAACAAATATCTCTCTCAACGCTCGCTGCTGCAAAGAGAGATTTTGTCTCATAAGCCCTTCAATCATTCCCTCGAAAACCAGAATAATATTTGTTTCTCTCATCGGCTGATTTTACCACTGTGTGTAAGACGGAAAGATCTAAAATGCTTGTAATATTAGTGGCAGCAAGCTCTCAGAGGAAACATTTCATCGCTCAGAGGTTGTTCTTTCATGACTCAGTAGATAATGTAATGCAGTTCTTGGTGGTGTTTCGTTTAAATAAACTTTATATGTTGTTTGTTTTTTATCTTAAAATTCCTTAGGAAGCAATAATGAGCTTTTGCATGTTAATTTAGGTTTTTGTCACTAGCTACAAGCAACAAACATCAGGACGTTTGGTTAGTCGCTTCATTTCTAATTCTGATCCAGTTCACCACATCACTGCTGAATTTATTAACATCCACAATTATAAAATTACAAACCTTTTAGAATATGCATTTGATGTTGCTTTTAGTTAACCTATAGTTAAATAAATAATAATAATAAATACCTTGAAAAAGTAAACATTAACTAAAAATAAATAAGCAAACAAATGTATTTAATTTCATCTGGTTGCCAAAGCAGCATTTCTTATTTTCAAAATAACTGAGACTAAAGCTGAAAATAAATAAATAAAAATAATAATAAAAACTAGACATATTGAAAAATACAATAACTTTAAAGGTGCCATAGAATGGAAAACTGTATTTACCTTGGTATAGTTGAATAATAAGAGTTCTGTACATGGAAATGACATGCCGTGAGCCTCAAACACCATTGTTTCCTCCTCATTATGTAAATCTTGTGCAAGCAAAAGACCACTGAAAAATGGGGGAATCAGAACATAACACCTACTGTCACGTAACAGTCGGGATCACTAATAGTTACGCCCCAACATTTGCATATACCCACCTATGTTCTAGGCCAGCCGCCAGCCGAACCTGCACAGCCGAATGGTATTGTGAAGAAACAAGAGAGGATAATAGCGAAAATGGCAGATTATGGAAATAAATGTTATGTTCCAGGCTGTGCAGGGGATGTGATGTGCAGGGATGGGTTGGTGTCTGTATTCAGAAAGGCACAGAAAACAAATAACGTGAGCCACTAAAGGGACATGGTTAGCTGCTAGCGGTAGCCTGTTACATTACAGTACATAAGAGTTCACTTACCACATAAACAGAGTAAGGAGAGATGACTGAGGATGATGGCGAATGATCTACAGATCCTGAGCACCACTGACAAGCATCTGATCTTGTAAAATGTGTGGTAAGTACTGCTGCTCCATAGTATAAACAGAGTACGTGTGATCACGAATCTCGAAAGTGAAACTAAAATGCGATCGTGCATTCGAAAGCAGTTTCAATGGCCCGCATATTAATAGCAGCTCCCTAATGCCCGCATATTAAATGGATAGTTGACAAATAAAAATGTCCTATGGTGTGACATAGCAAAAATGTAGAAAAAAAACTTTACAAATAGCATGAGAGAGGTTTATCTTCAATGTTTTCTTTTTTTTTTTTTTTACATTTTTCTGTCATACCATAGGACACATTGATATGTCAACTACCCATATACAGTATAATTTTCCAACTATATAACTGCGAGAGAAAGTATTGAAATATATATTTTCCCTGTGTTTCCTTCCTGCCGTGTGAGCTTCTGAAATGAGCCGCACTGTGAAACAGCCAATCAGAGCAGAGCTCAACATCGAGCAGCACTGTGAAGAAGCTAATCAGAGCAGAGCTCAACATTATTATTCATGACCCTTCCAAATAAGGTAATAATAGACCATTTCATTCTAGGGACAAATACTAGGGTTGTAAATGGACATGTAAAACCGTTTCTGGAGACTTTTTGCCCTTACCTAAGCCACATAACTTCTATGTAGATATTAGAGAACAATTTAAAATATTGTATCAATGCATTCTATGGCACCTTTAATAGTATCAGTAACTATAATAGTATCACAGTGACACTAACACTTGCACATCATCAGTAGCCTACAAAAGATATAGCCTTTGTTTTGTCTTTGTCCTTTGAAAAGTTAATATTTATTTTATTCTTGCTACTCTAGCTATGCATGGAGACATGGTTATTTTGTATTGTTTTGTTTTTTTCCTTGCAAAAATGTAAAATGGGGTATTTTGAGAAACTTCTGCGATGTTAAAGACTGCATGTGTGATTTTTCTTTCCTACAGAGCTGTGTCTCGTCTTACTCCTTCAATGTTTTAAACCTCTCAAATAAGAGTGAAGAAAACTGCCCTCAAAGCCTGGCTGATCAGGTCAGAGAGACCTAGTGGTGTAATGGACAGAGCAGACAGAGAGCAGCTCTCTAAAACACACAGTCATTCTCTGTAAAACCTTCAGATACTGATGCAATGCTCTGGCACTCTGGCATTAAATAGCTCTATGTTCTTGAGACAGGACAGGTAACTAATCTGTTGTTTTTAAACTGGGACTGACATTTAATGCATTCATTAATTGTGAAATAAACACAGTGAAAACATGCAATTAATAATGCCCATGCACTGACATCCATGCAAATAAGGAATTTTTCAAGAATGCAAATGCATTTTACAAAGTTGACTTACTTTTAACTTGACATAGCATCTTAAATGACACAAGACTCTGAAAAACAGCAAGATGCACCGTAAGATTAAGCAATGAACTGCAATGATTTATTTTTGCAGTTCAGTTTGCTGCTGCTAAATGTATTTAATTAAATGCATAGTTATATTTTCTTCATTTACTGACCGTCCTTTTTTTCGACTTTCTTCTTTTGCAAAGCACAAATAAATATATTATGAAGGGAACTAAACAGCCCATTGAAATTGATTAAATTACTTTATGTTCAAACTTTAGATTCTACAAACTTAAATTGAGTACTAATATTGAATTTACTCTTTTTTTATTTTTTATTCTTGCCTGAACTAAATTATTTAATGTAGAAATTACATTTGTTTTTCTGTAGTATTTACTTCACCACAAAATAATTTTTATCAGTGTAGGTTAAGGGGTCTAAAATAATCTAAATCGCTTATTGATAAAATGATATAAATGCAGCATTGATACGAATATCTTAATGATATAAAAGATACGTAAATATTTGTACGTGTTTTAGCTAAAAATACGTATCGATTTGTACGTTTTAAACGTTGAAATACATCTAAATTGTACGTTTTAGCATCAATAAAAACGTATGTAAATGTTATGTATGAATACCTACGTATAAACATAGCTAGCTAAAATAAAAAGCTATTTGTGTATTTTGTTATTTTATATTTTGTTACATTCCAGTTAATGTTTATTTTATTTCAAGTATATAAGTTTAGTTTCAGTTTATAGTTAACTATAATTGCTCTGCTGCAAACCAGTGTGTTTATCATTATGATAATGAATCAAAATAGTATGATAATAAATACCATTTTGCAACGCCAAGCAGCATAACATGCTATTTTTGTACAGCTGAATTAACGAAGCGAATGACCCCGGGCACCTCGCACATTCAAGTTACAAATGGTTGCACCTGGTGGATAAAGCAGTATCATTTCATTAAATAAGCAGTCAGAAAACAGAACGCATGCAAACACAGACGTATCCAGTCTTCACTGTGAATCTGTGCACCCGTCTTTATGCATCATTGCTTCTTCCTATAATGTCCAAATAGTCCACAAAGCACAGAAGAGCCTCGCCAAATGAGAAATCAATAATGTCAATAGGAAAGCATTAAGATGGGCAGCCGCTCTTGAGTGTCCAACCCTAACTGTGGTCATTCCTCCATTTCTTTTCCCAAAATGTTTTTTTAAAAATATGTCTGCACCATTAGTGCTATTTTCAGGGAGTGACTCCTGATGATTGTGTGTCAGGATCTCATCAAACATCTCAGCATCTCTCAACAGCTGCGGCGGGTGTTTGTGCAGCAGACGTGGACGTCGAGTCTTTGTTGTGTTCTGCCTCATTTATTCCTGACCAATGACAAAGATTCCCCATATCTGTGATCCACTCCAGCACAACACATACAAACACAAACACACTGTTGTTTTTGCTGCTGGAAAGATCAATAAGGCTGTTTTTAGATGCTAGTGTGCTGACCCAGGGTTATTTTACCCCAAAAATGAAGGTTTTGACATCATTTATCAACGTTTAATGTCAAAATTGAGAGTGGTTCCGATTTTTGAGCTCTGCAAAAGTAGTCAATATTATTTGTGTGCCAAGTCTTCTGAAGTCATATGATGTCTTTTTTGTGAGGAACAAGGTCCAAATTTAAGTTGTTTTCTGCTGAAAAGTCTCCTGCAGCTCTTAAATGTCATTCATGCCTCATATCTCTCTACAGTGTAACTTCAGAAGACTCGGAATATAACACGGGTCGACTACTTTTACGATGCTTTTATGGTGCTATTTTGTTATTTTTGGAGCTTGACATCCTCTGGATGGATAACATCCATAAAATAGGAATATGGATCATGATGGTCCACTAGTCACCCTAGCTGAGTCATCGACTGGTAAGTGGACTTGTTTATGTACAGTATTATACCCGGCAAGGTGTTTTTGAAAAGAAAAAAAAAAAAAAGTCTACTATTCAAAATAACTTTTCTATGTGAATATATTGTAAAATGTAATTTATTCCTGAGATCAAAGCTGAATTTTCAGCATCATTACGTCAGTCTTCAGTGTCACATGATCCTTCAGAAATCATTTTTGAGAGAAATCTCTCCTGCTCACCAAGACTGCATTTATTTGATCAAAAATACATTAAAAATGTGTCACGGTGTCACATGATCCTTCAGAAAACATTCTGATATGCTGATTCGCAATGCTTCATTTTTGAGAAAACCATGCTGCATTTTATTTTTCTGCATTCTTTGATGGACAGAAAGTATTTTTAACATTATGAATGTCTTTACTGTCACTTTTGATCAATTTAATGCATCCGTGCTGATTAAACGATCCGTTTAACAAACAAAACAAACCCCCTGACTATTTAGTTTTTGGCATTTTAGTGTTGTAATGATCTGTTTTGCTGCAGCTGTGAGGCATTGTGTACCATCAAATGCTTTAAATGAACCCAGTTTAAATCACTGTGGCGTCGTCTTTCGTGGTTTTTCTGCGCGTCCTGCCATGCACTTCATCACCTTTAATTTTTAGATGGTTCAGGAACACCGTTATCTGTAACTCTCAGTCTTTAATACTAGCGCACAATGGCAGTTTTGCAGCATATGAAGATTAGCGGACGCTGTGACACAGTCTTCGCCTCGACTCTCTGAGGATTTCTCTCCGAGGAGCACTTTTCAGAACATTTGTTCATTAAATCTAATTTGTTAGGCAAGCGGTTGAGGTAGAATTCCATACTGTTACCTCCCAAACTAATGAAATGATTCAATACTGCAGCGTAAAGGCACAGCAGAGCACGGGAGGTGCACTTACTATTCTGAGAACGTTAGATATAATGAGCCAAAGCGATCAATGGCCCTAAGGTTATGTACTGAGCAATTATCATTTGCCAAGCTAAACTGCATTCGTGTCAAAAACATTTTTGGTCTGCGGAAAGCCTGTTGTATTTCCACACGTGACTAGAGTCACAAGAGATATCGCCCGGCATTACTGCAAAAACATGAAAGGTGTTCTCTGAGGGTTTGATTTAAGTTCTATTTCACCAGCATGACAATAGCACCGGGTTGGTTTCTTGTGAAGAAAGGCTATTGCTGGATGAGCCGCTTTTGCGTTGGAGAGCTGACACAGTTTCCCCGTCCTCAGATGCCTCATGTGAACCAGCCTGAGAAAGCTTTGAAATGTTTTACATGTTATTTGCGAGATGAGGCCTGATAGCATTGGTCGAATGCACAGATGTGTTGTTTACTGTACGTGTGCTTGTTATTCCTTGAAAACCTTCTGGCTTGCAAGTCTCATCTCTAATTCCTGTAATGTACTACAACACGGCCTCTGACGTCGCAGTTCCATGAGGTATATAACTGTGGAAATGTGTCCTGAAGTAACAGAGTCAGTGACGGAAAACAGTTTCTTTGCTATTAAAAGATTTGCCCATACTTTTATTGTAGCCGCGTAGTTTCTGGTTGCCATGACAAACTTCACATGCTTGCTGCTTCTCTCAGAGAATTTAGAAATTCCCAAAAATAATGAGCTGAAACGAAGCCAGTCCATGTATTTGTGCAACATGTCAAAATGCATGCATTAAACATGCATAAACAATATAAAAGTAATAATAATATGAAGCAATTAAGTAATGATAATAGTAATAATAATATATTATTATTTGTACTTATTAATTATTATATTATGTTTTTAAATATAATAACAATTGTGAAATATTATTATAATTTAAAATAATTGTAATATGTTAAAATGTAATTATTTCCTGTGATCAAAGCTGTATTTTCAGCATCATTGCTCCAGTCTTCAGTGTCACATGATCTTCAGAAATCATTCTAATATACTGATTCGCTGCTCAAGAAACATTTCTGATTATTATCAATGTTGAAAGCAGTTGCAGTGCTTCATATTTTTTTGTGGAAACTGTGATGCATTTTATTTTTCAGGATTCACAGATGAGTTGAAGGTTCAAAAGAACAGCATTTGTTTGAAATAGAAATGTCTGAAACCTCATTTCCATCGTTCACAGCTGCAGATGCTGATGCTTTTTCGATAGGAAAGAGAATAAAACCTGCAAAGTTGGAGCTGCATTAAGCGTTTTAGCTAATTGAACGCTGTCTGTGCGTACTTGCTAATGCTCTTGTCTTGGGTAATTCACTCGAACTCTGTTTAAATGCATGAAACCATAAGTCAGAAATGTTGGAGCCCAGGCAGAATAAATGATGCAATTATGCAGATGTGATTATGGATATGTGGTTTTTTTACGCCTCTATCCCAGAAGGCAAGCCATGCACGCTGATGCTAATAGCACTAGAACAGCAGCCAGCTTTTGCCCCAATAGGCTAATTGTCTTCTGGTGACACCCCACGAGTGGTGCAAACCGCTTCAGCGTGCCGTCTTGTAACGAGAGGCCGGTCCTCTGACTATAAAGGCTCATTCTGGCTCACATCGGTTCGACTTCAGTGATTTAATTTGTCAATCTCACTTTGTCGGCTGGACCTTTGAATGGGATAGATATCAGTTCTTGCCTCAAGTCTGTCAGTGCAATCGTTAAACCTATATCAGGCTGTCCGTTTTGTCTATAAACGTTGTGTTTGCGCGGCAGCAAACACACGATACATTGCTTTCCATGAAAATACAGGCGTTTTCCGCTCCGTGTCAGACTGAATAGACTCGGCCTTTCATATTGTCAGAGTGATTTGCAAATGAATTTGTGAGCCGGGCTGGCAGAGTTTGCTTTTACAGCTCAAGGTCTTATGCGTCACACAGCTGTTATAGTGGCTGCAGGAGTGTGTAGAATATTGTGTTACACAGAAAACATCAGTAAGCCCACAATTTGGCACATATTGACAGTGAATCGCACGGCGTGTTTTCAACATCCTGTCTCCAAGCAATTTATATCGGCTCCCAGCTTCACTTAGACTTGTTTAAGTTGATCAGATGCTGTTTGGCTGGCAATATTTAACACCCAACTTTTCAAAGTTTGTGCAAGCAGTGATTATTTTGGTTTCCCACATATCGATTGAAAGAAATAGTTCAGTCAGAGATGAAAATGTCTTCATATACTCACTCTCAAGTCTTTTCTCTTCAGTGTCCCCGTAGATCAACCAATATGCGTTTGATTCCCAGGGAGTGCAGGTATGGATAAAACTTTTTTTAGCTTTTTGAATATTTAGCCTGTTTAGGATATTTAGCATAATATTAACAGTTCTGTGTTTTATGCAGTTCATGCATCCTGTCAACCTCCAAAAAAGATGAAACAAAGGATGCTAAAATGGAAGTTGCCAAAATACTATAAATATTGCATTTAAAGATGTCAAATCTCGTTCAACCTTTTGCACATTTAAATATGACACATCACTATGTATGCATTTTCCCCCACTTTTTTCACTTAGTGAACAATATTTATATTACAAAATAAATCAGTGAACTTATTTGGCATTTTTAGTGTATGTATGTATGTATTTATTAAATCTTGTTCAGTCATTGCATCAATTAACAATGGATGCATTTTTATTTTTATTTTTTAATTTAGCATATGCCACAGTACAGTGCATGCATTTTTTAAAATCTTGTTCCACCTTTTCCACATTCAAATATGGCACATCACAATGCATGCACATTGCCATTTAGCAATGATTTATCTGAAGCAACTTGCAAATGAGGAATGTCAGAAGCAAATTATATTTATATTTATAGAATGCAACGAATCACTGAACTTATTTGGTACTTCTAGAGTTTTATTTATCAAATCATGTTCAACCTTTTGCATTAAAGTATGGCACATTGCAAAGCATGCCTTTTTTTTTTTTTTACAATTTGGCACTGATATGGCTCGTTACAATGCATGCATTTTTATCCAAAGCGACTTACAAATGAGGAACATTTCAAGCAATTTATCACAAAAGTGAACAAAATACACAATGAATGAAACTTATTTAACACTTTTTTTCCCCTTAAGAGTGTTTTTCAGCAAAGATTTAAATATTTTGGTCGTGGTAATGCCACAAAGCTGTCATTCAAAAGATGCATGCATCATATGCACTACTGTTATGGTGCTTTATCGTGTTTTTAATCATTATTGAAGCTTGACAGACGTGATTACAAACTGTTGTTGCATGGGAAAGATTCCTCAAAACTTTTGCAGCATGTGGGAGACATGAGGATGAGTAAATCAGCTACTTCTGAATGAACTATACTCCTTTAATATGCAAAGCAGGAAAATATATATCTGATATAAAATATTACTTTGCACATGAGCTGAAGCATCTTTATTGCATGTGTTTATGAGCAGCACATCTGCATGCACGGTCCGGCTAGTGTTTTAAGAAAGATCTTCAAATCAGGCTTCCTCATTTAAATTTCCCTTCTTCCCCTTGTTCCGTGAGCTCCAATCTTCAAACCAATCTCCTTATGTAAATTGGATCTGATCTAATATATATATAAAAAGAGAGCAGGAGAGTACAGTGCCCTCATTTACCATTATTCTGTGGAATATTCTCCCTCGCATTCATCGTCGTCCTCTGAAAGGTATTCGGGGAATTTGTTTTCTTTTTTCACCATCGCGTTTCTTTCTTTTGGTAAATAATGCTATTTCATCCCGTCGACCATAAGAAAGCGTTTCTTCATAATCACGCCACGTTTGAAGTTGGAAAGTTTGGATTCTCTTGATCTTTGGCAATGCTTTGGTACTCTGTGTTAATAAAGCACGCATGAAATCTGCGAGCAATGTGTTTTCTCTGCTCGGGTTTTACGCTAAATCTCTCTGTGTTTCTGTCGTGTTTTTCTGTTGCTTTCGCCTGAAGTGACATTGTGAAAGGACAAATATTGCTAAGTAAGAGAGCTGAATAAAAGCTGATTGATAGGCTTTCGTTTTCAAAGCTGACTTTTGAAGTGCCATACACTGGAGAATGACTTTCTGGGGGTTTGAAATAAAAGTGTAGAGGTCTTTGTTGAAGTACTTCTGTGGAAGTCTTGGAAACATCTATTTTTTTTTTTATATACTGTATATTTTCTATTAAAGCTCTCAAAGTCAGTGGAGCCTACTGTACAGTGCATTAAAAAGTCTTAATCTAACCAGGCTGTGTTCAATTAAATGTCTGTGTAATACTGTCTTTTGTATCCATTTTTGCAACTGTTAAGGGACAGGGTTCTTGAATTAAATCATATATCAATTAACCTTAAAGAGCCCGAAGAAGAAAGCGATTACCAAACCATTAGAAGCCAGAGTTCAATTGCCCGAGTAAATAGGTTGTTTTAGAGGCTCTCGCTGAACAATTTAGCTTGTAATCTAAAACTGAATAGTTTTATTAGTAGCTTTCATCAGAGGATGGTTTTAATGTTGTCCAGTGTTGTTGTTGTTTTGGGGCTTTTTTTGTGGATTTGTGAAAGTTTCTGTATCATTGGCTCTATCAGACAAAACTAAAATATGCTCAAACCTTATTGCAAATATTACCTGAAAGCCCCTGAACTGTAAAATACGGCAATTCGCTTGCTGTTTTTAGAAAACAATATTGTGATTAAAAAAAATGCCAATAGTTCAGTACATTTATTTTTAAATTATACATACAATTTTAATTCTGTCTCCAAATTCTATACAGTATGTGCATTTGTAGTATATAATATGCATGTTACTAATGATCCTAATAGCTTTGGCAGATTATAATTTTATTTTTAGATTTTATAATTAGATTTTTTTTTTAATAATTTAATTTTATTTAAAAGTGGTGTCTTTATTTGTTTAATACAGTATCAATAATAATAATACTAATTTGTTTTATTTTATTTTATTTTTATATTTAACAATTTAATATTGCATATTACATTTATAATAATAATAATAATAATAATAATAATAATTTAATAATAATAATGTCTGATCTGTCCTATCACAATAAGGGCAAAAATGCCAAAAAAAAAAAATATTTTATATATATATATATATATATATATGGTTGGTCTGTGTGTCTGTAAGGTCATTTTGAATGTTAAAGTCAATGACAATTTAGGCTGAATCTGCAAAGTGGTTAGACTAAACACACAGAGGCGATTTCTCACGACCACAAAAGAAGAGAAAAAGAGCGTTCAGGAGCCAGTTGCCATGAGCTACCCTCTGCCAGCCTTCAGAGGACAGACTCACAGAATGTGAAATGCAGGGAGATGGACGGCTGGAAGAAGAGGCTTTGAGACATACAGGAGGGCAGAGAGAGTGTGTGTGTGTGTGTGTGTGTGAGTAAAGCTGAGGAAGGCCTCGGCCGGAGGGCTGGATGGTGAGAGTGTTTATCCCTCGCTGCAGCCGCTTTCTGAAGCAGCACCTCAGGAAGAGACATTAAAGCGCCCAACTCCACGCTCATCTCCTAATATACACACACACACACACACATACACACACACCGCGGGGTCGCTACACGGATGCTATCGTCTAGCAGCAGACAATCCTGCCCTCCGGTTCTTCAGTTACAGCTCTGATTAAGAGATTAAATCACTTCTAAATCTGTGCTTTATTGTGCCAGAGCACATCTTTCTCAACCTCTCAACGTTGGCCAGGAGTTTGCCCTCTTTTCCTGAGCCGCCCTGATTTCTGCAGCTTTGCATAGAAAATCTGTTTACATGCCGCCGCTGCACCACTTTTCTTTAATTTCGTCAGTGAATCAAGAAAGTTTAGACTAAAAATTCTGCTGTTCCAATTCCAGATGCTGTCAGTGTGTTCTTTTTAATGAATATAAACCCTCTTTACATACAATGAAGCTCCAAAAAAAAAAAAAAACAATACGACATCTGAGGCCAAAGATACAAAGAGCTGAACATCGCGGCTCTCAAATCGCATTCACAATCCTGGTATGACTCATTTAAAGAGACCTGTTCACTCTTAAAAATAAAGGTGCTTCACGAAGCCACAGAAGAACCTTTTTTGTCTAAATGGTTCCATAAAGAACCTTTAAAGGTGCCATAGAATGGAAAACTGTATTTACCTTGGCATAGTTGAATAAGAAGATTTCTGTTCATGGAAATGACATGCCGTGAGCCTCAAACACCATTGTTTCCTCCTCCTTATGTAAATCTCGTGAATAAAAAAGACCACTTAAAAATAGGCGAATCAGAACATAACACCTACTGTGATGTAACATTCGGGATCACTGATAGTTATGCTCCCAACATTTGCATATACACGTTCTAGGCCAGCCACCAGCCGAACCATCAGAAGTTCTGCAGGTATTGTGAAGAAACAAGCGAGGACAACAGCCAAAATGGCAGATCATTGAAATAAATGTTATGTTCCAGGCTGTGCAGGGGATATGAAGTGCCGGAATGGGTTGGATTCCGTATTCAGAAAGGCACGGAAAACAAATAATGAAATAAAATAATGTGAGCCATTAAAGGGACATGGTTAGCTCCTTGCTATATTGCAGTACATAAGATTTCACTTACCACATAAACAGAGTAAGGAGAGATGACTGAGGATGATGGCGAATGATCTACAGATCCTGAGAACCACTGACGAGCATCTGATCTTGTAAAATGTGTGGTAAGTACTGCCGCTCCATAGTATAAACAGAGTACGTGCGATCGCGAATCTCGAAAGTGAAAGTGAAAGTAAAAAGCGATCGTGCATTTGAATAGCGGCTCCCTGAATGCCCGCATTTCATATACAGTATAATTAACCGACGATAAAACTGCGAGAGAAAGTATTGAAATATATATTTTCCTCCTTGTGTTAAATACACATGTAAAAGCGTTTCTGGAGAATTTTTGCCCTTACCTAAGCCACATACCTTCTATGTAGATATCAGAGAACAATTTAACATATTGTATCAATGCATTATATGGCACCTTTAACATCTGAAGAACCTTTCTGATTCAAAAAAGGTTCTTTGTGGCGAAATAAGGTTCTTCAGATAGAGTAACTTCTTTTTTTCTTTTTTCAGAGCATCATTGTATAAATCAATGTATTTAATGTTACGTAAAACTATTAAAAAAGTTAACTTAAATAAGGCTGACATGAAATATAAATTTTAATCTTTACCAAAAAAAAAAAAAAAATGTTGCCTTTTAAATGTTGCCTTTGCAACGAACTGAAAATCAGTTTAAATTTAAATATTAAAAAGACTAAAACTAATAAAAATTAGTTTATAAATAATCTAAATAAAACTACTTCAACATTTTGAGAAATATAAGTATAATAGCATATAACATTATAATAACAGTAAAGCTGAAATAGATTACATTAAGAATATAAACCTAAAATTAATAAATAAATAAATGCAAATGTTAAATTAAATGTTGCCTCTGCATGACTGAAATAAAATGGGTTTAATTTGAAGTACTAAAATTACTCAAAATAAAACTGAAATGAAAATAGGTTAAAGCTAAATCGAAGTATTAAGAAAACCAATAAAAATGACTATAAAAATTCAACTGAAAATATAAAAATAAAAGCTAATTCTAAATATTTATGAATACTATAATATAATATACTATTATTACTATAATATAATAGTGTGCATAAGTATGACTAAATTAACAATAAATCTTAAATCAAATATAAATATATTAGATTACAAGAATTAAATTAAATTAAAAGAAAGAAAGACAAAAAATTAAAATCAGAAATGTTGCCTTGGTATATTAAAACTGAAATAACAATAAGTTAAAGCTTAGTGCAAACATTTTAAAAAAAGGACAAAAAACAATGTAAAACTGAAAATATAAAAATAAAAGCAAATCAATATATTAATTAATACTATAATAGCAATATTAATATATAATACAAAAATAATACTAAAATAACACATTAAATCAGTTATATGGACTGATTCTATTTTGCTTTTTGAGGTTTTTGGAGCTTGGCAGTTTTAACATGATCAGTAACTGTAGTCGTATGGAAAAGAGCTGTGTGAAGGTTCAGAAAATTCAGATTTTTGTAGTATTATTGTTTTATATTTGGGTGGTTATTTTTAAATGGAGGTGTTAGAATTAAATGATTAGTCTTCATGCATACATCTGTTAAACAGTCAGGTGCTCATTTTATTTTTGCCTATGAAGCAGGTGCTTTTATCTAAAGAAACTCAGGGCTGCCTGCAAGCAGCCAGCTTCTCTTTCACGCAGAACACTTTCTTCCAACTTTCCAACACACACGTTTGCTGAGGGTTTTTATCTCCTCATTAAATCCACCGTATAAAGTTGTTCGCTGATCACAAGTCGAGCTATAATGTGTAAAAATGCATTAAATGTGTTTCAAACCCAGCGCCTTCATGTGTTTACAGCGGAAAATTGTATAAACCCACTCAGATTTTCTTTTTTATATGATGTTTATTTGAGTAGGCTCTCTAGCGCTGTGTGTTCTGGGAAGATCTCTGTTGGATCGTGTTTGTATAGTCTGTTACTGATGTCTCTGAAAAGGAAGGGGATGCCGAGTCAGCCAAACCGCAGCACAATACTCACTGCCACTTAACTAGTAAAGCAGGGGGCTGTTGCATAAAATAAGCCAGGCTTATTTCAGTTAGTCTGACTTATTTTGAACCAAATCAAGTGACAATCAGTCAGACTAACTGAAATAAACCTGGCTTATTTGGTAAACAGCACACACACTTTTCATGCATGCCACTGTGTGTGATCTGGATGCATTGCTGCTTTTGGATAAAAAAACCACACTCATTTTACTAATGTAAATGTGATGCATTTTAGAGTCAAATGAGAAATACTATTCTGATTATATTGTATTTACTGGAAATTGCTACTACTACTAATATAGTTCTTACTGTTTTATTTTATTTTATGCACATGTGTGCGATTTAATGATATCTATATAACAATAACTTAAAATTATTATATTAGTAGTAGTAGTAGTGGTGGTTGTTGTAGAATTAGTATTATTGTTTTTTTTAAACAATTTATCTATTTAACAATGGTTTCTCTATGTAATAATAATAATAATAATAATAATAGGGAATACTAATGCAGTTTTTTTATTATTTTATGCATTCATATGCAATTAACGATTTCAATAACAACAATTTAAATTTATTTATTACTTTATGTTATATTATTTATATTTTAAAATATTTTTAGCAGTGGTATAACAACAACAACAGCAACAACAACAACAATAGTAATAATTTAAATTTTAATTACGTTGAATATTAGTGTCTATTTATTGTTCATAACTGTATTCATTTAATTATTGTACAAAGCACACTTCATGCATGTCTGTTTGTGTGATCTGTGTGCATTTGGATAAGAACAAACACTCAATTTACTAATGTAAGTAAAGTGATGCATTTTAGTGTCACGTGAGAAATAATATTGAACTTGATTGTATTCATTGGAAATTGATTTTTGGAAGTGAAAAGGGGGCATTCTGCCTCAGAAAACATTCAAACCTGATTGTTATCTGATATTTGGCCTTTGTTTAAGGTCTAAGTGATGTCAGTGGAAAAGGAAAGTTGTTTCAGAAGTAGAGCTAGTTATTTATAGTTTGATCAGACATTACTAACACATTTGATTTTCTTTACAATGACCTGCAGTGATGAATCACTCACAATAAGAGCAGGAATATGCATTAGAAATGCATTAGAAGTAAATAAGGTCATTCATGATTTCACGTCGTCTTAAACGCTATATGCTGTTCCTTACTTTTTTATTGTGTTTGTCATTTCATAAGTGTGTCCTTTCCTCAGATTTCTCCGGCGACGTGTTCCTCATGTAAATGACAGGCATTACATGCATCAGAAGGTTATTTGTTTCTCTTTCAGAAGAATTGAGAAACTCACAGGCACTGAATGCAGATTCCTCTCTTGCTCAGATAATCAGAGCTCATATGTGATGCACTGCTCAAAAAACTCTTAAAACTGTGCGTTACTGGGCTTTTTTCTGCCTAAGCATGATGAGATGGGTAAAAGTTTACAATAAGCTACTGTATTTATTCATTTTGTCAATGTTTGTTAATAAAAAAATTAATAAAACTTTTATAGTTGTTTTTGTTTTCACTGTTAGTTTATATTATCTGAGGTCCTATATTAATAACAGTTTATTATTTATTATTAATATTACTATTTATTATTATTATTTATTTTTTTATTAGAAAAATGGCAGCTGTAGATGTATTTAATTTAAATGTACACTACTTTTTTTAATTTCTTTAACACAACTACAAAACACATAACATTAAAAGTAATGAAATTAAAAAATTATTTTACAAAATAAGAAGTAATGTAAAATCCTAATGTACATAACTAATAAGGGGAAAAAAAACATTGAATGTGTGAAATATGTGAATATCACTTTAGTTTTCACTATTGACTAAGATTATTTGTTCTTTTTCACTTAAAATCTGTAAATTTAATACATGAATATGATTTATTTTTTAACCATACATAGTTAACTGTAGTATTTTTAGTTTTTTTACTGTTAGAATTATTTTTTTTTATTTTTTTAATTAAAATATAAATTATTTAGTAATTTATTGTTTACAGAGTATGAGTAAATGTTGGAATTAACATTAAATAATGTACATTAAATGCATGCAACCTGTTGTCATTTATTTGATATGTTTTATAAATTAGTTTATATATTTCATATATTTTATTTTTACATTTATTTAAAAAATACTGTAAAGAACAGCAATATTATGAAAGTGTTTCCTGTTTGAATATATTGTAAAATGTCATTTATCTCTGTGATGCAAGAAGTATTTTTCATTGTTAGTTTATGTACTTCTAATGTTCATTAGTTAACAAATGATACCTTATTGTAATGTGTTGCTAGTGCAATAACTGTAATGCACAACCTTACGTGCAACCTGCTGTAATTTAAGAAAGTATTTCTATAAAAGCATACATCTATCCACATAGAGTATCATTCAGACAGAACTATCTGTTTTTGTAGAAGTGCATGATTAATTTCAGGTATCTTTAAATCACATCTGACATCCAAACGTGCAGCGTTTGACTGGGTTTACTGGGAAAACACAACTGCACAAAGAGAGAACTACACAAAACGGTCGTTCCGGTACAATGTTGCAGTGACATGAGTTCACACAAAGTTAGATATACTGGGAGAAATGTGTGGGAGAGGCCATATCTCTGGGCTTTTTCTCAGACTTTCAGTATTTTAGCTGAGCGCCGGCACCTCTGTCTCCATGACGACTTTTAGGAAGGCACTTCTCCACTTGCTGGATCTGGCCTTGCTATTACAGCTAACACAATAGACCATTAGAGCAGCACGTGTGTGTGTGTGTGTGTGTGTGTGTGTGCGGTATCTGTTCCAGTGGCTGATATATACTGTATATTCAGGATGGTTAGCAGGTTGGGCGTGGCTGTTTTCAGAAGTGCTTTGTTAGTTAAATACCAGCTGGAACTAGATTTGCATTTCTTGTATGAAGCAGTGCGAGCAAGGCAGCAAAAGAAAAGTTGTAGGTAAGTTGAGGCTTTCAGCTTTGAATCCTTACTGCAGACTCTTGACATATTCCATACAACTTGTGTGCAATTTTCTTTTTAGGATGATTAATACAAATTTCCAGTCAAATCGATTTGACTTTATCTACCACTTCAAAAGCTAGTAAAGGACCATTTGGGGTCAGTACGATTTACGTCTCTTATGCTCACCAGGACTACATTTATTTTATAAAAGATCAGTAGCATTGCAAAATATTTTTACAGTTTCAAATAACTGTTTTCTATTTGGATACATTGTAAATTGTAATTTATTCCTTTATATCAAAGCTGAATTTTCAAAGCTTTTCTTCAGTGTCACATGATCCTTCAGAAATAATTTTTGAAAGAACTCTCTTCTGCTCATAAAGGCTGCATTTATTTGATCAAGAATACACTAAAAACAGTAAAATATTTTATGATTTAACATAACTGTTTACTATGTGAATATATGGTAAATTGTCATTTATTTCTGTGATCAAAGCTGAATTTTCAGCATGATTTAGTGCTGATTTGCTGCTCAACGTTAACGATGTTGAAAACAGTTGAGCTGCTTTGTATTTTTGTGGAAACTGATGCATTTTATTTTTTCAGGATTCTTTGATGAATAGAAAGTTCAAAAGAACAGCATTTATTTGAAATAGAATCTTTTGTACCATGTTTTGACTGTCACTTTTGATCAATTTAATACATTCTGGCTGAATAAAAGTTTTAATTTCTGGTTTCTGACCCCAAACCTTTGAACGCTACAGTATGTTATTAAGCAAACTGAAAAAAGTTAAAGAAATTCAGCTAAATGAAACGTGGCCTTGACATGGATTACAATGAGTAAATATAGCATTCGGTTTTTGAAATAATTAAGTTAACAATTACTCATAAAAAAACATTGTTAAAAAGCAGTTATTGTTCATTTTTTTTTCCTGTCAGTATTTTTGTTTCCAATATTATTTGCATAAAATATAGCATAATGTCATAAAGATGTCAGAATGAGCAGATTAGTTGGTATTTAGTGTGTTCTCATAGCTCTGCATGTAAACGAAAGCGATTCATGATCGGCCGGTGTATATATTCAGGGCTGGTTAAGAGGTGGGGCGGGGAGATTTTTGTAAGTGCTTCGTCAGGACAAAGTTGGCGTGATTAGGCCGTAGTTAAAGCGTAATTAAAAGAGCTTAAACAGAGGCAGAACGGTCTCGGAGGAGGCGGAGAGGACCTCAGGGGGAACAGCCAGATAGTGATTAAATGAAGTCTGTGGGTTATCGAATCCGCCGGGTGAACAAAGCGATACAGCTTCGCTCCTCTTCTGCCTCTCTCTCTCGCTCTTTGCTTGGCTCTGACAGCAAAATATATGTAATGACTGTGTTTTTTTAACCCACTTTAGTTCCCCCCCGACTCTCTTCAAAAGACTGACATGGGTGCGCGAGGAGATTTCTGTCATTTATCAGCGTGAGGGAGCGAGCGAGAGAGGCCGGCCTGCCATTTTCTCTCTGTTCCATTAACAAATTACCTCCCCTCCCTATGCTGCGATTAGATGTACATCCCGAAAATTAATTTGCCTCTTAGTAAGAAAACAATTAAGTAGACTCTATTGTGAGACCCTGAATGTGCTTGTGCGCGCGTGTGCGTGTGTGTGTGTGTGTGTGTGTGCGAGTGTGTTTTCCAGGGCCTAAGAGGATGAGGAATAGGAGTGAGTCACTCTGGAGTCTGATGAATGTAGGATGTGTTCGCTTGTGAAGGAAGTAAGAAGAATGGCCGTCTGCAC
Organism: Acrossocheilus fasciatus; assembly: GCA_036784905.1. Lineage (NCBI taxonomy): Eukaryota > Metazoa > Chordata > Actinopteri > Cypriniformes > Cyprinidae > Acrossocheilus > Acrossocheilus fasciatus. Next base: position 31,923,700 of record CM071943.1, on the reverse strand, counting down.
GGATAACGCACGTAGTGCATGTGAATGATCTTATATAACAGAGCGCGAGACGAGAGCCACGCTCATTTCACAGATAATTAGGCCCATTTTGTTACATATGTATGAAAATGTACATGCATTGTTCTTGTGTCGTGTTAACGCATGTCGTGCTAACTGAGCTAATAGCCAGGCTTTGTTTGGTTTTTGTCTCTGAAATGTGATTGAAGACACTTTACACAATGTTGGGTTACTTTGGGCTACTTTCAAATGCCACTTTTACAAATTTCATGCTATTCATATTTTATATAATCAGTTGACTGAAGCTGTGAATCAGTTGATTGAAGCGGTGAATCAGATGATTGAATTTGTGAATCAAATGACTGAATTGTTTACTCAAATGAGCAAATAAGTGAATCAAGTGATTGAATTGATTGGTCAAATAAGTAAATCGATGAATCAAATTGAAACACTAAATCAGGGATCTCCAACCCTGCTCCTGCAGACTTCAGTTCCAACCCTGCTGCAACACACCTGTCTGTAATTATCAAGTAGCCCTGAACACCTTGATTAGCTGCTTCAGGTGTGTTTGATTGGGGTTGGAGCTGAAATCTTCAGGATGGTAGCTCTCCAGCAGCAGGAGTAAATCAAATGATTGAATGGGTGAATCAGATGATAGAATCAGTGAGTCAAATCATTGAAAAAGTGAATCAAATGCTTAAATTGTTTGTATCAAATGATTTAGTTAAAGCAATCAAACCTTGTAAGAGAGTCAATTTGTTTCAACATATTTATGTAAGAGTATATTTCAGTACTCTGCAGGGTTGCTATAATTAACTGAAACTAAAACCAACCAACCGAAAGAATGAATGCATTCATTCATTTTTATAACTTGAAATAAAATAAATGTTAAATAAGATATGAAAAAAAAAAAAAAATTCAGCTAGTTGATATCACGTTTATGGTCTGTGTTGGTGTTGTTTTACCCCTGTCTTAGTTCCTGCTTCCTTATTTGGTCATTTTCCTGTCCTTTTTTTAGTTTGATTAGTTGATTTTAGTTTAGTTGTATTTAAGTTCCTGTCTGTTCAGTTAGTTTTTGTCTGGTCTACTTGTTACGTTCCCTGTGTTTCTCAGCCTTGCCTTGCCTTGTCGTGCCCCGTTTTGAGTTGGGTTTGATTAAAGACTGTTTATTTAAGTTACCTCACATCTCCTCGCCTCCCTTGTGTGTGAAATCGTGACAGTTGAGAGGTAACATTTCTCATTATCATTTAGTTTTAATTTATTCCTTGATGTACTAAAATGAATAAAAAAAAAAAAAACTAATTTAAAATGAAAATATGAAAATAAATACTAAATTAAAATACTAATAAAAACTATAATATCACCCCAATGATGCTAAAATAACATTAGTACTATATGAGTTTGTTTTGGTGTAAATTTGCATCCATGATAAACAAAAAAAAAAAAAAAAAACAGCAATGGTTTTTGTCACGCTGCGGAAAAACTTGAATGAGTTACTCCCTAATTAGTAAAACAGCTGATTCACCCAGTGATAATCAAATAATGTAGAAGAGCATTATGTTTCTGCATATCCAGACGTGTGCTGTACTTTCTGCATTTCATACAGCTGTCTTCAGATCGTGGCTGTTCATAAGCGACCTGCAGGGTTTGGTTGGGGAATTGCGCTGTGTGCATTACATGTAGGACAGATTTTGTGAGTGAATTTGTGCCATCACTTTGTTTGCATAATTCCTTTAGTGAATCGGGTGGTAAAACAACACGCACGGCGCGTGCAAATAACCGACGGGCAGAATTCCCCTCAAGTGGGCAGCTGCTATTCAGAGGTGCATCGTGGGGGAAGGACGCTCGCGCTGAGAAGATTACGCTCCGAAATCCCATCGCTGGTGCCAAATGAAGTCAAGGGTTTGCCACACAGCAAATTTTGCTGACTCTTAGGGATTAGAGACTTTAGCGTGTACTGGCGAGACGCGGCCCATCCAGCGCTCGCAGGCGACGCGTGTGTTCATTTGCTTTCACCATCTGTCAATTTGTTGGAATTGATGACACATCGTAATCAGATGCACTGAAACGCTGAGGTATTTATCTAATGTTTATTAATTTGCGCTCAGCTAATGTAACATAATCAGGTGGTTTAGGACGGCACGTACATGACGAGGAAAGTATGTTAATGTGCTGCTGATTTGTATGTGGATGAGTGCGGTGATTTAAAGGCTGATGGTGTTGTAATACATCAGACATGTTACTTACAGTGATTTCTCAGAGTAGACGTCCTGGATCAGTCTTCAACCAGATATTAGGGTTAAGCTTCTGGCTGGGTTCAGGAGCTTAAACAACGTTATTATCATTAATCTTTGATATTAATAGTAGTTAATGGTTTATGGAATGCATGCAAGGGTTTCTTTGGTTGAAAATGTTTCTCCAGGATCAACAAAAGACATTAAACTGCTTGTGGTCTTAGTTATGTGGTCATGCAATTGATCTGATTGTGCTTGATCCTTGATCTGATTCATAGAACAAGTTTGTCAATGTTCAGTCAGATTTGAAACTTTCCATGCATGCATGGGAACTTTTTTTGCTTCATTTATAGATGTCTAGTTGTAGGATGGACATTGCATTTTAGTTTCTGCGATCGACAAAATTTATTTCAGTGGGAATCTATGCATGTAAACTGCTAGAGTCACCCAAACATATAGTTTAGTGATCCATGTGCTTCCATGCAATATGCATAAAGCAGAATTCTGATTCATTTAAAAGAAATAAGCTGGAATTTGCTTTTAGTTTTAATTATTGTTAATTGAATAAGAACATAAAATGCATCATGAGTATCTACAAAAAAACAAAACAAAACAAAAAACACTAAATTGTCTTTAAAACAGTTCAGAATGTCTGAATGCAATCCAAAAAGTTATTTTACTAACATTTTTAATGACACACTATTAATTAACAGAAGCTCTAATCACATAAACTGACAATATGCAGTGTTTTTTTTTTTAGTTTTTCTCGGGTTTTTTATGTATTTCGTTTCCTGCATTTGATTATGGTGAACATGGCGTATAAAACTCACTCATTTTGGGCTTTATATGCCAATGTTGGGTAGAAATGACAGGAATTTTGTATGATCATATGGCTTCTCTCAATCATCATTATATTGCATTGCATATGTTTTGCTTTTAAATCATTTAAATATGTTAAGACACATTATTGGGAGATATAGAGTGACAACTGATATATCATCGTATGAGTATCTGCTATACTGTTATAAAGATTTCATTTCTCATGTTACAAACTATCAAAATTTCATCTTACTTCTTGGCCATATAAATAACATCTGCACCAAATTGCATGCTTTTGCTGTATTATTGTATATGCTTGATATTGCATATTTTGGTCTTGATATGCAAATTGTTTTAGGGAGAAATTGCATGTGAGTTTTTATTTTTTTATTTTTTTAGTCATTGTGCATTGGACTTGAAAATCGTGCAGTCATCTGTTCATTCTCCGTTTCTGTATTCCGCACATGTACGTCTACGCTCTATAGAATTAGAATGCTGTCAAAGTCTATTAACTCACATGTAATTGTACCTTTAGGCCTCACAGAAATACCTTTTACATTAATGGGTGATTTTGTCCACACAGCAATCTCTTTCTTGTACTGTGGAGCCCACAGGCACTGCTATTTTTACCAAATTTTCAGCATTGTGTGTTATTGTTTGTGTAAGTTTAATACTATAACGATTTCCTCATTTATTGACTAATCACTGATTCAGTTACTCAAATGTAGCATGAGAGTGAATTAAAGGATGCAAGATTTGTTGCCGTGCACCACAGCGTCACAGAGTGTCTATATGAAAAGTCATTTAATTTGATGCCAAAAGTAATTAACCACTTAAATCACACTTAAAATGCCTGAATGTCATTGCATTAGATGATTAAATATCATAGCAAGTGTCATTTCTGGTGAAGAAGATGCTATTCAGTCAAAAAAAAAAGAACAAAATCACCAGCTTGTTGACATTGAGCAAAAATTACGAAGAAAAGCAAAGTTAGTGTAGATAAAAGGTCCTGCAGCTTTTGTAAGATATTTTGCTATCTAATTCAATGACATTGAGACATTTTTAAGTGTCTCTCAAGTGACCAAATGCATTTAGGGCTGCTGTACTAAATTTGATGAACATTTGTGAGCAGGGACTATGTTGGTAAACTCAAGTTCAGCATGCAGGCTAAGTGGCTTTTAGTTTGATTCTCAAAGAGAGTCTTTAGCGTCTTGCGTGTTGTGATTGCTGATTTAAGTCTTTTCACATCAGCAATGGAATTTACCACTATAATTACACCATCTAAAGCTTTTTGACAAGATGCCCAGAAATAAAAATCTGCACAGTGCAATAAAACAAGAGCTGCACAGTAGTTTCCCGTTCCAGCGTGATTTTAAAGGAGGAGTCCTGAAAGCTGAAGGACCCCTGTGTGCTGCACTCGGGAATCCAGTTGCAGGACTAACTGGGGCAGAATGCTGGTAAAGTGGTTTTGAAAAACCGCCGCTGAGTGCCTATCACACTAAAAAACAATGCTGAGGTTTTGGATTAGATCTTAGATGTATAACACAGTGACTTGCAGTATTCTGCATCTAATAAGCTTGATTACATACCAGATGTTATGCACGGTGAAAAGATGAAAATGTTTTTTTCTTTATGAAGAAAAAGTTTTTTTGTTTGTTTGTTTTTTTTTTAACTGTATGATGTTAAACGATTAGTTCACCTAAAAAAGAAAATTTGCAGAGAACAACCTCACCCTCAGGCCATCCAAAATGAAGATGAGTTTGTTTCTTCATCGAATTCGGAGAAATGTAGCATCCCATCACTTGCTCACCAATAGATCCACTGCAGTGAATGGGTGCCGTCAGAATGTGATGGATTTGGATTTGTTTCTTACAAACACAGCTTTTGGCTTCTCAAACATTAATTGATGGACTGGAGGGGTGTGGATTATTGTGATGTTTTTATTAGCTGTTTGGACTCTCATACTGACGGCACCCATTCACTGCAGAGGATCCATTGGTGAGCAAGCGATTGAATGCTACATTTCTCCAAACCTGATGAAGAAACAAACTAATCTACATCTTGGATGACCTGAGGGTGAAGACATTTTCAGAAATGTATATTTTTTCTCTCTCATTCTGACGGCACCCATTTACTGCACTCATTACTACTCTGTACACTGAACGTGCTAGTATCTTAAAAGGCCATTACATTATCCATAGACTGACAGCACTGTTCAGTGACATACCTTAGATGATTTATCTGTAAATGTGGATGTATGGTACACTTAAGGGAAAATGAAGTATATAGAATCTGCAACAATACTGCAGTTGCTCTCAGAGCGTATGAGAGTCACACTCACGCCGGTGTGCTCGAGTTAGAGGGCGTACAAAACAAAGTGTTTAGGTGAGGAAAAATAAGTGACAAGGCCTCCGCTGCATACTCGACTGGCATCTTTAAAACATCAAGGCGATCTATAGAAGTTTTCACCTTGCGGTGTCTTTTTACTGAGACAGACGACTGAATGCAGTCGTGAACACAAACAAACTCCTACACTGGTTCCTCTACAAACACAAACTCAGTCTGCTGCTTCTGCTGCCCCTTTTATGAATCTGTCAATGTGAAAGGTTTTATACTGTTAATTCTTTCATGGTACTCATGTTGGTCCAAACCTGAATACTGTTTTTCAGTGGAACACGAATGAATGAATGAATGAATGAATGAATGAATGAATGCAACATGACTTGTTGACTATATAAAAGTCATATGATATGTGACCCTGGACCACAAAACCAGTCTTAAGTCGCTGGGGTATATTTGTAGCAATAGCCAAAAATACATTGTATGGGTCAAAATTATCCATTTTTATTTTATGCCAAAAATCATTAGGATATTAAGTAAAGATCATGTTCCATGAAGATATTTAGTGAATTTCCTACCGTAAATATATCAAAACTTAATTTTTGATCAGAAATATGCATTGGCTAAGAACTTCATTTGGACGATTTTCTCAATATTTAGATTTTTTTTGCACCCTCAGTTTCACTTAAATTAATAATTAATTTATTAATATAAAATAAATGTTATTTATTTATACATTTATTTATTTTAAATTTATTTAGTCGAAAATGTACCAAAAAATAAATCAAATAGCACACTGTTACACTGTTGTATGGTTAGTTTTTGGATCATTCATAGAAATGTTTTGACTGAATCCCGGTTGGCATTAACCACATGACTCAGTTATCTGTTCTTACAGTATGTGCGATTAGGATTAGTCTGTCCTAAATCTCAGGATGCTGAAGGTGTCCGGACTAGTGGATTTTTGAGGCTTTTTGGTTTACTTTGAGCAATTACCCCAAACCCTTTGCACTACAGAAGAGGAATAGTGTGTGATTCCTGGTTGCAAATGCATTTTTATGATGTGACACTATTTACCAAAACTGACATACTTGCATTTTCCCATCAGAGTGAAGTATGTATTTTTAATGCATAGTAAAAATGCATGATTTCAGGTGGATGTGGATCACATTCATATTCATCATTGAATCGGTCATGATGTAATATCTGGCTCTAGAAGAGTATTGATTTTCTAACACATTCACAGCCTTTTGTTTTCTCTGGCTTTTCTGATATTGATGGCCAGCAGGCCGTGGCTATATTTCAAGAGGTTTCACAGGGCCGCGCGAGACGCCGCTGAGTAAACCAAACATTTTTGCAGGGCTTTTATTTACCAGGGTTTAGAGAGAAATACAGGCGTCCGATTTGGGAAAACCTCAAGGTGAAAGTAAGTTAGTCTTCATGATTACCTGCACTCTTTTATGAAGGTTGGAAAGCAATGTTGCGGTGGAGTTTTTCCCAGCCGGTTTCCTTTCAAGCCGGTTTGTCTTGGCCAGCTGTGGCTGAGAATTTCATTTCAGGCGATGGTAATTCTTGCAGGCACCTTTTCAGAGCGGTGAAATTTGCCAGGGATCTGGAGACAGCAAAGGGACTTTTAATGAACAGCTTTTATTGATCAGTGGACAAAACAGCTGTTAATTACAGGAGAGCAGGCGTTTAATTGGCGCTATGAAATAGGGCCGTCATGTGCCAGTCTAACAGCCAATGACAGTGATGGAGTTGATGGAGTTGATGGAGTTCTGTGTTGATGGAGGCTGAGCTGGTTTAAGAATTGGCTTGCCAGATTGCTAGAAACTGGTTTATTCTGTAATGCTAAATTTACACGATTATATGGCTAGCAATTTATTGCATTTTGTCCTGGTGTCCATCACAATCTGTGACCCATTTTTAGTTTGAGAAGCACTGAGTTAATTATGGAGTCTTCTGACAATTAATGTTCATTTACTGAATTTATTATAATTATTATAATAAAAAATAAATATACATTTCAGCACACACACACACACACACACACACACACACACACACACACACACACACACACAGACACACAGACAATCTTAATCTTTATCTATAATTTTGTCTTGTAAGTCATATTATAAAAAAAAATCATAAAACAAGATAAATATATTGAATTTGAGAAGCAATAATTTTAGAGAATACATGGGTAGTTGACAAAGTATCAATGTGTCCTATGGTGTGATGGAAAAATGTCCAAAAAAAAAAAAAAAAACTTTAAGAATGAAGATACATTTTTCTCATGTTATTTGTGTTAAGTTTTTTTTTTCTACATTTTTGCTATGTCACACCATAGAACACAGTCCAATTTTTATTGGTCAACTACCCATATCTTTATGTTTTCTCTTTAACATTCTTTTCTAATTCACATGTATACAAGTTTTAAATTGGGTATTAAAAAGTATATCTAAAAAATAAAAGTAAATATATCTTGTTTAAAAAAAAAATTGACATTTTACTGGAAAACGACAAAAATGCAGCTTTTTTTAATTATTGAAACTGACATGTAATTTCCGTAATATTTAACAATGAATATTAATATAATCTAATATTTATTTATGGCAATACTTGCAGTAAGATTGAATCTTACAAATATGTAAAGTAAATATATCTTGTTTTAAAGATTTGTGAAATGTATTTTTTTTTTAATTGTGTAATTTCTATAATAATTAACCCTGTAGTTTATTGTAATATAATCGTCAATATGCTTTGTGTATGATACTAATTCCTAATGAAATTAAGAACAGCTATGAGTTCTATTATTTATTTATTTTTATTATTTAAATCAGTTCTGCATCCAGTTTTCTGCTTCAATTCAAATTCAGAAACTGAACTGCACGTAAAAGACGTTATGCTTCCTCATTCTCTCACTTCCCCTGGTTTTTCATGTGGGTTTTATGACACATCTAAACGAAGGCGCTGAACGCCGCTAACGAGCCGCAGGTCTGGCAGAACATCCCGAGCCCAGCAGGGGTTCTGCGTCCACATCTGGAGCGGCGGCGGCGCTGTGATTTACGCCATCCCATGTTTGCCTTTAATTTGTGATTGTCATTCATCTGTCTGCGGAGCTGACTCAGTAGGGATGAGTCTGTCTCTCTCGCACAGGCCTTGCTCTTTATTTACTTTGGATGCCTCACACTTGCAGACCGCAGCTGAGAGGCCGATAACAGTGATTAAATGTAATCAAAATGGCACTACAACGCTGCGTCGGTTCCTCTCGGACATCTGTAAACTCGCAGGGATCTTGACGGGGATGCAAAGATTGTTTGAAACTCGAACTGCCGCTTATATTAATCTCACTCGAGATTGATGAGAAGCGCCAATATGCAATGCATCATCTGCCATTCAGTGAAAATTAATATTCATCCCAAACTCGCCTGGTTTGTTGCATAACGGCGGACACCCTACCGAGTGTTAATGGCCCGGAAGAATATTGGTTTTTACACTTTTGTGCAACGCGTCAAGCATATCGTACATCACTGCGCTGAAATTTATATCAACAATAAAGAGATGTGTGTCTAACAAATGATAGAAGTCACTCTTGAGGAGATTTTTGCGGAGAGCCTCAGGGCCGCCGTCGACTCCAAATGGAGCAAACTTCTTTAGACTTGATGCGTGATGAAGCGTGATCGAGTCGTTTTACTGATTTATGTACGGCGTAATCGTCTCTTATGTGTGATTTTGTGGATGTATTTATTTAGTGCTGTGTGATTTGATCTCATCATTGTGACAGCAGAAGTGTGAATCCATCAAAACTGATGCGGAGCACAATCAGATTCAGTCTTTTATCATGTCGTGTCTGTGCAGGCTAAGAAGGAAACATCACTGTGGTTTTTCACATTATGTGATTTACATTAGCATTCAAAAGGTTGGGCTGATTTTTAAAATGAATACTTTTATTCATCAAGGATGCATTTATTTGATCAGATTTGAAAATAAAGACATTTATAATGTTACAAAATATTTCTATTTTCAAATAAATGCTGTTCTTTGAACTCATCGAAGAATCCTGAAAAATCAAATGTATTACGGTTTCCACAAAAAATATGAAGCAGCACAACGGTTTTCAACATTGATGATAATCAGAAATTAGAATGATTTCTGAAGATCATGTGACACTGAAGACTGGAGGAATGATGCTGAAAATACAGCTGTGCATCACAGCAATAAATGACATAAATGCAGCCTAGGTGAGCAGAAGAGACTTCTTTCAAAAAAACCCCCCATAAAACTTTTAAACAGCGCTGTATTTATTTTATAACAAGAAAAAGGGGCTTGAAATAACTATATTAGCTTGTACTGTCAATTTGTGAAGTTCTGTTTTTAAATTGTGTTTCTATTTTAATATTTTCAGTTTTCACTTTAATTTTAGTTAAAGTTTTAATCTTGTGTTTTTATCCATTTGTATCAGTTTATATTTATTTTAATATGTCTGTATAGATTTATGGTTTATTTTTATTTCAGTTTTAGTTTTTTAGTACGTCAAGAATAAATGAAAATGAGAAATGTTGCTTTAATATCTTAAGTTAAAAAACAACAACAATATATATATATATATATATATATATATATATATATATATAATCTTATTTCAAGTAACACAGATTGTTTATAAGATGTTAGTTTTAAGTAATAACCATAATAACCCTGGTGGGCGATTGTGCGCTTTGAGAGATACAGTTCTTTGATAAAATCACACCATATTATTCTAATTACTTTTATCAAGCACTATTTTCTATGTATTTATTTGCTAACCCATGCAGCTGATGTATTTATGTGTTTAAGGTGCACAATCATTGTTCTATAAACTCTGTATGTCGTTTTCTGTATGCTGTGCATGACAATTAAAAACAAAATCTCTTAGAAAAATGACTGGATAGATTAGATTAATATTCACATCTGTGTCAACATCAGTTTAATTGACCCAGTGCCTTTTATTCACGACATCCCTGTCGTTGCATCACATCTGTTTGCTTACTGATAAAACGCATGTTGCATTATGTATTTCAGAGTAAACAGCAATCAAACAAGCTGCATTTGTATTCTCCATCTTCCATAACATCCGCAGATAAGCGAGGCTTCAGCGATGCTCCGAAATGAGTTTAAAAACGTCCACCGAGACACTTTACGTTTTATTGGTGCACAGAAAAATGTTGCTAGTGCTGTGTTTCCCTACATGCTACTTCATCAGAGCTTTTACTCGTTTGTAGTGCAGCAGAGAAGCAATGCAGTCAAGACGGCGTTTGCCTAATGCTTTTGTCAATTACACAATTTCAGCTTGTTCTTCTGACTGCACGCTAATGAAAATAATCTGTCAAGCTTTCATCCTAAAGGTTAGATTTGGGACTAACCCGAGGTGCTGTGGCTAAAATGATCCCAATTCTTCATCCTGCGTTAGTTTCTAATCTGAGCGAGGCCTCATTAGCCGCCTCGTGTTTACCCGCACGTTTCCAGAGGAATCAGAAGACATTAGGAGAGACAGTCCCTGTGCTAAGAGTAATTACCAGGCCTATAACACACACCTGTAATTCCTGTTGTCTGCTGCCAAGTGCTGCGTTGTGTATTCACATCGCATCTCCTACAGTCTGCCAGACCCGCCGTCGCAGCAGAAATATGCCAGGACTAAACTGGATCTGTTTAAAATGTACCAGGACTAACGTGTGCTGCGTTCGCCTGAGGGATCGTTGCAGCGCTGAAGATACCAGACTTTCTTCGGTGGCACGTTTCATGATCAGGGGACAGAACAGGATCTGTTTTTTCTTCTCAATCAGAGGAAGCATGTGCATAACCTTCAGAAAATATCTGGAGGTCAAGCTGAATACTGGATGTACAGTTTTATTTTGCATTTATGTTAATAAGCTTTGCAGCCGCAGGTTTTCTAAGCCTCTTACCTATTTTTATGAGATTTTAATTTGTAACGGTAAAATGTAGAGAAAATTGTTCATTGTGCGCTAGAATTAAAAACAGAAACCCATTGCTTTTTATTCATTACATGAATAAAATTACATTACATTACATTTGGACATGCTTGAATACATTTGAAAACCCTGAATTTTGATATTTTATTTTGCATCAGTAAAAAAAAAAAAAATAATTAAATTAAATTAAATTAAATTAATAAATAATAATAATTATTATTATTATGTTATTTTTTTATTATTAATTAATTATTTTTTTCATTGCCAGAATTGGTTACTGATAGAGCCTAAACAAACAAACAAACAAGAAAAAAACAGTTCATTTAGGCTCAGTTTAGGTCATTTACACTAGTGTGGCTACAGAAATTTGCTTTAATTTGAACATTTTTTCTTTCTTTCTTTTGATGTTTTTGTTTCTAGAAAGTGCTAAATCTCATTTAAGCTCGCTGCTTTCACTGAAATATATTAGGACACAGTTTAAGTAATTAACAGTTAAGGCTATGAAAAAAACCTGATAATTAGATGACAATTAAATGTTTAGAGAAAGTATTATTGTAGGTCGTGTTAATTAGCCCTGCAGTAATGTGGAAGGTAAAACAGACTTTAAAAGCAGCATCTGTGGCAAACAGAAAATCACTTAGACTCTCACCTGAAACAGAACACACAGCAGAAATGTGAAGTTGGTGTGTTTGTGAGAGTGAATTCTTCCTTAATGCATGTGTGGTGTTCGACCTGTGAGGCTGTTTGGATCTACTGTAGGTGGATGAACTACAGTAAGTGTCATTCCTGAGGGTAGATGTTCTGGATTTAAAAAGCTGGGCTTTTGTATTCCTATGCAAAAGGTATGCAAAAGTTGCCGTGTTCTGGTTTTACATAATCATGGCATGAACTCAGATATAGGTTATTGCAGACAAGGTCAGTAAGCGGCTATCATACTAAAGTCAGTGTGTTTTAAGTTCATAGGTACATTTTTTGACTTTTTTTTTTTTTTTCATTTAAAAGCACATTATGTCACAAATATTGTAAACAGAACTCAAAGCCATAGTTTATGGGAGAGGGAAAAAAAAAAAGTTGTCTATTTTTTTTCCTTGTTGTTGCAATCTAGTATTTTCCAGGACAGTTTTACAGGAGCTTGTTTGTGCTGCGGAATAACAAAACAAAACGTAAAATGGTAACGGCGGGTTTCTTTTTCACACCATTCTAATTGTTTTCTTGCAGTTCTGACCTTTTCAGAATTTGAGAAAAAAAAATATAATTGCGAGTTCATATATTTTTCTTAAAATTTTGACTTTTTTTCAGAATTGTGACTTTTTTTCTAATTGTGAGTTCAAAACGTAATTTTGTCTTTTTTTTTTTTTTTTTTTAGAATTTTGGCTTTTTTCTCAGAATTGTAAGTTTATATACCTCTCTCTCCCACACACACAATTTTGAGAGAGAGAAAAATAATAATTATGACATGATCTTGCTCAGAATTAAATTTCACAGTTAGCTTTTTTTTTTTTTTAATTTTTTTAAATTCTTTGTTCTGTTGCAGAAACAGGCTTCCATACAAATTTCAAACATTCTGACAAATGAAAAACGGATTGACCAAAACATTATCTTTTGTGCTCCACAGCATAAGAAAGTTACACAGTTTAGGAACAACATGAGGAAGAGTAAATTATGACGGAATGCTCTTCCTTTAAAGGGATGTTGTTTGTGTGCAAGCTGAAGGGATTTTAGCACACACTTTAAAGCATGTGGCCATTAGAAATAAGACATAAAAAGACTTACAAGTTGGCAAATTTTTAAGGAGTGAGGCAGACTTGTTTGCTTTGGTGTGTAGCTTCAGCGCGGCTCTAATGAGAACACACTGCTCTCATTGCAGCATGATGAATGTGCTGTGGATGTGAATGCATGTAAAGTCTCTCTCTCTCTCTCGGCTCCCCAGCGGGACTCTGCTGCAGGTTTGGACACATCATTACAAACAATGATTTGTTTTATTTTGCAGCATGTGATCTAGTGCTGCCTCGCATCTGGTGCTGGGTTGTACCCACATCGGCGTGCACAGATCTATGGCGTTTCACTATTCAGAACAAACAGGAGTCACACCACTGGAAGCATTGCTCCATTATACACCGGCGACAGCACTGCGTCACACTATACAGCTAATATTTGAACATAACAAAACATTTTGTGCTGCATTGTGAACATAATGTAGTCCTGGTTTTGCTTCAACACAGTGCCAGAAATGTTTATTGCACAAAAAACTTCACTGCAAATTAATGTGTATTTAACCTAGTCAGAGTTTTTATTATTATTATTATTATTATTATTATTATTATTATTATTATTATTATTATTATTATATACACTGTAAAAAGTGATGTTAACTTAACTTTAAAAATGCATTTTTATTTATTTATTTATTTTTTTAGTGAATCGTCAAGTTCACTTAACTTTAAAAAAAAAAAAAAAAAAAAAAAAAAACTTAATAATTTTAAGGCAACGGGTTTCCTAAATTTTTTTAAGTTAAGTCAACTTATCACTTTTTACAGTGTATCTTTTCATATTTTATTATATATATATATCTAATTTAACAATATTTTACTAAATAATACATGCATTTTCACCAAATTATTAATTCTGCATCAGACATCAAAAACTCTTTTTAGTTTATATGGTGTTTTAAAAGTGTTTTCCTCCTTAAATTAGCCTGTAGTTGTGCTATATTAAATACACTGTTGTTTTGGTATCATTTATATAATCATATTATTTATTTTATATTTTCATTTTTCATTTTAATTTCATTTTAAGTTTTAGAAATTATGGTATTCTGTGCTCTTTTTATTTATTTATGTATGTATGTATTTGTTTATTTAGCAATTTTATTCAATTTAGTTCTTTAAATTAAATTTATTTATGTTAGTTGCCAAAGCAAAATTTTGTTTTGAATTTTGGAGTGTTTTTGTATTTATTTATTTATTTATTTATTTATTTATTTATTTATTTATTTATTTATGTTGTACTAACTTTCGTGCTTAGTTAAATACATTAATATATATATATATATATATATATATATTTATTTATTTATTTATTTTGGGGGGGGGGGGGTTTGAGTCTTTTTGCTTAAGTTAGATTTACTTTTATTTATTTATTTATTTATTTTTTATTTAACATTTATTTTATTCCAAGTAACTTTTTTATGATTTTAGTTTTTGTTTTATTTAACTATAGTAACCCTTCTCTAAACTGCTGATTATTTAAAGATAACCTGGATTTCTCATATTCATGTGGGTTTGTGTTGATATTCCTCTAAAGATTCAAAGCACAGCGGTGCTATCTCAAATCGACACGTTGTGTTTTCTTAAAGCCAAGGCTGAAATATGAAAAGAGACTTTCAATCTTCGCACCTGTAGTTTTTATTAAGTGCGATCTCTAGCTGGGGAAATAGAACTATTAGCATTCATGAAACAACAATAAATGAAATAAACAGGCTGGATAAAAGTAGCGTTGAATGCATAGACATGTCCACTCGCGTTATTTCAGCATCAGCCGAAGTTTAAGCACAATCTTCCTCATCCGTGCTGATGGAAAGGTGAGTGTAGACGCTGCTAATCTGTAGCTTTTAGTTTGCGCCACGTTATCTTTAAGGCTCCGTTAATTGTTTGTGCTCTGCAATCTAACGCACTCGTTAATTCCAGCTGATGCGAGATTGTAATACGGCGCTGAGCCGAGGCCGACGACTTTAAATTAAATTAGGGCCCTTGCGAAATTTCGGCGCGTGTTCACCGGCCGTGGCTTTTGTTGTGTTGCGTCTGACCTTGACCTAGTAAAGATTAATGTAACAAGACAGTGTGACAGTGAGAGGGGCTCGTTCTCATGCGGCACACACACTGTGTACACACACAGATCGGTGTGTAATGGACGAGGCCATAGAGAAACGCCGCTCGGGCTGCTGTAGGGTGGCTCATAGGGCTTTATGGGTCTTGAGGGCACAGTTTCTGACCGCTGAAAAGAGTAAACAGCTAGTGGACTGACACATACTCCCAAACAGTAAAGCTTTATATGTGCTGATTCTGGCCATATGCTTTTAATATGATTTATTTTTAGCTTTAGTGGTTGGGAGCCTACAGTGCATTGAAAGTATGTGCAGGCAAAACATGACCAATATGTGCATGCAGGTCACATTTCAACCAGTTTCAGACCAGCTGTTGTCATGGCAGATAAATACATTGTTCTTTATTTAATAATAATAATAATAATAATAATAATGATAATGATGATGATGATAATAATAATTATTATTATTTATTAATTGTATATTTATTATTATTTTATAATATTTTATACTAATTATAATTATACTAAAATGATCTTACATATTTATTTATTTATTTATTTATTTATTTATTTATTTATCTTACTGGTCCTTAAAATATAATTTAATGTTTATTTCTGTTACTTTCTGGGATGAAATATGAACTGCTTTTTTATTCTTATGACATTCAGACATGCCTCTTTTTTTACATTTTGATATTTTTTACTGAGTAAATGTGACATCACAGTTAAACATAGTTTTCCCTAAAATTCTCTTACTTTATATTTTATTTTATATTTTATTTTTTTAAATAATTTGATACATAATTTGTATGTTTATGTATTTACTTCCTTCAGTAAAAGTAATGTATTACTAAAAAAAAATAAAAAAAAAAAAAATAAAATAAATATTGCAGTCTTTCCTTTTGTTGGAATGGAATGTGACCTGGACAGGTTTTTTTTTTTTTTTTTTTTTTTTTAATTCAATAAAATAAGCAACTGCAAATTGTCTGAATTTAAGAATTATAATTAATTCTGTTTGTTTTTAAATTATGAATCTGCATTTCCTCTCTATCCATTACAAAATGTACTGTGGCTGGCTGAGAAATGTACAGAGGCTTTTTCTTCATCTAACAAGTGTTCATATAACAGTAAGTGTTTGAATAGCAGTGCAGCTATTTTTGTTTTCCGTTTTCTCAGTTTCAGCCTCTCCTGAGTTACAATTACAGCACGGGCTCTAGTTCCAGTCTCTCCAAACTTTGTAAGGAGAAGTGGGATGAGGTTTTCTCAGTGATTTCCATAGCAGCCTGTAAGGGCCCTTCACAGACCGACCCCTCCTGCATCCTCTGGTGACCCCCATCAGTTCCCTGCGCTCCTCGCGCTCTCCTGCTTCCAGACGCTGACCATTTGATTGACGTCTGAACAAGTCCAGATGGGAAGATAGTTGCTTAGTTGGAGGAACTTTGAGGACAGCCGTGAGCAAAGCCAGCAGATAGTAAATGATGGTTTGAGTCCAGTGCAGGAGTTCATTCAACTGTTGCTTGCCAAGCTAGTTAGCATGAAAGCACAATCACAAGCCGTTTCACTGCCATAATGTGCTGTGTTTACAAGTGGAAAAATGATTATCAGCGAGGAAGAAGTGTGGGATGGGACTCGATTTTAGAAGAGTTTCTGTATTAAAAGTGGTGAGATGGATTTGTGATGTCGCTGTAAAAGGAAACTCAATCCTGAGGTGGAATAAGTCATTGTGTTTGATAAAGAACAACATGCACACATGAATCATTCCCAGTATGAGCAGGAACTTTTTTCATTTTATATTCACTTCAAATCATTCATATGTTCATAAAATCCACTGTACGCATCAGCGTTTATTATAACTTAAATGCTGTTATAGTTTTTATTAATAGTTTAGTGTTTAATAATATAATTAGCTTTTATATTTGTTTAAGCTTGAGTAATTTTGTTGAGTGTTTTTGTCATTTTTATATTTTTTATTTTTAACTGTATATATAGTGTTTTTTAATTATTTAAGTTTTAGTTCAGCGTTATTGTTAACTAAATTGAAGCTAAAATTGAAACAATAAAAAAGTTACTTGAAATAAAAAAAAATCTAAAAATTAATTTCAGCTACATTTCTCATAAAAATAACTAAAACTAATAAAAAAAAAATATATATATATTTTATATATTTAATATTATATATAGAGTTCAGATGTGAAAAGCCTCAAAGTGGCATCTGAAATTTTCTTCTAAAATGAGCATTTTCATCAGGCTCCTATATTTATTTCACTTTAATTGCATAGAATTGCATACATTGCCATTAGAGTACAATTACTGAACCTAAACATAGGAGCCTGATAAAAAGGCTCATTGTAGAAGAACATTTCAGATGGCTTAGAGGCTGTACATATATACACTTTTATTCAAAGCATCTTGCATTTAATATATGCATCATATCAGTTCAAACATTCCCTGGGAATTGAACCCATGATCTTGTGTTGCGTGCGGCATGCTCTACTTTCTGAGCTCTTTGCATTATATTGGCCCTTGCTCTCTAGGTCACCGCAGTGCCATTGGATGACATCTGATCAGGAAGCTTATTTTGTGGTCTTTCCTCATTCATTCCTTCTCTTTCCAGTCTTAGGTGTGCCACACTCTCTCAGGAGTCGATCTGTAATATTTTCAGAGCCGCTCTATTCCTCCATCTTCTGTCTGACATCTCTAACCGCTCAACAAAAGACCTAATGAAGCAGAGGAGGAGGAATATTTGGCCGGTAATTAAGAAAAATGAAAAGAGGCGACACGGAGGTTGTCACACGCCCTGTAATTGTCCTTTACTCCATGAGGTCCACTTTAAACTTCTTTTCTCCTGTTCACCCACTTCTTGGCCCATTACTTCATGCACGTAATGAATGTGAGGTGCTGTGAATGCCGCGCTCGCTCGTTTTGCTGTCAAAGATAATGCCGTTTGTTAACGCTTTCTGTAGACCTCCAGCAAACCACAGTTTCTGACTTTTTGTGGGATTTGGTTGCATATTGGTTTCGGTTGAGGGACGGATGAAAGGTTCACTAGTGACAAAGGGACGTGTGGCCCTTCATATGAAATTAATTATTTTTAGAAGAGCCTATTCAGAGTGTGATCCCATCAGATAGCTGTTGAGATGTCGAGAAATATCGCTCTATTCATACGACTACAAATTACTTTGTCCTGCTCAACAATGCCCTGTTTTGTGAAGAGATTGCTTTTGGGAAGCTGCTTTTAATGGTTCCCCGAGGAAGCCGAGCCTTTGTGAGCAATCGTTATTATTTGGAATCGATCTCCAAAAGCATTTTTATGCTCAGTTTGTGCAGCCAAATGTCAGCGTAAAATCAAAACTGACCCTTTTAATTTGCTTTTCGGTGCATGTTATTCCAAATTCAAATGGTGTTTTTGTTTTATTAATCTTTCATTAATGTTTTTCTGCTCTGCCTCTGAAAAGACTTTTATTTTCAGATGAAGTCATGAATCCCTTTTATTTTTCTGACTTTGTTCTTGTACATAACTTCCACTTTTTATGATGCAGTCAGTTCCTGATTGATAAAATCAAGCTCTACGTTACAATTTTTTGTTTAATATCATATTCCCTTTTGGAAAAAAATCAATGTATTTCAAATATTGTTTAATGTTGACTTTATTTATAGTTATTATTTATAGACATATCCAAACCAGTGTTGTTTTAGTATCATCGAGATAATATAGTTTTTATTAGTAATTTCAATTAGTTTTAATTCGTTTTTTTTTTAATTCTTAATTTTAATTTTAGTTAAAGTTTTAATAATTTTGTTGTTTTTGTCAATTTTCATTAATATTTTGAATATAAAAACTTTACTACTACAGTTTTTAATCGATAGTTAGAATTAGTTTTTATTTTTACATTTTTAGTTTTTAGTTTAGTTTTTAGAAATTTTGATGTGGTTTGTCAATTTTTATTAATATTTTGAATATAAAACTACACTAGTTTTGATTGTTTAAATTAGTTTTTTAAATATATTTTTCATTTAAATTTTAGGTAAAGTTTTAATTTGTTATTTTATTTGTCAGTTTTGATGAATATTTGGATTAATGTTTCGATATATTTTCTTTTTTAAATTTAGTTTCAGCTTTAGTAATTTTGATGTGCTTTTTGTCAGTTTTTATTAATTTGATTAATAATTAAATTACTATTTTAGTTTGTATTGGTAGTTTGAGTTATTTATTATTTTTATATTTTCCGTTTTTATTTTGAATTTAGTGATTTTTTTTAACTACATTTTTTATTCATTTTTATTTTACTTTTCATTTAATTTATTTTAGTACATTAAATTAAGCAAAAATAAAATAAATGTTTCCTTGGAAACTAAAATAGTATATTATTTTAAACAATTTATTATTATTATTATTATTATTATTATTATTATTATTATTATTATTATTATTATTATTATTATTATTATTATTATTATTATTATTTTAGTTTCAGTTGACTACAATAACCCTGATCCAAATAATACTCATAATTAAACAAATAATAATAATAATAATAATAATAATAATAATAATAATAATAATAAATAGTTTAAAATAATATACTATTTTAGTTTCCAAGGAAACATTTATTTTATTTTTGCTTAATTTAATGTACTAAAATAAATTATTTAAAAAAAAAAAAAATTATGTACTAAAATAAATTATTATAAATAGTCATTTAAAATGCTTCAACAACAGCTTTTGATTTCTGACATGTACAGAATGTAACCATGCAGCCGTACCAAGCATTTCCGTGTAAACCGTCACTGAATGATGCTTTCTGCTCGCAGGCACACGTTTCATTCCATTCTCATTTCTTGCAAATGAAAGCACATCGCGACCCGGCGCAAGCCGCTAACGTGATTTCCCAACAGCACATCGCTCGCGATATCAGGCTCTGGCAGAATTCAAATCTTCTGCTCCGGAGGGGCCATTCAAGCGCGCAGAGGGTGGCCTAATGATGCCTGTGTGGCTTTAATGCTGTTTATGAAGGTAATAATAGTAGCGTACAGGTCTAATGACAGTGGTCAAGGTAATAGCAGCCCGGCACACTCACACAGAGGTGCTACTGTGTGCCGAGATTACTCTGTCATTGTAGCAGTGGCTTGCGTGGCTCTCAGTGTTCAGGACTGTGATTTGGAGAGCTGAAGTGTGTGTGTGTGTGTGTGTGTGTGTGTGTGTGTGTGTGTGTGTGTGTGTGGACTACATGCTGAGACTGACTGCTGCAGCATGAGATACATTCATGAGTCTGTGTTTGTGATTCTGCAGAACACTGGATCCTGTTCACTTCCAGAGTTCGCATGAGATGTAATGTGTTTGAGCAACTAGAAATCAGTGATAGAGCATTCACAACTATACACTTCATGTGATTTCATCCATCAGTAGTCTTTGTATTGACTGATAATTTGGTAAATCAGTTTCCATAAGAGCATGCCATTAGATTAGAGACTTTCGTGTATGAGAGAGTTATGATTGTTTTTATTTCAACTTCAGGAGCTAAAATCATGTTAGAGATTGAATCATTTCTGTGAATCAGTTCAAACTGTCCATTTCAATGAGCTCTGATTCAAAACTATTCGTTGAGTCATTCAAGAAGGTTCACAGAATGAGTTATTATTTTGGTAACACTATACAATAAGGTCTCATAAGTTAATGCATTAGTTATTAACTTATGAGAACTAACTATGAGCAATATATATTTACAGCATGTAATAATAAAATACACACTATATAAAAAGATTTATTCAAAGTTGTAAATAAAACAAACATTATTGGAGCACAGTGTAGACAAATTTTATTTCGGTTTTTATTTTAGTTATTTTAGTACATCATGTTAAAAAATAAATAAATAAATGTTGCCTTGGAAACTAACTGAAATGAAATAAGTTTACTTTTTTATATTGTATTTCATTTCAGTTGAAGTTAATTTTATTCCAAGCAACATTTATTATTATTATTATTATTATTATTATTATTATTATTATTTGTTTAATTATTATTTTTAGTTTTAGTTTCAGGTGACTATAATAACCCTGATTCAAACATTCTCAAATAATATTATTATAACAATATTTTTTTTCAAAGTTGTATCACAATAAAAATATTTCTCAGTTGTACTATAAATATAACAGATTTTTGAAGAAATGACCATTTCAGTCTTTCTACTTCAAGATTTTACGTTTTTTTTTTTTTTTTTTGCAATAATTTTTGTACTAATATCAGAACCTTCATGTCATTTTTCAAAACTCTAGACACATAATTCACAACCGATGATCGAAATGCACATTTTTCAAAACACTTAACACTTTTTCCGAATGCTTGGATACAATACACACGAGCCAAAGATCTTTTGTTCATTGAACTAAAATCACAGGTTCAAAATGACACAACTTAACATCAAAGTATTACAATTTCAAAATTCAACTCACACATCACATCTGAATTGAGTGTCTATTCATTTCATTACAGTGATCTAACTATCGATTGATACAACTGCTCAAAATGCTAAGTAACTGTTGCATTACTCTTGAAGCATAGTTTTTATGTAATATGATGAACAATATTAAATGTTTAGATAATGAAAGCGAAGCAACTGAGGACTGAGTATGCTCAGGTATGATCAGTTTCAGGATGCTTGTTGTTGGGAGAAATTGTTATCAGTATTTGTTTTTCCTACAGTGAATGTCTTTTTAGAAGGTGATAGAGGTGGAAGCTGATATTTTTGGATGAGGCAGGCTTTACCCTGGCCATGACATGGCCTGACCACCCCCCACTGAATGTGATTTTGAGGGACCCCATAGCAAAATCAGTGCAATGGGCCCAGAATTCCTAGCGACGGCACTGACAGCAATCATGGTTTCAGGCCCATCCACAGTTTATCACAGTTTACCCATACTCCCCTTTGCTAACGCCACATTCACACGGGGTGCCGGCATCAGCGCTTGACGCAGGGCGTGTCTGAAGCTTGGTGCTGACACGACCGTCATAGTGACAACAGCCAATCACGTTACTTTTCTGGTGTTGCATGAACAGGATTGGCTAGCGTCTGCGCTCGGGTATTTGCATAAGGCGATCTGATTGGCTGACGCCTGTGTTGGCGCTTGAAACTTCTGCCTCGAGTTACAAATATTGTTACAAATAATGACTGTTTTGAGTCTTGTGTCTAGAGTTTTGAAAAATGACATGAAGGTTCTGTTATTAGTGCAAAAATGATTGTAAAAAACTGTAATTCAACACATTGCTTTGCAATTATTTGTGAAATTTACTAAATTGTTTCTACACTAACTGTTGTTGTTTTTTAGATCTACATTTTACTATAAATGACTACTTTAGTCTTTCTACTTAAAATTTCTACTTAAAAGTTTAATTTAATGTTTTATTTGCTGTTTCTTTGGGGAGTTTACTAGCAATTTCTGAGTGAAAATTGTTTTTACACCAAATTTTCTTGATGTAATTGTTCATTTAAATTAACATGAACTAAAATGAATAAAGTATAAAATAAAAGTATTGATCATTTTTATTTCACTTTAACTAATGTAATTAACTAACGTTAGCAAATGATACCTCGTGCTACTGTTTTGAAATGTACGGCTTGTTGTAAAAGTAGTGATGAAAAGGAAGTAGAGACAGATCTATACTTATGTATTTTGACGTACATCCAAGTGAACTGATTATCAAAAAAGAAAAAAGAAAAAAAAGAAGGGCAGACACTTGTTTCTTTGCTTCTGTTGCTGATTGGATGTTGAGATGTGGGCGTGGCAATCAATAGTGGAAGCAGATGAATGTGAACTTGCAGGGGCGGAGTTTAAGCAGACAGTATGATTGAAGAAAGTCACTGGAATATCCAGTAAGATCATTTTGATTACAATTTTTTGTATTAGTACCATGGCTCCAAAAAAATGTCAATTTTATTGATGTGTAATTTAGTTATTTTTGGAGCCGTGGTGTGCTGACTTTATTTCTTTTTTCTCCTCATGTTATCTTTGGTCAAGCAGCCACCTTGAGCAAATTTTTTTTTTTTTTTTAACATATGAAAATGAAACATACATGGGTCGTTTTCTTTGTGATCTACAAAATGCATTTAGAAAATAGAATTTTCATTTAATGGTGATTTTAATGTTAAAGCCAATACAAGAAAGGTAACAAAAATAAGTCTTTCAAGTGGCACTGAAAATTCAACTTAAATGTCAAGTTGCAATTTTTATGTTTTGAAATGCCATAGTTAAATAGGTAAGGTAAACATTTATGCATTTAATTAAATATAATTTTTCAAGTATATTTACTGACAAAATGCTTATTGAATTAGTCTCATTGGTCTTAATCATATTGCTTCCATATTCTGCATCATACTGTAATAACATCCAGAGATGATGGATTATCTTGTGGTGGTGTAGGATAAACGCTGCCGCTGTGACGGATCCCTCGTGAGTCTCAGTGCCGGCTGTAAATGTATTGCAGGTCTGTCTTTATGTGTTCGGTGGACTCACGGGTCAATAAGACATACAGTCTGTTCTTCTTCACTGGTGTTGCAGGTCAGGTGGGACGGCCGGTAGATTTGGAAGATTTCTAAACAGCAGGGACCATGAGTTTAACAGAGTCTCAATCTCCCATACTGTATTTCAATTCAGCTGCCATATTTCACGGTGTTATTCACATGGACAAATATTTCCACGACAAGTGTCAGATCCCTCACATGCACTGCAGGATCTGCAGTGTAATTTGAGTATTTTCTAATGCAAAGAAAGAGAGACAGTATTATACCATGCTGCTTTGCAGTTGTTGCCATATATATATATATATATGCAATAGTTTTTTGAATATTTCCTGAATATTGGATATCCAACATCTTGGATGACCCTCAGATGTAGATGAGTTTGTTTCTTCATCAGATTTGGAGAAATGTAGCATTGCATCACTTGCTCAGCAATGGATGCTCTGCAGTGAATGGGTGCCGTCAGAATGAGAGTCCAAACAGCTGATAAAAACATCACAATAATCCACAAGTAATCCACACCACTCCAGTCCATCAGTTTATGAAATGAGATGCCAAAAAGAAAGAAATCCATCAAGATGTTTTAACTTCAGACCATTGCTTCTGGCTAAGATATGAGTCCATAATCCATAATAGCAGTTCCTCCAGTGAAAAAAAAAAAAAAAAAAAAGTGGTCTGGTCTGAATCAGGAGAGAAATCTGCACAGATCAAGCCAAAACAGTCCAAAACAGCTCTAAACAAATATGCTTGTGGATTTTGATGACAACAGGAGATTAACTTTTTCAATGGAGGAAGTGCTATTATAGTTTATGGACACGTATTTTAGCCATAAACTACACTTCTTTTATTTATGAATTAAATTAATTTAGGAAATCCACATGCTGGATTTCATTTTTACAAACACGCAGCTTTTGGCTTCATAGGATGGTAACCGATGGACTGGAGTGGTGTGGATTATTGTGATGTTTTTATCAGCTGTTTGGACTCTCATTCTGACGGCACCCATTCACTGCAGAGCATCCATTGGTGAGCTAGTACTGAATGCTACATTTCTCCCAATCTCATGAAGAAACAAACTTGAGGGTGAATACACTGTCAGCAGATTTTAATTTTTGGTTGAACTATTCATTTAATACCATAAATGAATATGCATGTGACAGTAATCCAGTATGATATGATGCAGTGCAATTTTTGTGAGACTAGTTTAAAGTTGAGCTCCTAAAGCAACCAGATAGTGTGTCATTAGCATTCTGTGCAGACGAGGTTTTAGTTCTTCTGGGTAGAATATAGAGAGGACATCACACCGGAGACTCATTGTGTATTCAGGACAGAGTTAGACTTTTATAGCAGGGTAGAATATGCTGAAATTTGGCCCATATTGTCTGTTTGTTGGGGGTGTTTTTGAATGGGTGGTTTTGCTCGTAAATTTGCTTTAAAGATATTTATCAGCTCCTCTCCTAATTTATGGGATTGTTTGCACAGTCATAGCCCGCTGAGAAAGTCAGCGAGGATAAAACGGCGACTGTGCGTGTTATTTAGACAAATAGATTGTGTATCTAGAGCAAGACACACATAGAAATCGCATTCATTTGTATTCAAACACTCCAGTCAAAACTGTAAAACTACCATCAATTATACATTATACATAATGTATTGAATTGCACTTGTTGTGCTTCATGTTTGTTGTCGATGCGCTAGAAAGATGTGTTGTCTGTCAGTTGTGTTTTCTGTTATTTTACGCCACTCGGTTTTTCTCTCTCATCGCATGAATTTGGATTCATAACTCGCATAATTTCTTTTGCCACGGTGCTGCAGTTGAGTAGTTGATGTAAAATACCTTTGGGAAGTCGACTTCCTGCTGTTTGACTTCTTTAAACAGCATTTTGCTGGCTCTTTTGTAATTATTATGCATGCGACTCACATTACAGTAAATGAGAAACTGCATGGAAAATTTCTACTTTCCAAAATTCATTTCTCACGCCACAGGACCATTTAAAATGAACTAGTGACAGCAAAAAGGTGTTTAGAAAAAGGTGATTTTACGCACACGACCTTAAATCTTGCGGTTGATAAAACTAATGTCCATGAACGTGTTATGCATCGAGTAGAGTTCATTTGTATTTCAGTTAAGATGCAGATGTTTACACACCTGTGTCATCATTCGGTTGCGGTATTTTTAATAAAAGCCGTCCACAACCCTATCAACCCCATCAAACCGGCTGTTTGCACATTATGCATGAACAATTTAACAAAAATAAATAAATAAATGCAGCTTGTCCTTTGATGATGGGTCGAGGGGTCCTGCTCTTACAGCAGTTTCCACGAGCTCTCTAATACAGCACCCAACGTCGATGTTCCTCCTTCTCCGGCCGATGTCCTTGTTACATATTTATTCATTTTCCTCTGTCAATAGGCTACATATTCCACGCCCGGGGCGAAGAAAACCTCTAAATAGATTTATTAGCCAATATTGTAATGACGACAAGAGTAATGGGCATGTCAGTCAACGCCAGAGAATAAGGGTGATGGGCTTCAGTGAAGTGCTTTTCATTCAGACAAAATATTCAGGCTACATGTGAGCGGATATGACGTTTAGAGGTCACTTAGTCAGGATCAGAACAAAACCAAGAACTCAAAAACATGTCTAGGTCACATTTCACACACAAACAGACAGGAAAGTGTGCATATACTGTATATCAATCAGCATAAACGGCAACCAGTACATTATATATATTATAGTTTAAGATATACACTACGATTCAGGGTTGGTAAGAGTTTTGATAAATGTTTACCAGGGCTGCATTTATTTGACTAAAAATGCAGTAAAAATGGGAAAATTGTGAAATATTATTACAATTTAAAATAAGTTTCTTCTATTGTAATACACTGTAAAGTGTAATTTATTTCTGTGATCAAAGCTGTATTTCCAGCATCATTACTCCGGTCTTCAGTGTCACATGATCTTCAGAAATCATGCTGATTTGCTGCTCAAGAAACATTTCTGATTATCATCAATGTTGAAATAAGTTGTGCTGATGAATATTTTTGTGGAAACTGTGATACATTTGTGTTTTTCAGGATTCTTTGAGTAGAAATGTAAAAAGTACAGCATTTATTTAAAATAGAAATCTTTTGTAACATTACTTTTGATTAATTTAATTTATTTTGTCGAGTAAAATATTTATTTATTTTTTATTTATTTTTTTCTTAATTTTAGGGATAGTTTTGTTCAGTTTAGTACTTAGTACTTTAGTACTTTTTTACATATTCATGCAAGTTTATTTTAGGTTTTTCATCTTATTTTTATTTACCAAATTTTTCAGTTATCGAAACACTTTAGCTTTAATTAACAACTACCTTTAAATTAAAAACAAAAGAAAAAATATTTTTCTGACCCCAAACTTTTGAACAGCAGTCTATATACAGTATATTTCATAATAAAATTAGAATATGCTCGGGATGCACTTAACTGTTATGAAATTAATGTCACGATGGCAAAAATCTCCTTAATGTGATCCTAAAAATAGTCTTTTCACGTTGCAGTGATATATGAGCGGCATATGCTTCTGACAGGTTTGGTGAGATTCACCCGAGCACATCACGGCCATGTTTCAGATTTCTCATCGCATCTAAAGGTCATGAAAATGACAAATGCACAATGGGCCAGATGTTTGGCGTTTATAGCGCAGAAGATGCGTTCGGCTCCCCTGCCATCTGCACTGTTTTTCCAATTTCAGCACGCGGCCCTGGAGACGCGCAAGCTAAAGACTCCAATCTACATGATGTTTCCTATTACTCTGCGCCTCTAAGAGTCAGAGTCACCGTCTTCTGCTGCTGTGCCCTGAGTGCTTGCTTGAGATGGAGGTGCGATAATGACTTCTCTGAGATTTTTGGACTTGTATAATATAATATCTGTACATTTTTTGCTGCGTTCCTGTTCCTCCGGGGCTGTTGTTGGGTTTCAGAGGTTGCCGGTTATCTTTGTGTATTCCCTGAAGCCTTTGAGAGATGGGCCGGGCCTGTCAAAACATTTGTAGGGTCTGATAGTGTTCGATGGGAAATAAATAACGCCCAGGGACTCTTTAGGGCTCGCTAGCTGCTGATTTGTATAATGACAAGCGTGGCGAACAGAGAAGAGCTTTGGAGAGGCCATCGTGTGACTTTTGAGGAGACGACTGGTCCACAACTGACTGCAAACTTAAACTCTGCTCTTAAAGTCCCGATGCATCAAATCAAGCCCAATTGTTTCACTCAAAAATAAGAAGTATATTGCAAATGATTTTGTATCCCTGACGTTGTTAATTAACATCCAGAAATAATTTTTTGGGGGGGTTTCAGAAACATAGACATTGACTGATCACTGTATTGTTGTCCAGGGCTGTGTAGCAGTAAGGAAATTTTCATTTTAATATAAGTACAATTATAATTAATAAAAAAGTAAAAAATAAAAAATAAATAAATCAATAACACAACCTGTAATTTTTTTATGAGAAAAGTTTGTGGGCACAAACTTGTAATGTTAAAAAATATATATTTATTTTAATATTTGGGTTTCTTTTATTTATATATTTTTCAGTTTTCATTTTAGTTTGTTTTAGACATTTTATGTGATTTTGTCATTTATTATTATTATTATTATTATTATAAATATTTCTATTACTTTAATTAATGTTTATTTCAGTGTTAGTTTTAGTCATTTTAGTACTTCAACTTACATTATGTAGCGTCAGAATGAGTCAGACAAAACTAAGATTCGATCAGAACATCGAAACATGAGGAGCCGACATTCCAGAAGAGACCCCAACAAAACAGGACAACGTCGTAAAGATTCTTATCTCCAAAGAGATGGCCATCACATGTGTTCCACGACAGAAGTCACAAGCTTCTTTAGATTGACTTTTCCCCCACACATAGAAGACAAAGAACCAGACTGAAATTCCTCTGGCCAAAGAACATTTCTTTTTGGTCTCCACAGAACTACACAGAGACTTTCTTTTTCATATGCACATAAAACCATCCTAAAGGACATTGCTAGGCATAACACTATATTATGTATGTAACCACATATTAGACTATCATGTTTTAAACACATATTATGTATGTCTTTATAATAACTATTGAATGACTTTAAGGTTAGTCGTGTTTGGTATGTATGAGTTTGACATTTCTAGCTTGAAACGTTTCTTTCAATTAATTCTGTGGCAGCCATGTCACCCTGCAGCCCAAGACTTGTTACTCACTGAAGCTAAGCAGGGTTGAGCCTGGTCAGTATCTGGATGGGAGACTCCTGGGAAAGCTAGGTTGCTGTCGGAAGAGGTGTTAGTGAGGCCAGCAGGGGGTGCTCACCCTGTGGTCTGTGTGGGTCCTAACGCCCCAGTATAGTGATGGGGACACTATACTGTAAAAAGCACCGTCCTTCGGATGAGACGTTAAACCGAGGTCCTGACTCTCTGTGGTCATTAAAAATCCCAGGATGTCTTTCGAAAAGAGTAGAGGTGTGACCTCGGCAAAATTCGCCCATTGGCCTCTGACCATCATGGCCTCCTAACAATCCCCATATCTGCTGATTGGCTTCATCACTGTCTCCTCTCCACCAGTAAGCTGGTGTGTGGTGGGCGTTCTGGCGCACTATGGCTGCCGTTGCATCATCCAGGTGGATGCTGCACACTGTTGGTGGTTTGAGTGCCTTGAAAAGCGCTATATAAATGTAAGTAATTATTATTATTATTACTGTGTCAAATGTATCATATTCTGGTTATAGAAATCATGTCCAAAAGTATACTTTGCAAGAGTGTGTAAAATTCAGACCATGTGACTGATAACATGCTGATTTATGATGGAAGGAACAACCCTAGCTAAGATAATAACCTATCTAATTGGTCAAGACACCAAATGGGATGTGTCCCAAAAGCCGAGTTTAAGAACTCAGGACACCATCAAATCTCTCTCTTTTCTCTTTCCTCTCTCGTCCTTCTTCTTCTTCTCGCCACCACGTTTTGACGCTGTTTTAGCGCTCTTTGAGCGTGCTCTGGCCTACAGGCCAGTTGCTACTTAACACCACGATGAGAAGAAAAACCACCTAGTCTCGTTACTCATTTTATTCTTTTACTTTAGTTTCTTTTCTTTCCGTTGAGTCTCGTGTTCAAAAGTTAAGTTTGCCGCAAAGTCCAGCTCCGACTGCACCCGCTTCAAACTTCAACCAGCAATGGACTCCAAGACCATCCTCAGCCAACGGCCCAACCATTGGCTTCCCAAGACATCGCTTCAAAGACTACTGAACTTCCAGCCAATCACCAACTCGGGAAAACCCCTTTCTTGCAACGACGACGACAGAAAGGAATCTCTGTAACACAAAGGCAACGCAAGCAAGTACCTCCAGGTCTAACTGAGCTGGTGTATTTAATATAAATTTCAGCCTCATTGAGAAACTCAACGCGAGGGTTAATTAAGTGATTGATGGTTGTTCAGGTCTATGCGATAGCACATATTGCTGTAAACTTGGGATTTCACATTCTCATTCTCTAAACTCATCCTTTCTCTCTTTCTGCAACGTGTGAATGTGTGAATGCGTGTGTTCATGTTAGATTAGTTTATGTCTTACGTTTATATAAATAAACTCTTATTTATATTTAAAAGAGAAGTATCTTGTGTTTTGTGCTTACAAGTTAATGTCTTAATCTGCTGATCTTGTTACTGTGCTTATTAATAGTGTTTTCACTATATTTTGGATTTTAATATCCAGTGCAGAATTAATGTTATACGGCTCGTTCAGTGAATCGCTAAACAGTGATTCTGTTCAAATTCCCTGTAAAATCATAAATGATTCCCTTTGAGCTAAATTAAATTATATTTATGTATCAAACCCTACAATTAATTTTGAGTTTTGTTTTCATTATTCATTTTAATTGTAATTTGTTTTAGCACTTTTATGTGATTTTGACATTTTTATTATTTTTTTGTATTATTTCTCCATTGCTTTAATGCATATGTCAGCGTTAGTTTTTAATATTTCAACTTTTTTCATTTTAATTTTAGTTTACATTTTAGTGTAATTCAGTCATTTTTATTATTTTTGTAACATTTATTTATTTATTCAATTATTTCAGTGTTTTATTAATTTTAGTGCTTCATCTTAAGCTTATTAATTTTGAGTTTTATATGTTCATCTTTTCATTTTGATTTTAGTTTAGTTTTAATCGATTTGTGATTTTGTCTTTTTTAATTTTTTTATATGTCTGTATTCCTTTAATGTTTATTTGGTGTTAGTTTCAGTAATTTTAGCACTTAAACTCATTCATTTAGAGTTAATCACCGAGACAGTCTTTCACGTTTTTTTTTTTCATCTAATATTTATATTTTATTTCATTTCAAATAGCAGTAACATTTATATTTGTTTTATCTTTTGCTAACAACCTGTCAATTTGATTCCTGTGTGCCGATTCAAATCAAACTCACACTTTTTTAAATAAAAAAGAGCCAGTTATTCAGTTCTGAATGCTGCGTGGCGATACAGTCCTTGTAATATGGTTTTTATTTCCTCAGCCAGTTATTTTTTAACCTGTCCACACTGGTCACCATGCGTGCGGCTCTTGAGGTCACAGGAGAGTGGATTTCCACTGTTTGCTGGAGCATTTCTTGGCCTGTCTGCCTTATTTTACCCCAACGTGTGGAAACAAGTCTAGCTGCATCGCTGAGCCCCTCATTTAAGTCGGCTGCGTTTGTCTAGTCCCAGCTTATTTTCCCCCTCCCTGCTCCAGAGGCGGTTGGCTGATGGTCTAAAGGTGAGAGCTCAGGCCTCGCTGACCGAATCTTGGCCTAATGGGAATCTTGTGGCCGGCCGCTCCTCTTAGCTGGGATGTAGCATGAGATGTTTCAGCTGTGTGGCTGACATGCAGAAAATGAACTGCACTGTGGAAGAGATGCATTTAGAGTTGAACATGGAGATTGATGATGAAGTGGTCAAATACGGTGTCGCCTTCACTCTTTCCTCATGTTGACGGCGGCTCACGATTGGATTGTTTATGCACAATGAAGCCTGTGCATTTTGAATAGCTTAGATTTAGGATCCACACAATAGGCTTTCGCTGGCTTATTTATTCTGCTACAAAAGGTCCTGTTTCGCTGAATAAGTTTGTGCTTTATCAAGCCTGCGGTTTTCATTTGGACACTTTCGTGGCGCTATGCATCATGACAAAATCTCATTCAGCGCTGCAATTTAGACGTTCGTCCCATTCTTTGGAATCAATACGTGAGACGCGCTGATTTGAGCATGCAATTGTGTTGAAGCTTTGAAATTTTAACGCATTAACAAAGTCCTAAGCTTTCAATACTGATGCATTGAAATGGCAACAGCATCCTAACAGTTCCCCAGAATTGCTCTAGTCTATCTAAAATGTGCATTATTCAAGTCAATATTCAAGCCAATCACTAGAAAACCCTTGTCTCTGGATTCTGTTTGTTTTGAGTGCATTTATGTCAGGATTCAAACATCTGCAGATGTGTATGAAGTGGCTGCATGTGTTTCAAATCAAATTAAATTGCATTCTTTTCATCTGTGCACTCTTATTAATATTTCTGATCATATGTCAGGGAATCATTCTTTTTTAAATTAATTTATTTTTATTACTTTTTATATTTCTAAATTGCTTTCATTTTAATGCTAGTTTAAGTTATTGATTCTGAATTATTTTCATTTTATTTTTTGTGATTTTTTTTTTCATTTTTATTTTTATTATTTTCTAATATTTCTATATTGATTTAATGCTTATTTTAGTGTTTTTGTAATTTTAATACTTCAAAATAAACTTGTTAATATTGAGTTTTATATTTTCAGTTTTCTTTGTCATTTTTTTTTTTGTTTTAGTAATTTTATGTGATTGTCATTTTTATTTTTTATTATTATGTAATATTTATAAATTGCCATGTAAGTTGTCTTAAGTATTTTTAGTACTCCAGAATACATTTATTAATTTTATGTTTTATATTTTTAGTTTTAATTTCAATTTTAGTTTAAGTTTGTGATTCTATGTGAACTTTTTTTTTATATATATATTTCTTTAATGTTTATTTCAGTGTTAGTTTTAGTATTTTTAGTTCTTCAGCATAAACATTTTTTTTTTTCAGTTTTCATTTTAATTTTGCTTTGAGTATTTTTATGTGAATTTTTGAATATATTTTTAAATATTTATTTATTGCTTTCATGTTCATTTCAGTGTCAGTTTTAGACATTTTAGTACTTCAACAAAGTTATTAATAATTTTTTCATTGTAGTTTAAGTTCTTTTAATTTTATATGAATTTTTAAATGTATATTTCTGTATTGCTGTAATTAATGTTTATTTCTGTTCTGTCAATATTCGAGTCAATCACTAGGAATGTCTTGTCTCTGGACCAGAAATGTGTTCTGTTTGTTTTGAGTGCACTGATATTAGTATTCAGACAGCTGGAGATGTGTATGAAGTGGTTGCGTTTGTTTCAAATCAAATTAAATTGCGTTCTTGTCGTCTGTGCGCTTTATCATGATTTCTGACGATATGTCAGGGACGAACTGTTGAGCGTCCCGATGCGAGCTGACAGCAAATGCAGAGGGGCTGTAAACACCCTGTCAAGGGCAGAGAGAGATGCTAGCGCTAACCGTGGATGCTGTCGATGCTAGTGTTGATGCTGTGATCTGTTTGTGAGGTCTCATGCTCGTCTGATGGCTAATTAAAGCTGCAATAAGTCCAGATCACTGCTCAGATCTCTGGGCTCTGCTCCATGTGTTGTTTTTGTTTTGATTATAATGTTGTTTAATAATTATAATTATAATTATAATTATTATTTTTTATATTTATTTATTTATTTATTTACTTATTTGTTTATGTATTTGTGTGTGTGTGTGTGTGTGTGTGTGTGAACAAAATTTACATTTAAGTATTTTTATTTTTATTTTTTCCCATGCATTAACATTTTCCTGTTAATGCATGGAAATGTATTATTATTTATTCTACTTTTTGTCCTGCTATTTTAGTATTATTTATATGCTATTATAGTATATATTCATATTTTGAAATAGATTTTATTTTAATATTCTCAGTTTTCTTTTTTTAAATTTAAGTTTTAGTGATGTTCTTGTCATCTTTAATACTTTTGTTTATTTATTTATTATATATCTGTTACACATTTATATTTTATTATATTATATATTTATTTTTTATTTTATTTTGGTTTTGTTTTTTAGCAATGTCAGTACTATAACTTTTTTTTTTTTAATTGGTGCTTTTGTGTTTTCCTTTGAAAATATTAAACAAAAATCTTGAAACAAGATACATTTTCACTGCATAAGATATCAGGGCTGGTTTGCATAGATTGTGTCTCTTAATAAAAGTGTGTTTGATTGAACTGGCCAATTTCTGAATGAAAAAGTTAAGTTGACAAGTGAAAAACAAATCTGCCAGTCTATTAAGATGAAATGCACTTATATTCAAGATACAACCCATGAATAAAAAATCTTAATATCGTATGCAGCATTGCTACCCAAGGAAATATATCTTGTTTTAAAGATGTGTAGAGGTTTCAGCTGTAAAGCAAAGACAAAAAGCCCTCATTAAAGATCTGAATCTTTGCCATGTGAGAAGCAGAGCTCCTGAAAAAATGGCATATCATGAGTACTGAATATATATAATGAGTACTCTGCTGTTTAGAAGTTACTGATGTGAATTCTACTTGTTATAGGGATTGTAATTCATGTTGTTTTGGAGAATGATTAGGATATTTCATTGTACAGTAGCTTGTTGTTGTAGCAATGATGTATTCACAACAGGACAGTCACTTCAAGTGCATATGCTATTATGTGCAAGTGTAGTGTTTATGTTTGATTCATTTCAGTTTATTTAATTAATAAGGCGTGCAATTAGCAAAAAGGTTGGGTTATTTGCCTGATGTCTTTAAAAAAAACATTTTCAGTGCATTGCGGTGATGCAGTGTTACTCTTTCCGTTATATTTTGTCAGCGGTATGTTTTAGTTAAAACAGTTTCATTTTTGTTAAGCTGCATCGTTTTTTTTTTTTTTTTTTTGTCTCTCCTTTGTTGCCATTGACAGTGACAAATATTTTAAAGTAACATTTTATCATGGTTGCATGTGATTTCATGTGCCAATTTTGACTCAAATAGTCAGAAATGTATTGTTATAACACTTTCATATCCTTTCAAAGCAGTTTTACAGATATTTATATTGTTAATGTTTATATTATCTTACTATCTTCATGCCTTATTGTTGCATTTAGGAGATTAGAGCTGGGTGAAAATATAGTTACATTTTGCAATGATAAAAGCAATCATGCAGTGAGGTTTGCTATGTAGTCTAGATTGCCAGATATGAGTATATCGTGTGCTTGCAGATAAAAATTGATAACTTTACATGAAGAGCCGAGAAATAATGTAGTTACTATTTGTGACAAAATAAATCGTGCAGATGAGATTTGCCATATAGCGCATTTCTACACCTCTGCAGGTGTTCTAGACCACCTTGTTGTTCTGTAGGCCTGTGTAACATGTGATTTGCTGTAGTCACTGTTTGTACCAGCAGGGGTTAAATGCTGAAGCCAGCCACCCAAACTCTGACCCCTGGCTGGCAGCAGTAAAGCAGAGGCCCCGGCCCCCGGTGAGGGCCCCGAGGAGCTCATGGACAGCTGTCAGCTGGATGGCCACCTCCTCGTGCCTTTGCCAGGAGCGTCCATCGGCCATCGCCCACCCTCCACGGCTGATCACCGGCCAGCGCCAGGACTTTCGCTCCTGCCAGTCACCCGTGAGACGAGCCACTGAGTAATTGCGCAGCTGGCAGGGAGAAAAGCTTGAGAGAGAGAAAATAATAGGGCAAGAAAGATGCAAACAGCATAGAAGCTTCTAAAGTGAATCTTAAAAAATAAAGGTTACAAAAAGAAGTTGTTGCAGCAAAGCAATAGAAGAACCATTTTGCAATCTTTCCGTAAAAGAACCATTTTGATGGACATTTTAATAATCTGAAGAACCTTTATTATCCTCTTATAATAAAGAAGAACCTGTTGTGTAATGGAAAGATTCCATTGATATTACTGTAAAAGTTCTTTATGGAACCATAGATGCCAATAAAGAACCTTTACTGTTTACTATACCAGTCAAAAGTTCGGAATAATTATGATTTTTTTTAATGTTTCTAAGGCTAAGGCTGCATTTATTTGATCAAAAATACAGTAAAATTGTGGTATATTATTTTAATATAAAATAAGTGTTTTCTATGTGAATATAGAGTAAATTGTAATTCAGCTTTGATCACAGCAATAAAATACATTCTAAAAAATAATTCACATAGAAAACAGTTATTTTAAATGATAAAAATATTTCACAATTTTTGCTGTATTTTTGATCAAATAAATACAGCCTTGGTGAGCAGAAGAGACTTATTTAAAAAAACAAAAAACATTATACACTGTAAAAAAATGACCGGGATTTTAACGGTAAGAAACTGTGAAAAAGCTACGGTAAAAACCTGTTAAATGGTTGACGGTAAGTTCCCCTAATATATACGGTGAAAAACTGTAATAGACATTTCAGACAATTTTACAGTGAAATACCGCTTTTGGAAGTGAAAAAGAATGTAAAATTTACAGGGAAAAAACGTAAATTGACATTCTCAGAATTCCCTGCGTTGCAATTCAAATTTTGTTTGAATCTGATGTTTTTTCTTTGAAATAACTAGGTTTCTTCTTAGTTTTTTCTTATCAGTTATGTTTATTAGGGTTGCATGTTACATCTAATGTTGTTAAATTAATGTTTATTGGATATTTCAGTTTAATGAGTCTCACCATGATGGTGTTTAGTGTTTGTGTGAATGGCACTGTGCACCTTCTATATATGTTATTATTTAAAATCTGCTTGTGATGGGCTTTGGTTCATCATATGACTCTCATCACCTTCTGCATTTGGTGGTTATCAGTGTAATACAAAGGTACAAAACAGATTTCGGTACTTCAATAGGTCGGTATATTAACATTATATCAGTTAATGAAATGACGGTATTTAACTGTAAATATAAGTTTGTCCACCCCAGAGGGTTAAAACCGTAAAACCTAAAACGTTGCTACCGTATATTTTACGGTAGAATTCTGGCAACCACAGCTGCCGTTTTTTTACCGTAAATTTTACGGAATTTTTTTTACAGTGTATAATTCCAAACATTTGACTGGCAGTGTAAGAGCGTAGAAGATGGATTTTTGTGAAGATTCTGTAGGTAACAGTTGTACAGGAAGGGAGGGATATAGAGAGGATGTGGGAGGAGGCAGCAGCAAACCACAATTAGTGTAATTAGCCATGCGGCTTTTCTAAGGCTGTGACAATATATGTCTCCTCTCATTACTTCCTGTAAGCAAACACGCAGCTTAATGAGAGGCAGCATACGCTACAGCACCATTTACTCTTGATGCTCAATCCATTACAGCCGCCGCCGTCTGCCAATCGAGTCCACTTTCACCCCCGCCCCGCTCCGCTCCGCTCGGCTCCGGCCCCTCCAACACGCTCACTCCACTCTGCCAAGGAAACAGCGTGTCTTGGACAAGGGCTACTTCTAACCGGATCCCCATTCCAGGGCATAATAGCTGGTCTCTAGAGCTCAGAGTCGCAGCCAAATGGAAGAGTGAGGCGACACTAGAGGTATTGAGGCTTGTCCAGGTGTTTGTGAGTGCTGCTAATTGACGTCGCGTTCCCAAATATTTGGGTTTATGTGCGTGACGTGATTATCTTGTATGCCATGCTAATACTGAATCAGTTTTTGAAGGGCAGCTGTGTTTGGGAGAAAACGTTGGGGATTTATTTATGCATCTTGAATTTCATGTTTATGCACACAGTGAATAATAATTTATATAGCTGCTATAGCATTCATGCCAGTTGGCATGTTTTAAGGCTAATGATGCTTAATTTAAATGCCCTGTGCAATATCTGACAATTATTCAAAATGCATTCAATTAATATTAATTTTAATTCATTACAGTATTCAATTATTTAAAATAAATAAAAAAATAAATTGTTGGGTAACTTTTTAGTTTGCTCTAAAACAGTGTGCAATAATAATAATAATAATAATGATAATAATAATAATAATAATAATAATAATAACAATAATAATAATAAGCTATTTCAGTTATTCAAATATATGTTGTGAATATAAAATACAAATAAAAAACTATAAAAATAAATATATATTTAGTAATGACTTTATTTATAATTATAACATATTATATTATACACATAAGTTTATACACATAATAAATATTAGAATATAACATAATAACAACAGTAATTATAACAACTACAACAACAACAACAACTATTATTATTA
The DNA here is from genome assembly GCA_036784905.1 of Acrossocheilus fasciatus. Taxonomy (NCBI): domain Eukaryota; kingdom Metazoa; phylum Chordata; class Actinopteri; order Cypriniformes; family Cyprinidae; genus Acrossocheilus; species Acrossocheilus fasciatus. The sequence goes on along the minus strand of CM071943.1, from coordinate 31,885,648 downwards.
TTATTATTATTATTATTATTATTATTATTATTATTATTATTATTATTATTATTATTATAAATAAAAAACACAATTATATAATAAATATGGTAATGCATCTTTTTCTAAAATCCTGTGAGTAGTTAGCTCATTAGATATGTGACCCTGGACGAAGAAACCAGTCTTAAGTGTCGACTTATACATCATCCGAAAGCTGAATAAATAAGCTTTCCATTGATGTATGGTTTGTTATGATCGGACAATATTTGGCTGAGATACAACTATTTGAAAATCTGGAATCTGAGGGAGCAAAAAAATTTAAATATTGAGAAAATCGCCTTTAAAGTTGTCCAAATGAAGTTCTTAGCAATGCATATTACTAATCAAAAATTAAGTTTTGATACATTTACGATAATACATTTACAAAATATCTTCATGGAACATGATCTTTACTTAATGTCCTAATGATTTTTGGCATAAAAGAAAAATCAATAATTTTGACCCATACAGTGTATTTTTGGCTGTTGCTACAAATATACCCCAGCGACTTAAGACTGGTTTTGTGGTCCAGGGTCACATACGTCATATTACATGTCCGTCATTATTAAATGTCACGTACATGTTCTCTCTGTATGATTTTTAGTGAGTAGATGTCAGACTGCTGTAGTGAAGGTGTGTGGGTTCATTTATATGACCACAGTCATTAGAAGTGCATGTGGTCTGGGCTTTGATGAGAGCTTTCATGCGTTGATACATGCTTGGGGGAGCGCTTGGCAAATGTATAATCGGATGACACATCAAAACATCACACAGCCAGAGAAGAGGGCCAGCGCAGCTTATTAACCTCAGGCTATTAATTTCCAAATACTGTTTTTCTTTTTCAAATCCTCCCAGATTTTAATCAGTCTGATGTTTTGGATCTCTTCTCATTTAATACTTTGAACTACTTTGACAAAGGCAGGCCGTTTCTGACATGCGGCTTTATTTGTTGAGATTCCCAAAGTTGGAAGGAAAATGTATATAAGAGTGTTAAGAAGTGCTGTGTTTGTGGCTGTTTGTGCAGGAGCGGCTAATCGATTCCCATTAAAAGGGTAATTGTTGCGCAGGTGAAACGTTTTTAAAAAAAAGTCTCACTAATAATATATGACTACACTGTAAAAAGTTATAAGTTGACTGTCCTTAAAATAATGAGTAAACCTGTTGCCTTAATTTTTTTTAAGTTAATGATAATTAAAAAAAATAAGTAAAGTGAATTGTCAAGTTCACTTAACTTTTTTAAAAACATTATTTACTTTTAAGGCAACGGGTTTCCTCAATTTTTTTAAGTACAGTCAACTTATAACTTTTTACAGTGTACTTCTATTTGGAAAGGAGGCATTAAATTGATAAAAACCGACAGTAAAGACATTTCTAATGTTACAAAAGTCCACAAAGGGCGAGTTGTTTGTGACATGCGGCACTATTTTTGCGATCCTAAAGTTGGAGCAGCGCTTTGAACCCCTCTCGCGAGTGCTGTGTGTTTGTGGCTGTTTGTGCAAGAGCAGCTAATAGGCAGTCAGTGATTCCCATTAAAGCGATGGATGTCATGCAGGTGAAAAGGAGATTGCTGGAGGAGAGAGAGAGCGTGCGAGCGAGTGAGCGAGGTATGGTCTCTTTCTCTTTCTCTGGCCTGAAGCCCATCACTCTGCGGTGATCAGTCTCCTCTCTGGCTCCGGTTGCCGGCTGTCATGGCCTCTGCTCTCCGGCTGGCGTCTGATGAGAAGTTGCAGCCATGTTTTATAATCAATCCACGACCTAATAGGTCACGAATGAGTGCGTTTTGGGTGGTAGCGGAGGCATTATGACTGTATCAGACCGGCGTTGGCGTTACACGGCCGGCCTTTCTGCAGATATTCATTAATTGACATTGTTCTATAACAGCCGAGAATGGACGACCCCAAAGAGCCAGAACCTTTAGTCAACTCGTTTATGCTCCATACCACATCTTAATAAGGGCTGAATTGTGTAAACTCATCATGAAAATTTCAACGAGTTCATAACTAGAGGGAAAATTTCTCTGTTAACTGCCCAAGAGTTTTGCGCAAACACTTGGAGAACTGCTTCAGAAGAGTGCATTCAGCCAGATAAAATATTTGATATAAATGGTTCATAATTTATCATATGCACTTGGTCAGGCCTACTAGGAAACTCTAGATAGTCAAAAAAACAGCTAATCTTGACTTGCCCTAAATAGTTTTTCTTTGAGGCGAAAGGGAATAAACAACATTACTTTGAAGTTGCCTCTTCAAGACAAGAACATTGCAGGCTAATTGGAAACATGAAAAATATTACGTTAGATGAGTGAAATGCAAAAGCGTGCTTTTGATTGATTGACTGATTCTTTTGATTGGCATATTTGCGAGCGTGTGTTTTGAAGCCATAATGGAGTTTTTTTAGGGGCTTTCTGATGTTTTCTGTTTGTAGTCGGCTGTCCTCACATGCATATTTTAAGGATCAGTTGTTTGCACTGAACTTTATTTTTCTTCGTCCTGCGTGTTTAGATGCAAAGTGTGACCCGGATCACCGCTTGACCTGAGATGCTAGTTGAAGCGGAGCTAAATGTCACACGTCACAGTCCTTTAGCGTCAAAAATAGCTAACAGTAAGTGTAGAAAACCTTTTGCTTTGTTAACTAAAGAATATTCCCATTAAAAAAAAAAAAAAAAAAAAAACTAGCATTGCATCGGTTCGTACCGCTGGTGGCTAATAAGCTCAATAAGCTACTCTGGTGAAAACTGTGTGTTTATCTTTAGGAATAAAGATCAAAACCAAAGTCAGGGTTTCTCTGTTTACCATCTGTTATAATGCTAGCATGAGTACTGTGCAATAAGATTGCAATAGGCTGGATCCCATCACCGTGTAAATTACACATGGTATTTTTAGCATGATAACGAAAGCATCTGTCCAAATAGTGATGTCTTCGCTTTGCCTGTTTGGAAATATCTCTCGGTATGCGGTAAAAGAAGACAACCAGGACTAACTTCTTCAGGTCTTCCTAGAGGGTGATAATGAGGTGATTTCATCACTCAGGGGTGGTAAACATACTGTACGTGCTAGTTTCACCAGGTTCTCGAGACAGCTTTGAGCTTAAGTCCTCTAATCTTCTCTTGGACTGAAATTCGCCATCTATGATCACAGTGTTAATGCATATCGCTGTCAGTTGTTTGTACAAACCTTGCCTTGCTATGATCAGTGCTGGGTAGATTACTTACAAAGTGTACTCGGTTACTGATTACAGATTACATGATGCAAATCTAGGTTATTATTTTTTGTAATGTATTCTGAATACTTTTTAGATTACTTTTGAACTAACTTGTTATAAACTTACCATTAAATGTACCACACTGATATAAAAAGCACAGAGAAAGAGACTGTTTCATTCTTTGATATCAACATCATAAAATGCTTTAAACATTAATTTACTCCAGGGTTTTCCATGTGCATTTGACTGAGTTGACAAAAAGCTAATAATTAATTAAATGACAAAACTGTAATATATATATATATATATATATATATATATATATATATATATATATATATATATATATGTAATCGTGCAATCCATCAAAAAGTAACTGTAATCTGATTACGATCATTTTAGAATGTAATATAATCTAATTATGAGTACTTAATTTTTAGAAGCTGATTATGTAATCCAGATTACATGTAATCAACCAGACGTGGACGAGGTACACAAATCAAGTGCTTGAGTAAAAGTACAGATACCCTAATAAAATATTACTCCAGTCAACTAAAGTACTAATTTTCAATTTTACTTGGGTCAAAGTACAAAAGTTCTTGATTTTTAATGTTTAGTATTAAAAGTAAAAAGTACTGATTGATCAATGTTTGTTTTGCAATTCTGTATTCTCGTGCTAAAAATACGTCATAACACTGATAACTGCTACAAAAAATTACTGACCATTCAAGTGTGCAAAAAAGTAAAAATAACTAAATATACCATATAGTATATAGAAGTGAGGAAAAACAAAATCTGTGTTGCCAAATATAAACATTCAATATATGAATGTTGGGCAAAATATGTTAAGATTTAAAGAAGAATGCTATGCAAACACTGCAAAAAAAAAGAAAAAAAGTTGCGTGGTCATTAATTTAGCTTTAGCTCACAAACAACAGACAGCCATGAGCTAATAAATGCTAAAGTTCGGCATTAGTAACTTACTTTTCGTGCCATCAGTCGTGCATGCACTCAATACCTGAGGATCTCACATTCTGTGTATTCGGGCTCGCTCTCACCGAATCGTTTGAATCGGTGAGTAACTGACTCGAGAAGAGATCCAATCGAATCTTCATTGCGATTCACACACCGATTGAAAAGAATCAGCTCGTTTAAGAATCAGACACCACTGCCACGTCTCGTAATGAGTGAAGATTTCTCTAGGAACGTTTACTAAAATTTTACCAAAATAAAAACAGGACAGATACTTGAAAATCATACTTAAGCACAGTAACTGTCCATCTCTGGTCTCTACCCAACACTGGCTGTGAGTGTTTAATTTTTCACCCTCTTTACAAGGTTGTTTCTCTTTCGGGATGCTTCTGTAAGAATGTCTTAGCTAGACAACGCAAACGGCTCATTGGCCTTCCTCCAGACGCGAAGCCGCAGCAACCGTCTGCCAAAGGTTAAACAACCAATATCCTGAAGGGCCTTTCTTGGCCTGCGCTCGTCCGCAGGAGCTGTAATCTTTTAGCCTTGAGGTTGTGACATTTCAGCCATACTAAATGTTGTTGTTTTTCTCTTATTCTGAAAGCCTCAAAGACCATTAATCATTTCCCCGACCCAATGGCGCTTTGGCTGATGCACAATGGGGCCATAGCTTATCTTCACCTTCCTGACCAGTGTTTGTTTTAAGCGTTAGGGTTGCCGCTCTAATGGATTGAATTAATTGATTAATACTTTTATCCAATTAGTGCTCCCTCATGCAATTAATCAGATAGCCTCGAGTGTAAGCGCCTGCCGTGGGCCGCAGCTCGGCAGACAGATGCTTTGGGCTCAAGTTCGTGATATATAAACCTCCCTTTTTCCTTTTCCAGCCACACCTGGGTCTCTAACACAGAAGACATTGCTCTTGGGCTTAGCACATTATCCGGATTCTTGCTGAGCACAAAGTTTCTGCTTTGAGAAATGTTTTCAGGTAGATCACCTAAATGAAGGTGCGTTTTCTTGCTGCAGTCCTGTGGAATCCAGGAGAAAATCAAAGAATTTAGATCCGCGAACGCTTTAAAAGCGTTTTGTGTGTCGTGGGAGGATGGCAAATTCAGTGTGGCATGTATCGAATTATGTATTTGTTTAACAAGAATGAGAATGCCATAACAAGAAGTCAAGGATCGATACAGTTTGTTCCACTATTGATATATTGCAACTGGATCCCGTTTTGAAGCAGCATAGTCAGCTATAAGTTTCCATTTGGTGCCTTTTCCCTTTTCATATGTTTATTTTGCTTCTGTAAGTTGTTATCTTTGCTCTTTAATAATAATTATTATTATTATAATTATTATTATTATTATTATAGAACAAAGATAACTGGTTACAGAAGCAAAAAACAATAAATGGAAACTTAAAATAAAATAAAATATTGAAATTAAATTAATAAAAATAATTATTAAATTGCATTTTATATTATATGTTATTAAATGCACATTATTATGAAATAAAATAAAATATTAAAAATCTAAATAATGATATTCAAATTATTAAACTGTGAAAACTGTGCTGTAAATATTCCACTCCAAAGATAGCATTAATTTTCTCGTGACTTTTCTTTTTCTCAGCTAGGCCATTGGTTAATGTTAAGTAGTATTCAAATATCGATTTAGCCATCCGTCATCTTAGCTCGCTCTGTTAGTTAGTTAGCTCTGCATGGCCAGCTATAAGTTTCCATTTAATGCTTTTTCCCATTACATAAGGTCTTTTGCTTTTCTAATCAGCTATCTTTGCTCTGTTACAGGTGATCAGATGCTGAGGTCAACATGAACGCACCCGTGTCAAACTCTCAGCCCTGCAGGTCAAGAAGTACCCACAGCGCGTGGATCTAGATTGGGATAATAATGCCTCTGATTTTGAGGAACATTTTGCATCCATGAAATTTGAGGATTGCTTTTTTATCTTTGGGATGTGAAGCACACAAATGGAAATGAAATGGAAAACGGTTGGATTACACCCTTTTTGTTAAAGCAGTTAACATGGAGCATTCATACATTTTCAGGCTCACAATGGGATTGCCAAGATTGAACCATAAAACAACATTTTTTTGACATGTTTGCAGTTTCGTCCAGTAGCTGTTCAACTTAAAACTCGAGCACAGACAGGACCTCAATGGCTTTGTGATTGGAATCGGTCACTGAGAAACCCAACACAGATATCAAAACGGAGGAGTTATAGCTGTGCATCACCGAAACGGCCTCATCTTCCCGAGAAATATTCCTCTTAAATGCCCTCTTGAGGACCTGGTGGCCTCTGAGATGACCAAAAACCTATTGGATTTATAGTTTCGTTGAGCAGCAGCGAACTCTCGTTTACCTTCCTCAACCCCAGAGTCAAGGAGCTTTTCTCAAGCAATCAGGCGGTTGGGTGGAAAGCTTCATCTTGAACGAGTTTCTGACTTCTGCCCCATGTAGAGACGAGAGCGTTTTCAAACATGGCTCCCCACTGGAGAGGAGGAGCTCAGGTTTTGGCAGTGACTCTGGGAATTCTGCAGTGCTGCGGATGGCTGTCCGGTCAGACCATAAGGACTAGTGTTGGGATGATGGGAAGACGTCCCGAGCAATGGCCGATGTCTCACGAACGGGTGAAGAGGGGATGGGTGTGGAATCAGTTCTTCGTCGTGGAGGAATACACCGGGACGGAGCCCCTTTACGTCGGAAAGGTAGGACTGCAGAACGTGTTTTTGGTTGCATGCTTACTGCTTATTTTTCCATGCAGGAAAAAATCTATAGCTGGACAATGAAAGCCAAGAAAGATGTGTGCACTGTGCATTTAAATGAGGCAATTCTCAAAGTGTGCGGATGGCGTCAGGCTAGTTGACTAGGACAGATCAAGCTCAAGTTTGGTCATAAGGCTTGAATTTCTTCTAGATGTATGTGGCCCAAACTGAAAACGCTTCTCTTAAGATCTTATTATGGGATATGCATGTCTTTGGCTGCATCAGCATTGCATTAGCAACACTGAAAATGTTATTTAGTGTGCATGTGTATATATATATATATATATATATATATATATACGTTTGTTTATAAGTTGTGTCAAACAAATACAAGTTGCATACAGTAATTTTGTACATTAGAATGTGTCCTGTTTATTTTATTTATTTTTTCTGAGCAAAAACTAATGACTATAATACATTTTTACCATCATTTACAAGAGACACCCACTCCAGAAATGTCATTCAGCGTAGTTTACATACCAGAAAATCTTGTTATATTTCAAACAACAATGATTCGATAACATTAAAAGAGGATCACAGTGTGGCCCCTAAAATATTAATTAATTGTCATTTTAAACCGTCTTTCAAACCACTAGATGTTGCCTATTTACCAGCAAGAAGTTTTAAATCATTTAAAATATAACAAAATTAATAATTATGATATCTCATTTTTTTTCATGCATATATCTTTTTTACGCTGAATGACAATAAAACATTACTTCACCACTTTTATTGTTATTTTTCATTGCTATTTGAAACATCGAATTAGACACTTTAGACACTTGTATTTATTAAGCTTTCTATGTTTATATAAAGTGCTTTAGTACGTTTAATTTGATGTGGACACCAAAATGGGACGTCTCATTTTTGAACTATTTGCAATGATTTGTGGTAATTAACATTTATACTGAATATTTTGGTAATTTTAATGATATTTTGAATGTTAGCTGATTAGTTTAAAGGTTAAAGAGTCCATTGCAATCAATCAATTTTCCCTTTGCAAATTTATCAACTGCAAATGTTCATGACACTCTCTTTGTAGCATTTTTCATATATTAAAAGCTTAATTAAAAATTGATTGGTAAATATTATATATTAATATTATACAAATGCATGTCTCGAATCAATGGTATCTTGATATTTCTGTATTTTTGATGTGTGTATGTGTGTGTGTAGCTATATAGTAATTGTTTGAGCTGTATTGCACAGCAGTAGAGTGTTGTAGAGATGTAAGTGACTCGTGCAGTAATTCATTAAGAGATTGTATGTGTGCCAGAAAAAGAGGAGCTGATGTCTAAATGAGAGCCATAAAGGATGATGTGGGAAATGGAAGGGGTATTCTGGAGAGAGATGATTTTATTAATAAAATTAGCCAGAGTTACTGCTCCCTGTGAAGTCAGTCAGGCCGTGAGCCCAGACTATTAATAGGGCTGCTGGTGTTGTGTGTCTATTGCTCACCGTATCACAGACTTTAATTAGGGTGATATAGAATTAAATATGACCATTGCCTTTTACCAATGACGGCCTTTCTCTTTCCTCGCTCCAGCACTGTCCTGTGATTAATCTGCAAATGAAATATCATTTTTCTAAACGTTTGGCCTCTGCATTGGCAGCTCTCTTCAATGCATTTGTAAAATGAATTTCACTTGGCCTTGCGTTATTGTATAAGCGGTTTTATGCACCTATATTACGCAGCTTGACTTTAATATGTGTTGAGTTTGCAGTCTAATAACATTCAATGTACTGTGCAGTGCAAATTTTATGCCACAAAAACAGCTTTTGAAACAATACTGTGCATTTGTATGAACACATTCACATTTTTTCCCATGAAATCTGGCAAATCAAATGCGCAAAAAAAAAAAAAAAAAAAAAAATCATACTTGAAAATGTCACGTTACAGAAGTAAAATGGGTTCTGAATAACATCTCATGTTGAGAATTGTCAAAAAGTTTGAACTTTTTAAAATTGAGTCCTGCTGAAGTGACCTGCTAGATGAATAGATGAATAGTTTTTCCTTCTTTCTTTCTCTTTAATCAGACTAAACCTGCTAAACCTTTGTTCCTGCTGGAGTGGCTTTGATGTCTCGTTCATTCTTTTAATTTAATAGCTTTAATTGCAGCCATTAACTTTAAGCCCAATAATGCTTCATTATAACACCAGTCTTTCTTCAGCAGATGTCTTGTGTTTTTGTCTGCAAGGAATGGTGCACTTGCATTCACAAAAGCCTCCGGTGACCTTATGCTATTTACATTAGACTTTCAAACCGCATCGACTCAAAAGGCTTGTTGGAGATTCACGGACATCCTGAAGGTTAATTCTACGCATCAGTCCCTTTTCTGCAAAGAGCTCTGTAAGAGAGAGTGAAAGTTGCAATATTTTGTGGCGAAAAGGCCACTGCACCAATTTTCCCCTCCAACTCTGAGCCCAAGTCCAGACGTATGTAAACCTCGAGTCGATAAATATTAGAAGTCTCTTTGCAGGGAAAGGCAGCAGGGCAGCAAAAATGAACAGTGGAAAGAGAGTTTTTACACGCCGAACACCGACAAGAACATCCCGCCATATGGGCAGCGCAGCAAAGTGGAAAGATTTCCACTGCGCTTTGAAAGTCTGCCAGCCTCCTCCTTCAGACGAGCGCCGAACATTGATTGATAGGATTTGAACGTGTAGAGCTGAGACGCTGAACAGACGGCAGCGTTCATAACGCGCATGCCAAGGATGTCTGAACGTGTTCAAATAATTTCCTGCAGACTTGGGTGAATCGTTCAAACTTTCACGCAGGATTATTTTTGTGTCAGAAAAAAAAAGTGTATAGTATTTGTTTAATAAACTATTATTTATTCAACAGTTAGGACTGGGAATAGTTTGGAACTGTTTAATTTGTTGGGGAGTTTGCTTTCACCCATTGTTATTTAGATTTTTATTTTAAATTTTATATACTAATATAGTTTTTTTATGCATTTTTGAATTAGCTTTTATTTCTTTATTTTCATTTTTAATATTATTATACGTTTTTTTTTGTTATCTGCTTTTGTCGTCATTATTACTATTATTATTATTATTGCTATATTTTAACTATTTAGGATTTTTTTTTATTTTATTTTTTTTATTTCTTTATGCTTCAAGTTATTTCAGTTATGTTACTTAATTGTCCTTTAGTGTACATTTTTAATCTAGCAATTACTATTTTATTTTACTGAAGCTTTATTTAAAATCAAATTTATATAGTTGTTTGTTTTTTAATTAAAATACTACTACTACTACTACTAATAATAATAATAACAACAACAATAATGATTATTATTGTAAAAAATATTGTAAATAATTATAAGTATTAAATAATTAAGTATATAAATATTAAATAATTATACATATGTATTATTGTTGTTGTTGTAAATAACTATTATTGTAAATAATTATAATTATTAAATTATTATAAATGATAATTATTATAAATTAATTATTATTAATACTAATATTATTTTGTATTTAGTTGCAGTCATTTTTGTTTTGTTTAAGAATAATAAACATGTTTCTCCTCCTTTAAAGTACAACATTGATCCACAGACTGCTTATTGAATTTGAGTATCAGGTTAAAGTTACGTGCTACTTTGAGTGTTTCGTATTCATAGTCTGCATTTCACTCAGTTGAATAATTGCTAAGTAATTATTAGTTTTATACCCTCTCTGCCTCATGAGCATCTCTGTCTGACAGGCCAAAACTCCTGGATAAAAATGTATCATGATGTTCATGCAAAATCTCTTTATCCATGAATTGTAATAGTTTAAATGTCAGGGGTGTTTGTCGAATCTGCATGTTGATTGCGAGACGAAGCTTTATGAATCCATTATCAGTGTTTTGATCTTTCGCTCGAGAGAGAGTGTTTTGTAGCTAATGAGTTTCAGCAAAACAAAAGGCCTGTGTTTGCTGATGAGGCTTGGCCGTCGTGACCTGATGTGCAGATGTCTTGGCTGAAGGCTCTGTTGAGAATGTCACACAGTTTTGCTTGCAGCTATTTGTTTTGCGGTTTTGTAAGCTGCAATGAAAAGTGTTAAACTATCAGGCCCATAACAATTAAATTCATCAAAAGCCACACTGGAAGTTGTCAGTGATGGTTAATGGCACAGAAATGCCATTTTGATAGTGCACTTCTTTTGTTTGAGATTTTCACAGCTATAAATGCAAGACTTAAAGTTCATGAAGTTGGGGATTAGTAAGATTTTTTTTTTTTTTAATAGAGCAAGGATGCATTAAACTGATCATAATTGACAAATAAGACATTTATAATGTTACAAAAAATATATATTTTTCAAATAAATGCTGTTCTTTTGAACTCTCTATTGATCTGTGAATCCTGAACCATAAAATGTATCAACATTTCCACAAAAATATGCGGCAGCATAACTGTTTTCAACATTGATAATAATAATAATAAATGTTTCTTGAGCAGCAAATCAGCATATTATAATGATTTCTGAAGGATCACGTGACACTGAAGACTGGAGTAATGAGCAAAAAATTACATTTTACAATATATTTACATAGAAAACACTGATTTTAAGTTGTAATAATATTTCATAATATTACTGTATTTTTGATCAAATAAATGCAGCTTTGGTGAACATAACAAGCTTCTTTCAAAAACATTACAAAATCTTCCTGACTCCAAACTTTTGAACTTTTTTTTTTTTTTTTTCAAACTTTTGAAACTTTACTGTATGTATGAAATATTTATGATGAATATAATATATGTGCTGCATTCAAACCTATTTCAACTCTAGTAGTCGTAGTGGGACTTTCTGCGCCGCGTGTCTGGTTTATTCACACTTCTGATGTGTCGCTGGTGTCACAGTTCATGTGCAGGAGCTGTTCCTGCCTCAGCGCTCATCAGAGGTGAGATATTGGGAGTGTCGGCTTGCTCCTTCACTGCGACTAGCAGCTAACAGGTTTGCTTTGTTAGCGTGTGACCTGAGAGGTGGCAGGTCGCCACAGCCTGGAGCACTTCATGCTAACTACACCGCTCAAATACCAACTCAGGCTCCAACTGTTTGTCCAGGGTAGACTTTTTTCTTGGTTAAAAATTTCTAAGGCCTGTAAGTGATGAACATGATCAAAATTTGCTGTTAAACCTGTTGCACTCATGAGTTTTTTATCAGTAAAATCTCTTTTACTGTCACTTTGCTGTCAAATCTGGACTGATTTTTCTCAAGTAAACGTCAGAATAACTGCAGTCATATTTCCAGATGAACTCTTGCTGAAGCAGCTCAGCTTTACTTGATTCTCCATCAGTCATTTTTTAGAAAAATCATTGCGTCTCAAATCTGATCATCAGGATCTTTTGAGGAGCGTTTGTTTCCAGAAGCTTCACTTTCACTGTTCCTCAGCGGAGGAATGATCTTCATCTCACATCTTCTGAGGAGCGTTTATTTCTTCATCTCTTAATCAGCATTGGATTGCATTGCATTATATGTTCAGATCATTTTAATCTCATTTTACTAAGACATATCATTGTAGATAGAGAGCGACGACTGATATTTATATGTGGGGGTGTCAATGTTAACGTGTTAACGTATGCGATTAATCAAAAAATTTGAATGCGTTAATATTTTTTTAACGCAAATTAATCATTTGATAAGGTTTGACCCCAACTTCTTCCCGTCATCGCAGCGCGGAAGTTTATCTATCATTAAAGTGTGATGAGGGTACAGCGGACCAGTGTTGCCAGGGTAACGGCACAAGTGGGCTATTTTGAAAATACAGTCGCGGGAAAAATTACAGAGCCGTGGGTTGCGTTTTTTTGGGCTACTTTTATAATGTACCGCCGCCGCCCAAGGTGTATATAGACAAAATAAAAATGAAAATAGATCATTTTACTAATGTGTATTACTCTTGAAATGTATACCTGGCAACTTAAGAACGGAGAGGCGGTTATAACATCACAAACAACGAGAGCATACAACGAGAGCATACATGTTAAGGCTTTTACACAGCAGAAATAAACATGACAACAGCAACTATAGATTATATAAGATAATAAACACACGACTACGATAGAATATTTGTATGTGATTTGTATGAATGTGTAACGTTACATCTGAAATGCTAATTTGTGCAGCGATATAAATGGCTATAAATAGCATATTTTAACAACAGTAAATGACCAAATTCCACAAGTGATTGCAAAAAGGAAGTTATTACAAACACTCGATAGTGGTTTGAACTGAGTTCTGAGTAAAAGTGTACTATTAATCTGGTCACACTTTATATTAGGTGGCCTTAACTACAATGTACTTATTGTGTTCATATTGTATTGCAAAACACTTCTGCTGCTGTTGAGGTGTGATACGGGTAAGGTTAGGGACAGGTTTGGTGGTATGGGTGGGTTTAAGGGTGGGTTTAGGTGTAAGGGATTGGTCAACAATGTAGTTATAAATGTAATTACAGAAATTAATTACAGATGTAATTACATATAGGTATTTTAAAAATACAAGTACAATATAAAAACATGTATGTACACAATAAGTGCATTGTATCAAATGATTAATTCAAATGTAAGTACATAGTAGTTAATGCCACCTAATATAAAGTGTACTATTAATCTCATAAATTGTCTTATGAGGCACGATGCAAATATTAGCTCTAATGCAGCTGCAGAACAGGTCCAATTCTTCTTCATAATGCATTTTGTCATAATACTTCACGTAAGGTTGCAAGAAATGTTTTGTTGTATTTATTTAGAAATGCTTTTGATAATAGAGAATGGGAACCTACATCACGCCGCGTCGGATTCCGCCATGTTTTAGATCACGCTCAGGAGCACACAGCGTAAACAAATGCAAATCACCACAGAAGAAGCCGACCGTTTTACATTAATATTTTTTTGAAAAACATCTTGCATATGCTTAGATTAAAACGGACTAATGTGTAAATTTCTTTAAATTAAAAAAATATTGCTCTGTTGTTTGTCTGAGAGGCTGCAAATATTCATTACTATTCAGTCTCCTTCACAGTGGTACTGATATATGCTAACTGCTAAAACACTTACGACAATTGACCATGGTTTTACTATAGTAAACGTGTAGCGACCGTGTTTTTGGTGTATGTATTACCATTCGTATAACCACAATCTTATTAAATATCATGAATAAACTATGGTTAGAGTAGCAAAGCCATGGCTAATTTTGTAAGGGGAAAATACACTATAGCTAATCTCAAACAGTAGATCATTGTTATATCGTTATATCACCCGGTAAAACTGCTCAGTGTTAAGAGTTCAGCCATTATAGAGGTAACAAAACTTGAAGCTGCTTTGAAACGATGTGTATTGTGGATGCTATGCAAATAAATACATGGACTTGACCGAACCAAGTTGGAGACTCCTACTGGCGATGCCGAACAACGATGCGAGCGATCAAATAAATGAATAAACGAAACTTAATCAGTACAAAAAGTGGCCGGGTATTAACGAGCTGCCACAAATAACATTTCATATATGATTTCCTTCTGTTTGTGGTGTGAGGGCTTACAGTTTAATGCAAATCACTGTATCTATAATATATTAAATCTACAGAGATGAATTATGAAGCCACATTTTATTTTAGATGTTTACCATACCGAGTTTCAGTTTAGTTTTCATTCGAGTTCCGTAGTGAATGTAGACATATTTAATGTTTATATGATTCAGCTTAGATCGCGTTGGAATGATTAGTTGCCATAGCCTTTATCATCAATGTCTGCAGGTAAAACTTCTGCTTTTTCGGCTTTCTAATGCGGAGAAAGCATGTTTTTCACACCGGCCGTGCAAAGGGATTATGCAACCACTTAACCACTGCAATCTTAAATAATATAAAACGTCTACATTGAGTCTCTGCTGTAGCGCCCGTGACCTAAATTCCCAGAATGCATTGCCGCTGTGACGACACATTCCCAGACTCTATACACTGTAAAAAAAAAAAAAAAAAGTTGAGCGAACTTAAAAATCTGCTGAAGCTGGTAAAAATGTTTTTTTTTTTTGAGTTTGCTCAATTTGTTTTTGTGGGATATTCTCAAATTTTTGTTGTATAAACTTAAAAACGACAAGTTGAGAAAACTCAAAAATCTGCTGAAGTTTGTTGCCTTAAAATTTTTGTTGCCTAAAAACTTTTTTTTTTACAGTGTAGTTGGGTAAATACTGGGATTGAAGCGATGTGGCTTGGTAAACGTTTTATTTCCAGTTTAAAGGCTGAATAAAAACAAAATAATAACGATAAAAGAATAATAAGGATTATGTCTCATTTTTATGTTTTCTAAAGTATCATTCCATTCGTTTATCAACAAATTAATCACGAACTCTGCTGGAATGAATTGTGAATCAAGTCTACTTTGTGTAGCACTAATTGCCGTCTATGTAGTTTTCCAAATCAGTCACTTGTCTCGGTTTGAAGGTGCTTATGTAGACATCAGGCAGCGAAAAAGCAGTGTTTTTAGCCAAAGGTAAGGATTTTCAAACTGTGTAGTGAAATAAAGCCGGCTTGAGGGCTGCAAAGTGATATTATTTGGTTTAAGCCTCATGTTAGGTAGTAAATGAAGTCAGATTAATCAAATATTGCAAACGGCTGCTGAGTTTTAAAGACGAAAGCTATTAGCAAGCAATGCAGCTAGAGCAGATAAGGCGTCTGCATGAGCTTTTGACGTCTCAAGCTCAGTAACGCTGTTTGTCAGGTAAAAGATGCATCTCAGTTTCGCTGTGGCGTGTTTATTCTGCTTTCATTTCATTAGGGAAAACATCAGAGTCAGAGCAAATCCAGAAGAGTCAGCAGATCCGATTATTATTCGTTGCGTTCCTAATTGAGGCAGCAGATGTGATGTTGATCATATGATCTCTGTATGCGTTAATGTGCACAAAAGTCTCCAGGAGCGCGTCTTGTTTCTGTTCTCCGATCAAACGCTCGCTGTGAGCAGACAGGGAGGAGGGTTTTTTTTATCCTCCAGCTCTCCAGATATTGCCCAGCTTTCTTTGTCTTCCTGTTAGAGAGTTTTTTTTTTATTACTGTTGAAATATTGATACTCCGAAAAAGAGGATATTTCCAAGCGCATGTTTTATTCGGCCGAGGGAGGATTTGAAATGAGGAAAGAGGGTGGAAAAAATGCAATACTGTAGGCCGGCTTGCGTTATTCCCATGTTTTACGACAAATACCTAATGAAAATCCCCACGGGGGTGATAGAAGCCGCTATTTAATTAAGAGTTTATAAAATATTTAACACGTCGATGATGGAGAGGGTGATTTCGCTCTGTCCACTGCTGTTTAGAAGACTTTTTCAGGCACATTATAGTGTGGAACAGGCACAGACTGAAGCTAAAGAAAGTCAAAATGATACAGTCGACAGAGCATTACAACACTGCAGCGCTGCAGATACCTCTGCATTTCAATAGCTCACATCAGCCTTTCAGCGTCAACATCTCCCTGCTGATAAAAACAGCTCAAACCAGAATTAAAGACCTATTTCTTGCTGGTTGGATCTGGATTTGCAGGATTTAAGAGCTGCCAAGGTCTCAAAACTCCTCTGAAAGCATCTATTTAGACCATCTTGGACTTTTAGTAGAAAATCCTATGAAATGTGGAGGTGATTTTTTTGAGATTTGTTTCCTTGCTTTCTGTCTTTTTGCAGTAAAATCTAGATCTTTTTTTTTATCAAATAAACGTCAGAATAACTTATTATATTTCAAGATGAACACTTACTGAACTCAATCAACTGAGGTTTGCTTCTTTATCCAAACATATTTTATTTTTTATTTTATTTTATTTTATTTTTAAATCAGTCCGCCTCAAGTATGATCATCAGGCTTTTGATGAAGATTTGTTTGTGCATCTCTCAGTCCTCATTGTATTGCATTGCTTTATATGTTTCAGCATCAACATCTCTCTGCTGATTAAAAAAAAAAAAAAACAGCTCAAAGGAGAATGAAAGACCATGTTTTGCTGGTTGGTTGTAAATATGCAGGGTTTAAAAGCTGCCAAGGTCTCAAAACTATAAAGCATCTATTCTAGACAGACCGTCTTGGAGGTCTTATGAAATCCTGTGAAATGTAGAGATGATTTCTTGAGATTTGTTTCTTTGTTTTGTGTCTTTTTGCTGTGAAATCTTTACTGATTTTTATAAAGTAATCATAGGAATAACATGATCATCAGGCTTCTGAGGAACATTTATTTGTTCATCTCTCAATCTTCATTGCATTGCATTGCATTATGTTTCAGCATCAACATCTCCCTGCTGATTAAAAAACAGCTGAAAGCAGAATTAAAGATCATTTTCTGATTAATTTGATCTAGATTTGCAGGGTTTACCAGCTGGCAAGTGCCCAAAAACCACTGTAAAATCATCTAGGCAGACCATACAGGTTTAGTAGGAAATCCTATGGACTGCAGAGGCAATTTCTTGAGATTTGTTTCTTTGCTCTGTGTCTTTTTTGCTGTGAAATCTTGATTTTTTTAAAAAGTAAACATAAGAATAACTTTAATATTGTTAGTAATATTTCAACATGAACACTTACTGGACTGAATCTACTCAAATTTGCTTCTTTATGCATGCTTTTTTTGTGATGAACGTTTATTTGTTCATCTCTTAATCGTCATTGCATTGCATTATATGATTCAGCATCAACACCTCCTTGCATTAAAAAAAATAAAAAAAAATAAAAAGATTTTAAGACAATTTTTGGCTGGTTGTATCTAGATTTTCAGGGTTTTACAATGCAATAGCAATCAGCATTTCATTTTACTTTTTGTCCATAAAAAATATCAACATCTGCACCAAACTGCATATTTTTGCTCAGTTTGAGTGAAGTTTAGCTCCTTATTCTAACTACTGAAACTACTACCTATTGAGACAGACCGTCTTGGTGTGTTTAAACATCTCTAGGCTGAGGTTTATTTTGAAAGGAAAGAAAAAGAAAGGTTTAGTTTTTTATATTTGTTTGTTGGACCCCAGAATGCCTCCAAACTTCTCTTCCAGGCTGGACTTTAGAAACACGTCTGCTGTTATATAACGAGCCTCCGGCAGGCCGTGTTTCCAAAGCACCTCCTCCCTAAAGCTCTGAACTGACCGGCTTCATTACTGATCCACAGATGAATGGAAAGGATTGTTAGAGTCGCCCAAAAGCGATTGCTTGGGTGAAATACATTTAAACACTCCAGAAACCCCAGACAAACTTTAGAGCGTAAACTGAACCACAGAATTAGCAGTTATCCGTACACCAAGCCATTTAACTTGTTTAATGTGATGTGTTTCAGTGTGAAATAGGGAAAAATTTAATGGGAAAACAAAAGCAGGGCATGGACTTACATTTATGCATCAGGAATTAGTCTGTCTGCAAGGCCTACAAAAGCCTATAAAACTTAATTTTTTTTCTTTTTTTTTTTTTAAGTTTGAAGGCTTTCTACACTTTTTTTTTTTTTTTTACTACAAATGTGTTAAAAGTTAAAAACTTTTTTTCAAACAGGTTAAAAGCTTGTTTTTTGGTTATTATGTATATTAAAAATATATAAATAATAATTAAATTAAAAATAATAATCCATATATAGACAGACACACAAAATAATTAACATTAATAATTAAGATAAATTGTATAAATTAATAAATTTTTATTAATATTCAAAATTAAAATGAGATATTTATAATGCTATGTGTTCGATTTAAATGTACAATTATTGCATTAAAATTCAAATTTAAATTTGAATTGTAATTCTATATTCTGTTTCCTGTTTCCATTGCTGTTATTTAATTGGAATGGAATGTCATTCAGTTGAATGGAGTGAGTCACTGAATGAATCATTCACAATAAGAGCAGGAACATGCATTAAGAAAGTAAATAAGGGTGTTTCTTTTGGACTTTTGAGACATTTTTTTTTTTAGGACTGGCTGCCCACAGATTGTTTTGTAGCAGATGAAATGCATTTGTTCAGGCCTTGTAGTCAATATCCACTATGTGTACCGTACAATGGTTGCCATAGTAATGAGTCAAAGTGATGCCAAGAGTCATGTGCAGAACCAGAGGAGCCGTCAGTGTGGAGAGAGAGGATGGAAAACTGGGAATTGTGCCTTTCATCATGGCAACTCGCCATATTACTGAACTCATGAGGCAGATCAGATGACATTAGCCATGGAGAAATGACTGTGTATTACACATGGATGTGCTGTGTACTCAAACCATTCACTCATTCGCTTAGTAAATGCATTTTTAATTTTAGATCAAACTCTGTGCAAAATGTATGTTTGTGAACATTGAGTTTTATGTTGCTTTAAGTCTGACAGTTGTGCAGTTCCCAAATTAGATCTGAATTTGATTTCACAAACAGGAGTAGTTTGCAATACAAGAAATATGGAATATTTCTAGAAATATTATGTATTAATAAGAAATGTTGTATTATACAGTGCCAATAATAAAAAAAGAAGATTATATTTAATAAATGACCTATAGTTTTATGTTGGTAAACACTTCTCCAGAAATCACCTCAATATTTTTTTATATATTTTCTTTATTATACAAACCTTAAATTATTATTATTATGTAAATAATAGCAAATATCACACTTTTCCAGACATTTCCTCAGTGTTTTTCAATGTAAATAAATAAATAATACTTAAAAAAAAAAAAAAATAATTTAAAATTACAAAGTTGCCTTAAACCAATGAGTTGAACCTTTTGTGCTGCAGTATGGTTTTGATAGCTCTACATTAGATCAGAAGTAAAAAGGCATAATTAGTCAAAAGTGATGTAGTATTTCATGTTTTGTAACTTGTTTTGGACTGATGAAATTCCTCTGTTGTCTGAGCGTTTAATTTCAGTGCATTGTAATTGTTTTCTCATCATTCCAATTTGAATGCCAGTTCACCGTGTTTCAGATACTTCAGATACTATTCAGATATTTCAGGTTCCTTGAACACCTCCACTATATCCAGACTGGATTCCTGTCCTCTGACGCGGCTCTCTGCTTTAATCCACAGATCCATTCAGACTCAGATGAAGGCGACGGCTCTATAAAGTACACGATCTCTGGAGAGGGAGCAGGCACCATCTTCATCATAGACGAGGTCACGGGCGACATCCACGCCACCGAGCGTCTGGACCGAGAGGAGAAGACCTTCTACACCTTACGAGCTCAGGCGCGAGACCGCCAGACCGACGCGCCGCTGGAACCCGAGTCTGAGTTCGTCATCAAAGTCCAGGACATCAATGACAGCGAGCCCAAGTTTCTAGAAGGTCCCTACATCGGGAGTGTGGCCGAGCTCTCTCCTATCGGTAAGAGCTACGCTGTATTTATAAGCTGAGCTGTTGCTTCTGTAATACTGGTGTTAGTATATTGTAAATAATAGCTGTGTATATTTGTACACTGTGTGTTCAGATCAGTGTTATATTTAAAATCATTGATCAGGCTTATTATATTTAACTAAAATTAAACCAAAACATATTTTGTTACTTATAAAATCAAATAAATGTCAGTATTATTTATTAATAAGCAATGTTTGAACTGCTATCTGTAGAATCTATTGCTATTTGTATCTATACAAATTTTGTTACCTGAAATAACTTTTAGCTAAACCAAAATGTAAAAATAATTATAATATATTAAACTTGTATTATTTTAGTTATTTTCCAAGGCAATGTTTCTCTCTTTTTTTTTTTTAGTTTATTTTGATGTACTAACAATACTAATACTGCAATTAAAAGAAAAAAAAAATGTTAAAACTATATAGACATTAAAAAAAAACTGATTAAAAATGACAAAAATACACAACAGAATAACTAAAATTTTAATTAAAATGAAAATGAAAACAGAAAATATAAAAATAAAAACAAATTGAAAATATTAATAAAAACTAACAGTATCTCAATGGTACTAAAATTACCTGTCATTGATATACTATTATAGTTTTTGGTGATATTTTGAATTATTATTATTTTTTATATATAATTTTATAGTTTTTATTTATTTATTCAATTTATTTAAAGTTTTTAATTAAAAAAACAAAACCAAAAAATACAAACAAACAAAAAAACCAGGATGTATAGTGTAGTTTTACTATAAGAAAAATGCTCATTTTAGAAGAAAATTTGAGACTGCAGTGTTTTAGCTGTTTTAATCTATATAAATTAGAATTTAAATCATATAAATTAAACAATACAAAATGTATATTAAATATTAAATTGCATTTGAATTTAAATGAATAAATAAATAAAATTTATTTAAAAATTGTTTTATGTTGGAAAAACATTTTTCATTTTAGTTAAAGTTTTTAGTTTTTTTTGTTAAATTTTCATTGTAGTTTGTTTATTTATTTATTTGTTTGTTTGTCTGTGTAGTTTATAAAGTAAGTTTTTAGCTTTAAGATTATTTAGTTTTAGTTATTTTAGTACTTAAACTAAACAAAAAATTAGAAATATTGCCTTGACAACTAGCTGAAATAAAAAAAAATATATTCAATATAAGATTTATATTTCATTTATTTACTTTTATTAGTATTATTTTTGAATGGTTTTAGTTTTAGTTTCAGGTAACAGTAATAATAACACTGGCTCAGATCACAATTGAAAATGTGAGTACATTTAGCATCCACAGCATTGTTACACAAGGCCCAAAAGAGAGTAGTTTTCTCCTTCAGATCATGGCATGTCATGGCAAAACAACAATTTGAACAGATGCTTGCTGAGCAACAACATGATGCAAGTCCAACAAACATGGTGCATTTTGCTCCTGTTTTTATTAATACATTTTCATTATTCAAGGGGTCAAAAAAGATGCATAAAATTGTTTTTAGTCAATTCTTGCTTTTGCAATGTGGGTATCCTAGCAAAAAGTACCATATACATGTCAAAGAACTGCATTATTGGCATCTGATAGCACTGCACAATGATCCGTCACAGTATTTTGTATTATTTCCAGTGTGTTTTGGATCAGGTGCACCTCAGCCGAAGCTCTTATGTGCGTGTTTGCGGATATAAAGGATTTTTAAATGCAGGTTACAATAATGTAATCACTGCAGCGCTGCACGGCTGTGAACTTCCTGATTGAAATTAATTCCTGCTTCCTCAGCACATCGGCGGCAGCCACTCGCTGCTTATTGACACGCAGAAGAGAGAGAGAGAAATATGAGCAAGTCCTCCGCTCCCTGTTGGCTTCTCTACCTTTCAGTCAAATTATACATTAAAGAAGTGTGGACTTCATGTTTTATACATTGAACAGCGGTGGCTGTAATGAAATAACGGCTCTGCTTAGTCAAGCAGTTCCTGTTTGTTTTCTGCTTATGTTTGAGGCCCTGGACAGAACGAGTGCTAATGGTCTTATTGTTAGAGCCTTGGGAAGAAGGTCAATGTTACTCGGCCAAACAAACTCAACGGCACATTTTCATTTAGGTGCATGAAAAAATACTGCATAATAAGAGGAGCTATAGAGTATATAACACCTTTTACGGTAATGTCAAACAATATAAAATAGATAAATATATAGTTATCTTGTTAGCAAAATAACGGTAAAAGTTCATATTAGTTACATTGCTACATGGAATTCAGCAGATTTATTTATTTATTGGCAAAAATTCTACTGCGCTCGCCAAGGCTGCATTTATTTGATTCAAAATTCTGTAAAATCAGTAATATTGTGAAATATTATTTATGATTTAAAATTACTGTTTTCTATTTGAATACATTTTAAAATGTAATTTATTTTTGTGATGCCAAGCTGAATTTCCTGCATCATTACTCCAGTCAGTGTCAAACGATCCTTCAAAAAATCTTAATTATTCCCAACAATTTCCCCATATATTACCATTTATTATTTGTTTAATCTGTTTATTACACAATCCTTCAGAAATTACCTAAATTATTTCAAACTTAATAACCAGTAAAAATAACAAAAGCTCACAATACAATTACAAAGTGTAACTAACATAGTGTAACTAAAAAAAAGAAAAAAAAGAATGATGAATAATCAAAATATGAATAAAAAATTTGAATGGTATGTAAATGATACTAAAATAGCCCTGTCATTGATATATGGTAACATTGGGAAATATTTTGGTTTTTATTATTATTATTATTATTATTATTATTATTATTATTATTATTATTATTATCTCTTTTTATTTTGTATTTTTAAACTATTTAATATTTTTTATAAAATAATAAAATAATTTAGAAATTTAATTTATATTTTTATTGATTTTTTTATAATAATAATAATAACAATAATAACAACAACTCGTCTGTATTATAAATAAAAGATACGATCCTTGTAATAGCTAAATTATATAGTAAATTGATAAATACTGTAGGCACAATGTTCTCACGTGCAAAACTAATTTCAGCCGTGCAAACTTTTAATTGGTCGTGTACATGTTCATTAACAGCACAGGGATCTGAATCCAGGCCTGGCTCGCGCTTCATATTAAACTCGACTGGTCCTCTTGATCTGACATAAAGAGCTGCAGTAATTTTCCAGCCGTAGAGCTTTAAGTGACCAGCTAATGGGTGGTCGCACGTAACAGGGCTAATTGTCCCGCAGCAGACAGATCTAATTTAACGTCATGTTGTGCGCAGTCGCTTTCCAGCAAACTCGCCCCATAGATGTGTGAACAACTGATCTAATAAGTTTTACCACTCCGCCAGAGAGAATTCAGCAATAATCATAAAAAAAGTAATCACTGACGAGCCCCGGGCATATTCATTTTCACTTACCGCCTTTGTCATTTTCTGCCTCTCTTTCTTTCCCTCTCTTTCTCTCTCCAGTGGCTTCGCTGATACTCGTGGCCTTTAGCGCGCTTTCGAAGCCAAGTCACATTTGTTTGCATATTATTCTCACTCTATAGATGCTCGATGCTGGCTAACCTCGAGATGAGCCGCAGAGACGGACAAAACACCGCCTGCTAATCATATTAGTCTGAAATCGCTCCAGCATGACTATCTTTTGTCTATTTTTGTTTGTTTTTTACAAAATTTGACATTGGTTTATGAAATATGCATTCTGTAGCTGTGTTTTCTGCATGAAAGGATCATATTGCTCATAAGAGTCATTCTTGGTGTTTAATAAAACAATACTGACACTACACATACAGTTTATGTAAGTGATATCTAGAGAAAAGAGAAAAAATGAAAATTAATATACTGTAAAAAGTCATGTTAAAAATGTTATTAGAATTCATTAATTATAATTAATATTATAATAATTAATAATGTTAATTAATAATAAAATTAAGCCACAGCAACTGTTTTCAACATTGATAATAATCAGAATTTTTTCTTCAGCATCAAATCAGCATATTAGAATTATATATATATATATATATATATATATATATATATATATATAAAGGTGCTGGTCATATAATTAGAATATCATCAAAAAGTTTATTTATTTCACTAATTCCATTCAAAAAGTGAAACTTGTATATTATATTCATTCATTACACACAGACTGATATATTTCAAATGTTTATTTCTTTTAATTTTGATGATTATAACTGACAACTAAGGAAAATCCCAAATTCAGTATCTCAGAAAATTTGAATATTTATATTTGAGTTTCAATAAATGACCATCCCTACAGTATAAATTCCGGGTATCTCTTGTTCTTTGAAACCACAATAATGGAGAAGACTGCTGACTTGGCAATGATCCAGAAGACGAACATTGACGCCCTCCATAAAGAGGGTAAGTCACTGAAAGGTGTGGCTGTTTATAGAGTGCTGTATCAAAGCATATTAAATACAAAGTTGACTGGAAGGAAGAATTTGGGTAGGAAAAGGTGCACAAGCAACAGGGATGACCGCAAGCTTGAGAATACAGTCAAGCAAAGCTGATTCAAATGCTTGTGAGAGCTTCACAAGGAGAGAACTGAAGCTGGAGTCAGTGCATCAAGAGTCACCACGCTCAGACGTCTTCAGGAAAAGAGCTACCAAGCCACTTCTGAAACAGAGACAACGTCAGAAGCGTCTTACCTGGGCTGTGGAGAAAAAGAACTGGACTGTTGCTCAGTGGTCCAAAGTCCTCTTTTCAGATGAAAGTAAATTTTGCATTTCATTTGGAAATCAAGGTCCCAGAGTCTGGAGGAAGAGAGGAGAGGCACAGAATCCATGTTGCTTGAAGTCCAGTGTGAAGTTTCCACAGTCAGTGATGATTTGGGCTGCCATGTCATCTGCTGGTGTGGGTTCACTGTGTTTCCTGAAGTCCACAGTCAACGCAGCCATCTACCAGGAAGTTTTAGAGCACTTCATGCTTCCTGCTGCTGACCAACTTTATGGAGATGCAGATTTCATTTTCCAGCAGGACTTGGCACCTGCCCACAGTGCCAAAACAACCAGTATCTGGTTTAAGGACCATGGTATCCCTGTTCTTAATTGGCCAGCAAACTCGCCTGACCTTAAGCCCATAGAAAATCTGTGGGGTATTGTGAAGAGGAAGATGCGATATGCCAGACCCAACAATGCAGAAGAGCTGAAGGCCACTATCAGAGCAACCTGGGCTCTCATAACACCTGAGCAGTGCCACAGACTGATCGACTCCATGCCATGCCGCATTGCTGCAGTAATTCAGACAAAAGGAGCCCCAACTAAGTATTGAGTGCTGTACATGCTCATACTTTTAATTTTCATACTTTTCAGTTGGCCAAGATTTCTAAAAATCCTTTCTTTGTATTGGTCTTAAGTAATATTCTAATTTTCTGAGATACTGAATTTGGGATTTTCCTTAGTTGTCAGTTATAATCATCAAAATTAAAATAAATAAACATTTGATATATATCAGTATGTCTGTAATGAATGAATATAATATACAAGTTTCACTTTTTGAATGGAATTAGTGAAATAAATCAACTTTTTGATGATACTCTAATTATATGACCAGCACCTGTATATATGTATATAATGTCAAATGTCTTTCCAAATGTGATAACCCATAAACTAATGCCATATTTTAACAAATTATGATGTTTTAGGTAAATGCTTAAAAATCATATTTGAAATCGAAAGATCTTTAAATAGCAGGTTGAAATGGATGCATGTTGTGGATAAAACAATTGGGGAATAAATCTGGGAAAAAAGTGGCAAAGTAAAACATATCTATATGCTGTTTAACATTATTTAATTGAATTAATAATACATTGATTTATCTTCCTAAAATGCATGACTGATTTTATAAGAAGTTTATTTTTAATGTATAAAATACTGTGCAGTTCAGTGCAATGTAGTGGAAATCTTTAGAAGACAGATATTTTCCTCAATATTTAGTTTTTTAAGCATCTCATGTGTGTTGTTGTTTTTTTTTTTTTTTTTTTTTTTTTTTTTTTGAAGTCTGACTCTTGTTTGTTTGGAGTAAAGCTATCTGTGAATAATTAAACCAAATGCATCTCTTCCCTTCCTCCAGTTGTGAGAGCCAAAGTAGCGCTTTAAATATTTACGCTTCGGCAAAGCTTTGCCCACAGTTTCAGAACTCTTCAGATGCATGCAAAAATAATATGATGCTTGTTCGTGTTGTGCAACAGATGTCTAACCGTAGTTTTAGAGGGAATGTTCAAAACCCCTTTGAATGATTCACCAATATGGTTTCTGCCAGTGTCAGATAATAGACACACAAAGCTGGCGGCACCATCATATTCACAAGAGATTTGCATTTTCAGAAGGAAATAACAGAGCACGCGGCAGAAGAACAATGTTGAACTTTTTGGGTGACTTCAGGATCCAGGCTTTAGTTCTGCATCGGTGCAGCTTTGTAATTATCCTGAATGACATGGAGGTACATGTGTTTGTGACACACAGTCTTGTTGTACCGTGACAGGCCGTAAAATGCCTGCGTGTGACAAAAGTGCTGCTTGATGGATGGTTGTGGTGGAGAGCTTTGATTGATGGCCGATGGAAAGGTTATGTCACTAGGTTTGAACTCCAGCATTCTGACGTCTGACCTGATTTGATCTGTGTTGACTGACACGGCTCATCAGCTCTAGAGGAGCCACGGCATCGAAATGCACAACAACACATCGAGGTATTCCAAAATGCATTCTGAAGCAGATAGCTCTAGTCAGCAGGTTTATATTGCACAGCAGTTTTTGATCGGATTACATCATTTGTCAATGCATCATGAGAGGGGTGCTTGATTTTGCAGCTGGGCAATTTTAAGGCACATTTTTGTACCTGCATCTAAAAAGACATTCAGGATATTCTAAAATGCAATAAAGTGGATAGTTCAGTCTTTAGGTTTATTTTGCACTGCCGATTTTTATTTGATTACATTGTTTTGCAGTGCATCATGAGAGGAGTAGCTGATTAAGCAGATGGTTAAACATTTTTTGGTTAAATTTGGTAACATTTTTGGGTACACTTTGCATGAATTTGGTTAAATTTTGGTAAAGGTTAATTTTTTATTTTTTTTTGGCAAACAAAGTTAGTGTCACAGTTGTGTGGTTTAGGTCAGTTTAAGCTTAAAAACTCTTTAGTGACTTGTTTTTTTTTTGTTTGTTTGTTTTTTGTTTTTTGAAATCCCTATGGAGAAAATGAATGGATAAATTATTATTTTTTTTTTAATTTGATTACATATTTTTTGTTAAATTCAGCTTAAAATGTGTTTAATTTGTAGGATAAACAAATTAAAGTCACATTTTTGTACTTTTTCAACCTAAATTTCAGATGAACTTGGTTGAAATAAAAGTCTGTATTTTTTTTTTTTTTGGAAGAATGGAAAAATTACTTTGATTTTTGAGTTTTTGATTTGATTATATAATTTTGAAATCATGAAAGGAATAGTTGATTAAACAGTTTGTTTTAACAAATGTTAGTTAAATTTGTTGCCTTAACAAAGTAAGTCACAATTTTGTACCAATTTTAGGTTTTAGATATTTTATTTTAGTTCAAATCAAAGCCTGTATTGGTGTTGTCCATCTCTGAGCTAGTTTGGTTTAGTTTAAGGTTTAAAACCCTTTTTTTTTTATTTTTTTTTTTTATTTATTTATTTTTTATTTTATTTTATTATTTCCTGTGGAAAAAGATAAAAAATGAATAATAGAAAAATTATTTTTGACACCAAGGCTGCTAAACGTGGACACTCAATGCACAATTTTTTTTTTTTAAATGAAATATATCTTAATGTACAACTAAAATGAATTATGAAGTGAATAGTTCACAATTTGTTTAATTTACACCATTTTTCTATGTGATTTATTTTACGTCACAGTTTTGTGCCCTTTTTTCTGAATTTGGTTCAAATCAAAGTCTGTATTGTTGTCCATCTCTGAGCTGGTTCGGTTCGGTTCAAGGTTTAAAACTCTTTAGTGATGCTTTTTTTGTTTGTTTGTTTAAATGGAGAAAACATGGACTCTTTAATAAAAAATATATTTTTTAATAAAGTACATCTAAATTCATAAAATGACATTGAGGTATCATACAATGCATTATGAAGGTGGATCAGCAGGTTTATATTGCACAATAGTTTTTGGTTCAGTTTGAGGTTTAGAATTATGTAGCGTTCTAAACTTCTTTTTTAAATCTCTATGGAGAACATGAATGGAAAAATGATGCTGTAAAAGTGGACACTCACTGCAAGGTACATCTTTTTAATAAAGTACCAGAGACTGTGTAAGGAAGGACATCAGAAGAAGATATGCCTGATATGAGGTATTTCATCGCTGCGAGCGCTTTATTCTGAGAAGGGAGGAAAGGAGAAATGGGGCGTTCTGGTCTATTTTAAACAGATTGCCTTTAAATATTCAAAATGAAAATGATTCTGCTTTTACTCTGTGTTAAATTGAATAAAATGGGATTAATATCTAATCCTCCTCTGTGCTTAGATTTTGAGATTTGCTGCGGCTGCAGCAGCAGCGCCTCGATCCATCTGCAGTCTGCTGGCTTTTGATGTCTGCTTAAAGGAATAATTCACCCCGACATTAAAATTCTGTCATTCATTCGTTAACAGAATATTTAGCAGAATGTCCAGGGGCCAATACCTTAAACATGTTTTTAATCCCATCGGTTAATTCGGTAACACTTTACAATAAAGTGTTATTTGTTAACATTAGTTAATGTATTAACAAACAACAAAACAATGATCAATGAACAAACAATGATCAATACATCTATTACACTATTTATTCATCTTTATAACGTTAGTAAATAAAAATACAGTCGTTCATTGTTAGTTCATGTTAGTTCACAGTGAATTAACTAATGTTAACAAACACAACTTGAGATTTGAATATTGCAGTAGTAAATGCTGAAATTAACATTAACTAAGATTATTAAATACTGAAGAAATATTGTTCATTCTTAGTTCAAGTTAACTAATGTTGTTAACTACTGAACCTTATTGTAAAGTGTTACCGTTAATTATTTTACACTTAGTGTCTTTGTATCTAATCTCTAGTACTTTCATTAAAAAAGTTGTCTTGCACTCACTTTTACAGTTCTATGACCGTAAACAAATAAATTATTAAACCATACTTTTACATATGTTAAGACAAAATAGTAAAGAGTGTTATAATTGCATATATCATTATGCAGTTGAAGCATATTTGTCAGTCATACAGGTAAGAAACAGTTACGATTTTAGCACTCAAAAATTGTGGCATATAGTTTATTATTAACTATTTTCATCGTTTTTATTTTATTTATTATTTTATTATTTATTAAACAGTAGTAATGTTTTCAAATGAATTAAAATTGCTTATAACCAGTGTAGTAGTGTGAAAATAATAACATTTATGTAGTTAAAAAATATGACCATGATTAAAACATTACTAGCTGCGGAACAAGCGATATATAATAAATATATAGATATATATTACATAAATCTCACCTGGTTCATTTAGAGTATACACTGAAAAAAAATGGAATTGCATGAAATTGTGAAACTGAGATACTGAAATAATATTTACTTGCAATTTTAACTTTGAAAGAATAAATACATAAATAATAATATACTGCAATCTAAAAAAAAAAAAAATCTAAATGCACAGAAATTTTAACGATGTTTTCCCAAACAAAACTCACCATCACGGTGCTAAGGTGTTGTGGGTGGTTGTAAGGGCATTGTTATGCAGTTGCTAAGGCTTTAACACTGTTGCTATGTGGCTGTCAGGGTGTTCAAAAGTGTGTTTCGGTTCCTAATTTCAATGCACAATCGCAACAGTGATGGTTGCGAGACATAGTTGCCCAATAAAGCATCCTGGATGGGGGACTGTTTGAGTACGTCTTTGTCAAAGTGGATGAAAAATATCCCATGTAAATCCTTATGGGACTTCCTCGAAGATCCCGGCAGCGGCCCATTGACTTTTACGACACAACATTACCCAGCTCTTTTTTTTTTCTTCTTCAGTCTTTGCTCATATCTAAGCGTGAGTTCTTTATTTTTAAGTGCGCGAATGAAAAGTGAATCAAGTGTTGAGATGGTGAGAGGAATAACTTTTCATGTGAAAACACTTTGGCTTTTATGGGAGCACTAAACGATTGATAATGCGGAGTGATTCTGGGCGTTCGGTGCGAGCGACTCTGACGGGGTTAAATAGAGGAGAAAGCGAGCGGCGGGCACAAATCTCCTTTACGACGGCGGCTCTTAAAGAGCTGTCAGTCTGTGGTCCTGCAAGAGCTCACCTCTCCTGACCATCTGCTCCAGTGCCTCGGCTGCCAGCGTCAAACACACTTTGTTGACACCATTAAGTGGGTCATTCCTGTTACACAGCGCCTTATGAACTCTTGAGCTTTTATGAATATGCCTGTGGTGTAATTTAATGATGAATTTCTATGAAAAAACTCTTTACTTTACTAATTTTGACTTTTCCGATTTTCACGTTATTAATGAAGATTTTATATTGTTATTTCTTTGATTTTATCAAACCAGATGAAAGGTTTTAGTGAGACACAAACTAACTAATCCATCAAATCCATTCATCCTTACTAATGATTTCTCACAGAAAGGAGGCAGTGGCTCTAAAAATGCAGTCTTCCATAAGGTCGGGCACATTCAAATTAATGTTGCTTTAGAGCTTCATGTCCTCTTATATCTTAGCGTATGCATTTTTCATTGGCTATTTACAGTGCTGTTGGCTTTTCCTGCTTCTAAACAGCTTCCTTTAGCTCTTCCACGAACAGCTCCTCATCTCAAACCTTCTGGGTTGTAGATTTTCAAACAGATGACATCTGATCAAAGATCACCTAGCGGGTTAATCTCACGCCAACCCCGAGATAAGTCTCTGGACCAGAGTGCCTCCAGTGGGTATGGTATGGAGAGCTTCCACATCAGCTTATTGTTTGATCTATATTTGATGATTGTGCCAATCTAGACTCGCGTGTGGAGATGCTAGCAGAGGAAAACAAACCGGCCCGGCATGCCCTACACAAGGCCTGTTTAATCCACATCCACCACCCTGTGTCGCTCTGCAAATATTAGCAAGAGGTCGGGATGCTGCGGGTGAAGAAGGGCCACGTCTGCTGAACTCTGATGCTGTACGTGTGATTACTTCCTAGGGCTGCACTTTCCTTCCCATAGAATCTCTGCAGTGAATCACGCTGGGTCATATTTCAGCTCAGCGCTTCGCATAGAACCACCGCAATGCGTGGATTATTGAAATACAGTCACAAAAACATCCTGTCCGAAAACATGTTTTTGTTTTTAATTAAAACCTGCATGCTAATTAAATCTGCCACTGACAATTGGGTGATTAATGTGCTTAATTGTCATGAAAATAATGTCATGAAGCAAATGAGGCTTGTTTTTAAGACCATTTTTTTTGCATTATGCAAAACATTATTACTGATTGTTGAGGCAAAATAAGGCCCAGAGATTTCTCAGAACCCTTTTACTCATATTTAATGTTTCATATTTAATTTTTTGCTTGGAAATTAACGACATCTTTGCTGTTGAGAGCTGTAAATATTCATGACTGTGTAACTGTTACAGTTTATCATATGATAAAGATTTTATTTTAGACCAGGCATATCACAGGGAATTATTTCAATATTAATTATTAATAAAACTTAATAGCATTTCTTTATGAATGCAGCTATGTCAGATATAGATGTAGCTGTTTTCATAAAGACATGCTAAAAAGGAGGCTTCTGTTTTTTTGTCTATTTGATCTCATTTCTATCTAGAAGAAAATAACTCAAATATTGATTGATAGCAATTGTGTGTGTGTGTGTGTGTGTGTGTGTGTGTGTGTGTGTGTGTGTGTGTGTATGCATATGTTGCTTATATCTTATGCTCATCAGTGCTGCATTTATTTGATAAAAATACAGTAAAAACAGTAATAAGTTGAACTATTATTACAATTAAAAATGTGTTTGTCTGTTTATTTATTTTTACTTTACTATCACTCTTTAATCAAGGTAACATATATTCTTGCTGAATAAAATATTACTAAAATAAAATAAATTATATTAAGTACAACTGTTTCCTATATATAATGTGACTGATAAAGCACAACTTATTTTTCTCTCACACATTTGTTTGGCTATTTTAGAAGAACAGTAAAAAATAAATAAATAAACCAAAATAAATAATAAATAAAGGTTGCACATATTGAATTCCCAGCCCACTCTTGTAGGATGCTGAAGGTATATAGGATGTGTTTGTGTGTGTGTGTGTGCCAGATACGGGTTATAACTGTGAAGAGCTGGATCAAGGCCTGCAAACATGCACTTTTTTTTTCTCTTCCATCTACTTCTGGAGCAATATTTGCACTTGCTAGAATACACAGAGAGCTCAAACACACTACTATTACACTCCAGACCACAGGTTTTCCTTATCTCACCCGTAACCCTTTTATGTTTAGGAAATGAAGCTGGACACCCTTACAAAACAGTGCAGTAGCATGGCATCAGATGGTAGTGCTAGACTTTGATGTGAGTCATATGCATGTACTTTGGTACATAACTTAACAGGGAATGTTCTCAGAACTTCATTAACATTTTGTAAAAGTTATATGAATGTTACAGTAAAGCGTTCTTAAAGGAATGTTTTATGGAATGTTCTTAGTAACTTTATTCTCATAACATTGAGAGAAAACAGTCTTAGAACAACATACATGATGTTATTTTCATTTTAGTTGCACTTAATGAACATTTCCATAATGTTGAGAGAAAATGTTCTTAGAATGTTAGAAAAATAATGGTCAAATAGCATTATATTTCAGGTGAAAATAAAGTCAATGGAACATTGTAGGAAACATTTTTGTAACCTTTAAATAATGTTAAACATCAATATCAATTGTTTAAGCAAAATACTGTCAGTTGTCAGAATGACATGCAGGGAAATTGTGGGAATATCAGTTTATATTTTTTTGCCATGGTTTTTAAGATAACTGTTCGTTTTTACTTCCAAAGTCTGTACATTTAACAGTATTTCACTGAGAAATTCGATCTAGTTTTTCACTGTTTAAGAGAACTTGCCTTTAAACAGAGTTTTTATTTATTTAATATTTTTTACAGTCTTTTACCATTATTATAAAATTATAAACATTATTAAATCAGTTTTTAAATGTCACTATAAAAATAATAGATACAACAAAGATTACTGAAGTATGTTTTACAAGAGTTTCTACTTCAATGTGTTACTTGCAGTTTGTGATTTATTTACTGGCAATTTCTGTCTTAATTTAACTTAGTACATTTTTTAAAGGCAAATGGTTGCAATCAAGTTGACTAACTTTCAACACACACATATATATATATATATATATATATATATATATATATATATATATATATATATATATATATATTATTATTAAATGTAGCTTACCTTCAGTGCAATGTCCATTTAATTAGTAAAAATAAATAAAATAACATAAAATTCCGAAATAGCTCTATTAAAATGAAATGAAATAATGAAATAAAATAAAAGGCTATCAACCTTGTTAATGCATCAAGCCTGACTGGCATTTTTTCTTCATCTGATAAATAGTTTGCAGTTCATTTAAGTCTAATTGTATATGTCTCCAACTCCTCGAGTGTGTTTTTCTTTTTATGCGTCCCCAGGAGCCGCCGCAGGATGCATAAACCAGGATCTAATGACCTCTTAGTGAATACGAGGCTGTGCATTAATGCGCTTCCTCTTCCTGTTTGAGTGTAAACACAATAAAATAGCATTTGCATTTATATAGTTTTTCACCAGTGGCTTTACTCGACTCAGGGCGGGCCGTCGGACAGCATCATGCTGATTATTACCTGTGGAAAATTAAGATAAGTAAGTAATCCCATGAAAGGAAATGACTTCTGCATCTCCACTCCCAGTTAACAAGAGAAATGCAATCTTACAGTTAAGTTTTTAATGCAATGCAGATGGTTTTCAGAGTTATCCTGGAGCAGAGCAGGCATCCGTGATCTTTTGAAGATTGTGCATTTTTCCTCTGAAAATGGTCGGCAGTTATTTGTTGTACTGAATGCCGATACGCAGAGTCTGTTTCCTTAATATACCAGCAAATCTTCCTGGCGGTAAGTTTGCCTCCGCAGCCCCATTAGGCAAAATAGAGTGCTATAAACAAAACTCAACTTGAAAGAGCGGCCACACACTGAAACGGCAAAATGTGTCAGAATATCCTCCGAGTTTTATCCGAATGTTTGATGTTTGCTTCTGTTCAGGCCACCGAACGGATGAAAGGCTAGAGAAAGCAGAAAGCTATCAGACAGATAGCGATCAGGTGTTTGGCTTCGGCGAAAGCGCTTCGCTTTAATGATAAAACATTGTCCTTTTCTGTAAGCCCTCATGGGAGGCGGCGTTCGTGACGGAAGACAAACAAGATTCTGACACTTCCCGTTAATTAACCTAATTAGCATAGGCCTATTATGTGGCCGGACAGTATCGTGACAGGCCTCGGTGAGAGACTGCAACGATGACCTTTTGCGGACACCACCAGCTGTCAGCAATTACCTGAGAGCGATCGGCCAAATACAAGCTCTGGAGTCCTTCAGCACCGCTTTACGCTACATATATACAGTCACCGAGCGAGGAAGAGTCATCTCTTAAATGCTTTTATTTAGCAATGATCAAAGGTGACAGTAAAGTCTTTTTTTTTTTTTTTTTTAATTCAGTTCACATTTATTTGTATAGCGCTTTTAACGATGCACATCATTGCAAAGCAGCTTCACAGAAAAAGATTGTTTCTGCATTACAATTAAGAGCACTTTACAGTATTACAGTATGTCAAAATCATTTATAATGTCACGAAATATTTTTATTTCAAATACATGCTATTATTTTGAAGAATCATGAGAAAATAGTATCATGGTTTCCACAAAAAAAACCTTTTTTTTTTTTTTTTTGTGGAAACCATGTAATCTAAAAATCTTTTTTTAGATTATTTTATATTTCTTTTTATCTTTATATTTTCCATTTTCATTTTAATATACATTTTAATTTATGTTTTAGTAATTTTGTTGTATTTCTGACATTTCTATAAGTGTACACGGTAGAGTGGGTTAAATGTGTTCAAAAAAGTTATCATAGTTTTAATTACCATGACATAAATTATAAACAAAGTATGAAAAATGTTATTAGATTTTTAACAAAAATTTAATTTGTACCAAGGGGGCGTTTTACCCTACCTATGGGGCAAAACGTCCCTATCGGTGGGGCAAAATGCCCCCCAGTCTGACAAAGCAATTTGCTTTAAACATTTACAGCAAAATCAGAATACAGACAGTTTTTGCTTAAAATTAAAAATAATATAATCAATAATTATGAATTGCAAAATTATAATACCCTATTTGAAACATTTTGTTAGCTGATGCTAACTAACTAGTCACCAGTGTTGGGCACATTACTTTAAAAAAGTAATTAGTTATAGTTACTAGTTAATTCTCACAAATAGTAACTGAGTTAGTAACTGAGTTGCATCATTATAAAAGTAACTAATTACCAGGGAAAGTAACTATTGCGTTGCTTTTTTAAAAAATGTTCAAATGTCAAATAACTTTGGATGTCCCCAATATTAAATATGTTAGATTAATGAAATGGACACTAAAAATAATAAATTATTATTATAAAACATTGTACATTAATCTACACTATTTATCTACTGATACTTAGTATCAGTCAGTCAAGCATTATAATATAATATTATGATAATTTTATATTATATGATGATAGAACTTTAGTAATTAGAAGAATAACCAAGTATGAATGCATATTTGTCATCAATATAAAACGCACTAAGGATTAATGAGCTGCTGGGTTCATGAATATTAATCATGTTCTCTGCGTTCGCTCGAATTGATTTGCTGAAATCAAAACAGGGACGATAATGGGTGAGCGCCAGCCAATGAGACTGTGGATTGCGCATTAGTTCCGCCCACAACCAGAGAAAGCGGCAGTTCTTAAAAGCTGAAGAATTCCAAAGGGACTCCGTTATTTTGACAGGAAAATACAACAAACAATATCGTTTACATGTAGCGCATCAATTCTGCATGTTATGAAAGACTCTCTTGCTCTGTGTCTTTCTATGCGTGCATGTATGTGAGAGAAAGCGATGGCGAGTCGTGCGCCTTCACACTAGAGTTTATGGTACGTCAAATACAGCTACACTGCGCATCCATTCAGATAAACTGAAAAATTAAATTCTAATAATATAATATAGTAACGCCATATTTTATTGTCAGTAACGGTAACGTTTATTTATAACGCCGTTATTCCCATCACTGCTAGTCGCAGCATCTAACTACTGGTTGCAAAATCCAAGTCGCCACGTCTAACTACTGGGGTGCCTCAGGGCTCAGTTCTTGGACCACTTCTCTTCTCTGTCTGCATGGCATCATAGGTTCTGTCATTCAGAAACATGGCTTTTCATATCACTGCTATGCTGATGACACTCAACTCTACCTCTCATTCCATCCTGATGATCCGACGATAGCTGTTCGCATCTCAGCTTGTCAAACAGCCATTTCTTGCTGGATGAAGGACCATCACCTTCAACTCAACCTTGCCAAGACAGAACTGCTTGGGGTTCCATCAAACCCAACGTTTCATTACAATTTCACCTTCTAGTTATTCACATCAACCATAACTCCTTCAAAAACAGCCAGAAACCTTGGAGTTATGATTGATGATCAGCTGACTTTCTCAGACCACATTGCTAAAACTGCCCAGTCCTGCAGATTTGCTTTATTCAACATTAAGAAGATCAGGCCCTTTCTTTAGGAACATGCTTCACAACTCCTTGTTCAAGCTCTTGTTCTGTCCAGGCTGGACTATTTCAATGCTCTCTTGGCAGGTCTTCCAGCCAGTTCTATCAAACCTTTACAATTAATCCAGAACGCGGCAGCAAGATAAATTTTTAATGAGCTGAAAAGAGCGCACGTCACTGGCTACCAATCAGGGCCGTCCTTTGGGGCGGTGCAACTGGTGCTTCGACAGGGCCCCGCGGCAAACTCAATCCAAGCAGCTGAGTCCTTAACCATCTTCAAGAATCGACTAAAAACACACCTCTTCCATCTTTATTTGACCCTCAAACTCTAGCACTCTCTATTCTAACACTAGCTTTTCTAATCCTTTTGTATTCTATTTGTTTTCTTTTTATTTATTATACAATTAACAAAAGCAAAAAAGGCCTAACACTAGCTTTCCTCTGTTCTTTTTGTATTATATAATAATAATAATAATAAAAACAAACCTTGCTATGTGTACTGTGTTAAGCTAACTGAGGCTTGTTACAGCACTCGCATATCATTGTTCTTTTGTAGATTTGGATTGCTTCCATTGTCCTCCAAATTGTCCATTTGTAAGTCGCTTTGGATAAAAGCGTCTGCTAAATGACTAAATGTAATGTAAATGTAAAACTCATTTTTTTCTTACTGCTGAAAATGAGATAATTTACTGTGAAAACTGTTTTCTCTCAGATGCATCACCAGTGTAAGCTACATGGTGAAAACTTCTACATCACTCTCGTCAACATAGTCCGTAGTTACAATAAAAATTAATCTTGACTTTATCTTCTGGTTATTTTGGGAAAAACGGGTGTTTTCCCCCACTCTACCCTAATTATTTTATTTATTTGTTTGTTTGTTTGTTTGTTTGTTTGTTTGTTTTTATTAACAATTCTAGTTATTTTATTAAATAAAACGAAAATAATAAGTAAAATAAGTTTAAGCTTTATTTTATTTTAAGTAAGGAAAATGTTTTTATGGTTTTAGTCTGTTTCAGCTAGAATAACCTTGTTTACAACACTTATAAGAAGAAGAAGAAGAAGAAGAAATGTTTCTTGAGCATCAAATCAGAAAAATGTATATATAATATTGTATACTTTTTTTTCCCCAGTTAGCACTATTCTGAAACATTCTGAACAAGATCAATTGCCTGATTGAAACTCCATATTATTTGCATCAGATTTTCAGAGAATACAGTCTGTTCCTCACACACAGTTATCTTATTCTTTCTTAGTCTTTCATGCTACTTTTCTGTCGTTTCTGGAGCTTGACAGACATGGTCACAGTGAGCTGTTGTTGTACAGAAAAGAGCTTTGTAGAGATTCCTCCAAAACTCTCCTTTTGTGAGAGAAAGTCGTACAGGTTTGGAGCGACATGAGTGTGAAAACTCCTCCTTTAAACTCTGTGTGTCTTATCTTCTCCTGTCTGCGTTCTCCAGGCTTTTCTTGCGAGAAGCTTGCATTCCCCCCTCAGGAATATGGTCCATTAAACTTTATAGGCTGCGGGCTTTGCTTTAGTTAAAACGTGTGACTAAATGTAAATATGTGCTTTGTATTGGGAGCCAGGAGGCTGTTGAGGCGCGCACAATTGGCTCAAGAAAATACACTGAATAAATTTACTTAAAGAACAACTAAATGCTGTGGAAACACTTATAACTTGATGCTAATGAGATCCATGAGAGTGCTGTTTTTCTTGATGAAATGCTGTCATTGTGAAGCTCGGTCTGATGTAATGGATGTGTTTGACTGCAGGTACGTCAGTGATGAAGGTTATGGCTTCGGACGCTGATGATCCGACTTACGGAAGCAGCGCTCGGATAGTTTACAGCGTTCTGGAAGGAGAACGATTCTTTACTGTTGACCGACAAACCGGTAAGTGTATAAATGAGTTCCCTATCATTTCCTATTGAGAGATCATATTTATTCATGTCATGATTTGGATACTTCTTTTTATTGCTGCATGTGCACCCAAACATCACGATGAAAAGTTTTGCACAAAGTTTTCCACTCACTTAGTTCAGAAACTGTACAAATCAACTTTTCCAGCTGACGTTTTTGATTTTTTTTGTTTTGTTTTTTTGACTTGAGACTTCCTAGTTGAAATTTACTGCTGGTTTTTCCTTGCTTTTTGCAGACTGCACTATAATTTAGTCTTTTTTTTTCCCCTTTGTAAGCGCACCATCTCTTAGTACTGAGTTTATCACAAAAAGCCCCGAAAAACCATGTGATCAATTTAGAGAAATTGCTATCGAATGATATTTGTAGTTACAATACAAGCACTAATATTATGAAATATTATTGCAATTTAAAATTACTGTTTTTTATGTGAATAAACTGTAAAATGTAATTTATTTCTGTGATCAAAGCTGAATTTTCAGCATCATTACTCCAGTCTTCAGTGTCACATGATCCTTCAGTAATCATTCAAAAATGCTGATTTGCTGCTCAAGAAACATCGTTGATTATCATCAATGTTGAAAACAGGGTTATTATATAATAATATAATATAATGTTTTATGTCAACTTCAAAAACATTTCTCATGTTACTTGTACAAAAATTGTAACTAAAACTGAAACAAAAATTAATAAAAAACTATATAGTCATAAAATACAATAAATTAAATTAAAAATGACAAAAAATAAACAACAAAATTACTAAAACTGAGATTAAAATGAAAAAGGAAAATACACACACACACACAAAAAAGGAAAATAATGTCTTAATGATACTGAAATAACACTGTATGAAAGCAGTTGTGCCGCTTCATATTTCTGAGGAAATCAAGGTATGTTTTCTTCAGGATTCTCTGAAGAATCGAAAGTTCAAAAGAACAGCATTTATTTGAAATAGAAAACTGTAACATTATATATATTCCTTTACTGTAATTTTTGATCATTTTAATGCGTCCTTCCTCACTAAATGACCCCAAGCTTTTGAACGGTAGTGTATAACATACACATTTTTATTCATAAATGAGTGTGCTTTGAATACTCTGAAAAATATTTCCTTCCTTAAATAATTATGAAGCATGTTTTGTTTTTCTCCAGCTGGAATGAGTTTTAGTTGAGTGTAAGTAAACAGGGTCCGGCCGCTTCAGACGGACCGTCATCAATAGAGTCTCCAGGGAATATCTCAGCTTTTGTTGCCTGCGTTCGTCCCGCGGGGAACTAGCACTAAACTTTTAATGATTTCTTTTTTGGGGCCGGCGGGCACGAGACCTGAGAGCAGCGGATGATAAATGGCTTTGCCTGTGCCACATTAGCTGCCGGACTTCTGATCTGAGAACAGTTAAATGAGCTGGAAGCAGATGAGCTGCGTGTTTCGCTCCTGACCTCCTTTATTTACCAAAAAAACAGCATTAATCCCTGGATGGGGCTTTTAGTTTTTGACACGGTATAAATAAAAGGCTAGTTGAGGAGTTTGATATTAATATCAGTTTATTAGATCCAGTGTTAGTGGCTTGCGTTTGAACTACGGCTTCTCATCTCACGCTCTCCAAATCTACAAACTGTTTGATGATGTTCTCATTTGCTTCTGCAATTTTCTCAAATGAGAGGCTTTTCAGCCTCGTCGCGCTGAAATTACTACCAGAATATGGAAGAAATGCTGTACCAGAGGAAGATTTGATTGATCAGAGCTTGCTCTTTCATAAGGCTTTTTTTTTTTTGGAAAAAGTTGTCTCATCTGCTCATCAAGGCTGCATTTATTTGACTAAAAATACAGTAAAAATTTGAAATATTATTACAATTTGAAATAACTTTTTTCTGTATTAATATATTTTAAAATGTAATTTATTCCTGTGATGTAAAGCTGAATTTTCAGCATCATTACTCCCGTCTCCAGTGTCACATGATCCTTCAGAAATCATTCTAATATCTATATTTATATTTTATTTAAGCCTAATATATATAATTGTGTAAAGACTATGTATTGTATTATTATTATTATTATTATATACAGTAATGGCAATGCTATTTTGCATTGCTTAACTGTGATGAAAATATTGTCACAATGCAAAAAAAGAAAAGAAAAAAAAATACACACAATTAAGACTATTGTTGACATAACGTAAGAGTATAGAGCTAGAAAATGAATCTGTATAGCAGCTGTATTGCAGTAGAATTGGATGGGAAATGTGTGATCAAATGAAGTTCTCTGACTTTAAGAGACTTGCAGAAACATTGTTGGCAAGACGAGACACACGAAAGATTACTGTGGTCTTTTTCTCAGGATAAAAATTTCAGCCGAATTTTCCACTTGATCCCATTATTCTGTAGGAGAAACGGTTGAGATATTAAAAAGATCTGATCGGAGTTCATCTCGCTCTATGTCTGACCATAATCAACCAAGAAATCCATGTTTCCTTCAGACGTCTTTCAGGTGGAGTGCTTTGAATCGACACAAATTCAGACTGTACTTGTAATGGATCTGACCTCAGGTCAGCAGCTTTCTGTGCTGAAGAGAGAGGGAGAGAGTGAATAGTGACTTCAGCAGCACTCAAACATCACCGATGGCTAGCGCTTCCTCACTGGGAATGCAGATCTCCACAGCACAGAGCCACGGAAATGCAGATAGCAACAAAGAGCAGAAAGAAACTGACATACACAGGCAGACGAGCGGCTGTTTGTTGCACAAATCCACAAGGAACGCCACGGATTTCTTTTGATTTTTTCCCTAGGTGTTTGACTACAGGAACAGCACATTTCATTGTTCAGAAGGTTTCAGAATATTTATTTATTTATTTGTTTATTTGGATCCCCATTAGCCACCACCATGGTAGTGGCTGCTCTTCCCGGGGTCCAGCAAGTAAAAAAACAAAATTACATTAATCCATAACTATAAAAACCAATACAATAAAACATATAAACCCAAAATTCATTCATGACATCAAAATCAACAATTTACTTAGTACTGTACCTTTAAATATTTATTTAATGATTTTTTTCAAACCTCATTTTACTTACTAAAAAACATGTAATGTCCGATGACAGTTCATTCCATATTTTCATTCCTCTATACATTACAGTCCATTGTTTTGCTTTAGTTTTTGAAACAGGAAGCAAAAAATATCATTTTGATGAATGGCTAGTGTTAAAATTATGACTAGCACTACTATGCAAAAGCTGACAGAACAATACACGTGGAACTCTCAATACTGAAATGTTTCTTATAAAGCAAAGCAGAGAAACAATGATCCTATCCTTCACCAGTAGCCATTTTCATAATATTAACCCTTCTATTACAGTTCAAAATTAGTCGTGCAGCTCTATTCTGGACTAACTGTAAAGTCTTTACTTGATGCACTCGACCATACCACTGGACAGTAGTCTAAATAAATAAGATCCATTGCTTGCACAATTTGAGAGAATAGTGCTGTTTGGAGACCGAAAACGTGTCCAGGTCATATTTCACACCCCAATAATGTATTTTTTAAACCATTAAGATTGTATTATTATTATTATTATTATTATTGTGTGACATTATTTTCTATAGAATCCAAACACTTTCTGTGCCAAAATGTTTTTACATGAATGTAAATTTGGGAGAAGTATTATTTTCTATTATTTTAAATTTTTTGCATTTGAAAAAAAAAAAAAATATGATGTTGGGGAATTAAATATGTTGTCTTTATTGTATATTTTATTATTATTATTATTATTATTATTATTATTATTATAATCATCATTATTATTACAGTAACGGGAATTGCATTTTTGCTTTGCTTAATTGTTATTAAAATAATGTCACAATAAACAAAAACAAAACAAACAAACAAAAAATTAAATCCTAAAAATAGCCTTTTCAAATTCAAATATTCAAAAAAATAAAATAATAATAATAATGATGTTAACCAACATTTTAGAGTAAAGAACATGACGTAATGCTTATCAGACAGCATTTTGTTTAGCTGGTAGTTCTGAGCAGAAATGATTGTAGTTTTTTGCAGAGATAAGAAACGCCTCTTATCAACAGTTGCATTGATTTTGTCAGCTTTTACACTAGTGCGTCTGACAGACACAGAACGAAAAGCACAAGGCTTTGATAGTGATTTCATGGGCTCTTTAATGTAGATGTAAGATTGTGGCTGATGAAATCTTTCGCTCATCGCTACTGTAACGTCTGCAGTCGTCTCCTGCCATTTGACTGACAGTGATTTTTAGTGGCTTGTCACATTTCGTGTCAAACTCGCTGCATCCAGTCGTGCTTGTGTGACATCAGGACAGAAGAGAGAGAGAGAGAGAGAGAGAGAGAGAGAGAGCGTGAGCGTGAGGAAAGGTTATACGCAACAGGTTCTGGTGTTTCAGCTTATCTTTTGCCTGCATTCTTAAAAAAGGGCGATTTTAGATTTCCCTGCGATGTGAACAGAATAAAGGAGCGGCGCAGCAGGAGTGTCAGGCTGGCGTGTGTCCTTTACCGTTCTCATAATTTCCATGCCTGTGTCTAACCAATGCCATGGCAACAAAGGATAATTGCAGTCCTTCAGGGTAACACAGTGCCATTGTCTTTATTTCACTCCCAAAATATCTTGATTCCAGGACCTGTGTTACAGGAGAAAAGCAAGTCATTTACTGATTTTCATGGCTTTTGCAACATCCTAGTTTTGTGTTTATTTGCAAATCATTCATCTGTTTGATACCTACAAGTTTGAGTTTCACAAAACCTGTAATATAATATAATATAATATAATATAATATAATATAATATAATATAATATAATATAATATAATATAATATAATATAATGTAATATAATATAATATAATATAATATAATATAATATAATATTTGTTGTTGTTAGTTTTCTTTTTCATTTTGGTTTACGTTTTTTTTTTAATTTCACGTTTTTTTTTTTTTCTTTTGTAATATATTTTTATTCAGCTTAACAGTAGGTTCAGTAATTATATTACTTCAACCTAAGATCATTTTAAGTTTTTGTAATTTTGTGGCATGCTTTTGTCATTTTTATATATATATATATATATATATATATATATATATATATATATATATATATATATATATATATATATATATATATATATATATATTGTTATAGCATTTATTGATATTTCGAATGAGCTTTTCCTATGTTTACACTTTAGTTTACATTTTAGTATTTTTGTTGGGTGATTTTCAATTTTTATATGTATTTCTATTCAGCTTTGATTTTTTTTTTCTTTCCCTCTCTCAGTTGTTATCTCAGTACTTCAATATCACTGCCAAATATTTTATCTAATATT
The DNA here is from genome assembly GCA_036784905.1 of Acrossocheilus fasciatus. Lineage (NCBI taxonomy): Eukaryota > Metazoa > Chordata > Actinopteri > Cypriniformes > Cyprinidae > Acrossocheilus > Acrossocheilus fasciatus. Next base: position 31,841,295 of record CM071943.1, on the reverse strand, counting down.
TATATTTTATTTTATTTCAACTTTATTTCAGTTAACAAAAACTATTTTTAATAGTGCATTCCTCAAATGCAGATATTTAATCATGGATCTCAAAAAGGAGCTTCACACCAGCTGCTTGTCCACACAGACGTTCTTCGATCCACTTCTACAAAATATTGTACGGATGGACAGTTTGAGTGAAATACAGTCATCAGTCCCAAACGCTGGCGGTGTGTGAACGCAGCTAATGTCAAACTGGTGAACTGTCCGCCTACAAAGTCTTACGGCTTTTATAATTTCAAATGAGTCCAATAAGTTCTCTTTTATATTTATATTCATTTCATATCAGAGTGCAAATTGGTAACCATGGCAAAAGGAACTAAATTATTTTTCTAGGTAGCACTTTAATTGCGTAATAGTTTCTTTGAATTGCAGTTAATTCTAAGTGCATAAGAAGAAGTATTAGTGGTTTCAGACATGTGAAGCTGCTCTTGTGACCTTTAAACACCCATCAATCCACTGTTCTCTCTCTCTCTCTCTTCTTCTTTGGTCTTCAGGAGTGATCCGGACGGCCGTGGCGGATCTGGATCGTGAGACGCAGGACCGCTATGAGCTGGTTGTCAAGGCAACAGATATGGCAGGCCAAATGGGCGGCCTCTCCGGTTCCACCACAGTGACCATAGTGATCACGGATGTTAATGACAACCCTCCGCGCTTCCCTCAGAGTGAGTGTGCTTCACGACGTGTCCTTTGAGTGAAAGCTGTCATCAGAACAGCTGTCCGACAGATTCTTCAGCACATGCTCACCAAAATGCCCTTGCAAAATTTAAAATTGTGATGTCCAAGCCATAAAGATTAATAAATGGATAACACTAGATAACATTAGATAATGCAATAGATCAGACTTATTCAGTTTTTATATGATTTTAGTATTATGTATATACTATTATTAATATTTTGAATTACCTTCTTGTATTTTCAAATTTCATTTTAATTTTAGGTTACCTTTAGGTCATATTTCATATTTCTATTCAGTTTTAATTTAGTCTTATTTCATTTTTAGTAACTTTTTTTTTAATGAAGTTGTTTTTATTAAGATCTTTTTTTCTGTTAAGCTTGCCAAGACAAGATTTCAAATTTTATTTTAGTGATATTTATATTATTTTGTAGCATTTATTCATATTTTGAATGCTCTTTTTTATATTTTAATTTTTACTTTTTGTTTCAGTAATTTTTTGTGCTTCTGTCATTTTATTTTTTATTTTTTATTATTCAGCTTTATTTATTTATTTATTTATTTATTTATTTATTTTATTTTTTTCAGTTTTAGTAATTGTAGTACTTTAACTTATTTTGTTTCTGTTAATTGCCAAGGCAACATTTCTAAATATTTTTTTCTTATTTATTTATTTATTTTTAGTCTAATATTTATATTTTATTGTATTGCAGCTTTATTTCAGTCAATGAAAATTATTTTTAATATTTTTAGTTCTAATTAATGTTTTAGTTCTTCACCAAATGGTCTTGGAAATTTAACAATTGTGATTTCCAAGCCTAAAAAAAAGACACAGACATTGACAAATGGGTAACACTTTACAATAAGGTCTCACTTATTGATAATGTTTATCAATAATCAATCAGACTTATCAGTAAAGATCATAAATGGCAGTTTATCCATACAATCTGTTGCACACATTATGTGAAAAAAGTAGAGCTCTCTTTGTGCAACTGAAGTGGCAACCTTGATTAAATTCTTGTAATTATTAATATTTTAAATGATTTGTTTAAGTGCTCAAAAGACTTTAAATTCCAGATGGCAAAGCATGTAAATTTTGCATTGACATTCTGTAACGCTGGAACAGCACAGCTCTGTTTGCTTTGGCTCACTTTGAGACGACTAATGCGGTGGAATCATTGAGCAGCTCCAGCTATAAACTAATAAGCACAGAATTTGTCCCTGCTAAGAGAGAATGCAGCACAGGCCCGACACTACTTGAAAATCTGAACAACTGGAACAAACTAATAGAGTTTTGTATTGCCAAAGTGACACAAGCAGGCTGTGAGACGAATGTTGCTATTTGAATTTGCTCTTGAACATTCATCTACATGTAGAGTCTCTTCTATGGAGAAAAAGGGTGGTTAGTTTTAGTTAGTGTTTGTGTTTTTCCAGTCTCAACTGGATGTTTCATTGCTATGTCCAATACTCATACTCTTTATTGATAAGCTGATGCTTATGTTGTCCTAAAGGAATAGTTCACCCAAAAATGAAAATTTGTTGAAAATGTGCTCACCCTCAGGCCATCGAAGATGTAGATGAGTTTGTTTCTTCATCAGATTTGGAGAAATGTGTCATTCCATCACTTGCTCACCAATGGATGCTCTGCAGTGAATGGGTGCCGTCAGAAAGAGAGTCTAAACAGCTGATAAAAACATCACAATAATCCTCACCACTCCATCAGTTAATGTCTTGAGAAGCCAAATAAACAAATCCATCATTAAGATGTTTTAACTTTAAATGATTCCTCTATCCATAATAGGGCTTCCTCCAATAAAACATATAAAATAAAAAGTGGTCTAGTCTCAAACTTTTTTTATTCAGAGGCAAAAAAGGGCTTCCATAGAAATCTGCATAGATCAAGCACAAAACAGTTTAAAACAAATATGTGACCCTGGACCACAAAAGCAGTCTTAAGTGTCAATTTTTCAAAATTGAGATTTATACATCATCTGAAAGCTGAATGAATAATCTTTCCATTGATGTATGGTTTGTTATGATCGGACAAAATTTGGCTGAGATACAACTATTTGAAAATCTGGAATCTGAGGGAGCAAAAAAATCTAAATACTGAGAAAATCGTCTTTAAAGTTGTCCAAATGAAGTTCTTAGCAATGCATATTACTAATCAAAAATGAAGTTTTGATACATTTATGGTAATAAATTTGCAAAATATCTTCATGGAACATGATCTTTATTTAATAGCCTAATGATTTTTGGCATAAAAGGAAAATGGATAATTTTGACCCATACAATGTATTTTTGGCTATTGCTACAAATATACCCCAGCGACTTAAGACTGGTTTTGTGGTCCAGGGTCACATATGTGTGGATTTTAATGTGAGAGACAACAGAAGATGGACTTTTTTCACTGGAGGAAGCGTTATTATGGATTAATTATGGACATATTTTAGTTGGAAGCAATGGTTTGAAGTTTAAAAAGTCTCTCTTGTCTTCTCAGGATGTTAACTGGTGGACTGGAGTGGTGTGGATTATTGTGATGTTCTAGGTTTTTTTCAGCTGTTTGGACTCTCATTCTGACGGCACCCATTCACTGCATAGAATCCATTCAGCAAATTTTCATTTTTGGGTGAACTATTCCTTTAGTTATATTGAAAACAGTTGTCAAAATCTGAGGATGAGCAACTGATGACAGAAGTTTTGAGGTTACTATTCCTTTAAAACACAGACTCTCGTTGAAACTGATGGATTTTTTTTTTTTTTTTTTTTTTGTTGCTGCAAATGGCTGTGAGTGTGAATGCCACTAAACCTCTGCTGTCAGTTCTGAAGGTCTATCAAACGTCCCGTCAGTCAGAGCCTGTCAGTCGTATGTGTTTGGTCAGAAACATTAAAGTCCAGTCCAAATCCTTCCAGCCTTCAAACTCGAAATGATTCCACTGTCTGAAAGAACCTTTTTGGCAGGGACTTCTATTGATTAGAAATTCTGTAATATAGCGTGTGTACAGTACGGGTTGATCTTATCAGTGTTAAGTTGATGTGACTTAACTGAATCTACACTGCCATTCAAAAGTTTGGGATTGGTAAGATTTTTTAAATGTTTCTCTAAGTCTCTAATGTTCACCATGGCTCCATTTATTTGATTAGAAAACACAGTAAAAACAGTGAAATATTATTACAGTTTAAAATATTTGTTTTCTATGTGAATATACAGTAAATAGGAATTTCTGTGATCAAAGCTGAATTTCCAGCATCATTACTCCAGTCTTCAGAGTCACACGATCCTTCAGAAATCATTTAATATGCTAATTTGCTGCTCAAGAAACATTTCAAATTATCAACAATTTTGAAAACAGTCGTGCTGATCTATATTTTTGTGGAAACTGTGATAATTTTTTATTTGATGAATAGAAAGTTAAAAAGTACAGCATTCATTTGAAACACAAATCTTTTGTAAAATTACAAAGGTCACTTTTAATCAATTCAGTGTGTCCTTTTGAATAAAAATAGTTTTCTTCCTAAAAAAAAAGGACTGATCCCAAACTTTTGGACAATGGTGTGCATGCTTTATATTACATTTTATATTAAAACATTTTAAAATATGCCGAATGCCACTAAACATTATTGAGCAATGACTCAAATGAATCATTTTGCTGAGTTTTGAACCGATTCGTTAAAATGGATGATTCACTGACACATTCTAAAGGTTTCTTAAAATAATCGTCAAATCATGCTGACTCGTGTTTACTAGAGTCACATATCATCTCTTAACCTCAGAGCTCGTGCTACATCCGTCTAGAAAGATTTATCCATAATCATTAAGAATTGATTTCTCTATGGGGAAAATGAATGGTCTGTTTACATCCAGAAGTCGACTGTTGCGCTATTTAATTTGAAGCTGTTTCAACAGCAACACAACACAATGTCAAACCTCGCTTTAATAAGCACCCCAGCCTTACATAATGTACTGTCTGTAATATATGTAATGTAGGCAATATGCCTGAGTGCAGTATGTGTCATAACTGAGTATAAAGATTTCAGTTGGGCCCACAATACAAAAAGCAGCTTAATGAATTAGATGCTAGAGCAAAACTGGCACAAATGAGGCTTTTGTGGAGAATGAGAGGGGGAAAAAAGAGGAGAGAGTCATCGAAATATGGAGAAAAACATACATCAGGGCATCTGAGACAGTATTACAGCGAGTCTCTTTGCTGTAATAAAGCTAATGCTGCTTTTCCTCTGGAGGAAATGGAAAGGGAAGATGGAAGAACAGCTGAAAAGGGAACATAATACCCCAACGTGTTTCATTGCTCTATATATACGGTGTGGCTGTAAACACACACACACACACACACACACACACGAGTCCTGCTTCCAGACATGAAATGTATTAAAGCATTGGCCACGCGCTCTGCTCTGATGTGAACAATGAGACAAAGTGCTTTTTATTTGTCTGAGCCTGTGATGTGTATTACAGCCGCTCTATTCAGAGTCTCCGTTACGATATAAGTCAAACACACGCGTGCTGACTACAGCGTAACATCTGTCCGGCGTGATGCCTGAAAATAATAAAACATATTCATATCCATTGAAAACGTAATATAATGACTCATAATATTTTATAGTTCAAGATAATCAGACAGTGTGATGTGCACAAAATTTTGCACATTAAGTTGTTCAAACGTGTCAGTGACATTTATAATGTTAAGAAAGATTCATATTTCAAATAAATGCTGTTCTTTTGAACTTTCTGTTCATCAAAGAATCCTAAAAAGTCAAATGTAGCACAGTCTCCACAAAAATATGAAACAGCACAACTGTTTTCTACATTAATAATAATCAGACTGATTTCTGAAGGATCGTGTGACACTGAAGACTGGAGTAATGTTGCTGAAAATTCAGCTGCGCATCACAGGAATAAATTACATTTTACAATAAATTCACATAGAAAACTGTTCTATTAAATTACAATAATATTTCACGATTTTAATGTTTTGCAGCCTTGATGAGCATAAGAATTGCATTGCTATGCATTGTTTTATTGGTGCATATACAATGAATAGGATATTAATTAAAAAATGGTGCATTTTTTTTTTCTAAAGCACCCCTTTAAGCCATTCAGAGCAAATACACACATACCAAGAAATCAAATATTTCACAGTATATATATTTATTATTTCATATTTAAATATCATCAAAGGATTTTTTTTTCTTTTGCTGTATTCCCCAGCCCTAATATGCATGCATTCTCACCACAGTGTGTCAACATGAATGGAAACCGTTCCGAAAGTAACATCCTCTCTTTCCCTCACAGAGATGTATCAGTTTTCGGTCTCGGAGGGTGCGGCCGTTGGGACGTCGATCGGCCGGGTGATCGCGACAGATGCAGACATGGGCGAGAATACAGATATGAGTTACCTGATCAAAGACGAGGAGGGCGGAGAGCTGTTCAGAGTCTCCACTGATGGAGATACACAAGAGGCCGTCATCACCATCAAAAAGGTAGACGCTCTGAAGGTCATCCTGCCCTTCACATGTGGCCGCATGCTGTAGTTTGGTGTTAGCTAGTGAGTTTTAACATCAAGTGGTGATTCGACACAGCACCACAATGTTTAATATACAGAAGTGTATTCTACCAAAGAAAAAAAACATAAGTAAAATAAAATAAGATGAATATAAATATATATGTATTGTAAATGTTAGAAAATTTAAAAAACTATTCATGTTTCTTTAAACCTGAAAAGCCTGAGATATGAAAAAGTATATTTTATTAAATGGAAATGTTTATTGAGCATTGTTTATTGAACATTGTTACAATCAGAATGTGGAGGAAAAACAGCTACAAATTTTATTCAGACTCAAACGGAGCAAAAATATGAATTTTGGCGCAGATGCTGTTATTTATATGGACAAAAAGATGAAAAAAAAAGATGAAATTGAAAATCAAGTAAGATTTTTGTAACAGTAAAATTGCATATAAATATCAGTGATCAATTTATATCTCCAATAATATGTCTTAGTAAGATGAGATTGAAATGATCCAAACATATAATGCAATGCAATCCAATGATGATTGAGAGATAAATAAACGCTCCTCAGAAGATATTTTGGAGGCTTGGGAAGATCATTCCTCCGCTGAGAAACAATGAAATTAAAGCTTCTGGAAACAAACGCTCCTCAAAAGATCCTGAGGATCAGATTTGAGACGCACTGATTTTTCTAAAAAAATATTGATGAGAATCAAGTAAAGCTGAGCTGCTTCAGTCCAGTAAGTGTTCATCTGGAAATATGATTACAGTTATTCTGACTTTACTTGATAAAAATCAGTCAAGATTTGACAGCAAAGAGACACATGAAGCACAAGCTGAAGCTGGACGTTTGTACAATTACACTAAAATCTTTTGAAGCCTTAGAATGTGTGTATTGTAGTCTTTATAGTTTCTAAATGCCTCTTTCAATTCAGCCTCTAGACTTTGAGAGCAAGCGCACTCATAATGTGGTCGTGGAGGCTGTGAACAAACACGTGGACCCTCGTTTCGTGGATCTCGGCTCTTTCCGGGATCAAACCATCGTACGGGTCAGTGTGTCGGATGTGGACGAGCCTCCCATCTTCATCCCTCCGACCGGCACCATCATGGAGGTTCAGGAAGACGCTCGCTTGGGTGCGCAGGTCGGGATTGTGACTGCCAAAGACCCGGATATGGATAACGTCCCCATCAGGTACAGTACAGCCCATAAATAAACCGTACATCTGCTTTTACACTTGTAAGATCATTTAGGGTAAGATTTTCTTGTAGATGTTATGTGTCCAACATGTTTGTGTGTGTGTGTGTGTGTGTGTGTGTGCGTGTGTGTTTGTGTACCTGGTATTTATCACATTATGGGGACCAAATGTCCCCGCAAGTATAGTGATACCAGTAAATGTTAAACCTTGTGGGGACATTTTTTAGGTCTCCATGAGGAAACAAGTTTATAAATCATACAGAATGGAGTGTATTGAAAATCTGAAATAGCAGAAAGTTTCCTGTAAGGGGTAGGTTTAGGTGTAGTGTTGGTTTTGGGGCGATAGAAAATACGGTTTGTACAGTATAAAAACCATTACGCCTATGGAGAGTCCCCACAAAAAAATGGAAACCAGTGTGTGTGTGTGTGTGTGTGTGTGTGTGTGTGTGTGTGTCTATAAATTAAAAACAGCAATCCTTCATTTGTTTCACAATGTACATAAATATTGCCAACATTTAATTACTTTTTCTTTTTCCTTTTTTTAGTGTAAGTTTTAGTATTGTTTGTTGTGCTTATATAATTTATTTGTTTATTTATTTTCTGAAAGAAAAATGACTATAATTACTGTTATTTTATTAGTATTATTTATATATTTTCATATAATATATAGCTATCATTGTGATATTTTCAGTTTCAGAAAGAAACATACTAATTACAATTTATATATATATATATATATATATATATATATATATATATATATATATATATATATATATATATATGTGTGTGTGTGTGTTTAAAGAATGTATAGCTACTATTAATTTAGTAAATAATTGTTTTCATTTAAATTTTAGTGTTATTTTAGTAACTTCGTGTATCTGTCATTTTTATTAGTTTTTTTTTAAAGAAAGAAAGAAAGAAAGAAAGAAAGAAATATTTTTATTCAGTGAGGATGCATTTCATTGATCAATAGTGTCAGTAAAGGCATTTATATGGTTATGATATTAAGCAACACAACAGTTTTCACCATCATAATAATAAGAAATGTTTCTTGAGCAGAAAATCAACACATTTGACTGATTTCTGTATAAATCATGTGAAGGAAAGGCTGCAGAACTTCAGGCCTGAAATATTTAGTAGTAATATGCCCAGACATTTCTAGAAAAATTGTTGCATGGGCAAAACTTTGTTGCACAACTCTGCAGCTATAGATCTTACAGGGGTTTTGAATTTAAATACATCATTAAGCTTGGCAGCGACGGTGCTTTATCAGCTATTTTATCACAATGCACAACTTCAGTGACTGTGAGCCTCAATGAGATAAAGTGAAAAGGCAAAAGAGTTTGTTTATGTGTGTATTTGTGCAATTGTGTGTGTGTTCACACCCTGGCCACAGTCCACTTCTTCTTAGTTTAGACAAGGATCAATTTCCTCCATTGAGGAGCCTATTACTGGAGATATATGGAGTCACGGAAGCGTAACAAAGTGTGGCTCCTGGAATGTGCTGGCCGGAGGCTTTTCCCATTACGCTATGGGCATCTTGGCACGCACAGTTATCTACCTGCCATCCTTCTTTACAAAAACACACACTCGCGCACACGCATGCCGTCCAGAAAAGCCTCTTCACCTCCAGGCCTTGGGAAGCATGTCAAATGTCTGCTCGATCGCAAAAACTTTCTGTCTGCTGTTGTGTTGTCTTGCGTGTCCAGACCTGTGACTTCAGGCATAAAGTCTGGTTCACACTGAGGCTCATTCTAGCCAGGAACCGCACGTTTATGCGGGAAGAGAGCGTGACTGACATGTTAAGTGATAGAGCACAGTTTGTTTTTATATGCCTTTAAGGGGCAGGTTTATCAGAAATAGTTTATACTACAATAATCTGGCATGGAGAAGCACTTAGGTCCAGAAATTGAGTAAAGAAGTACAGAAAACGCTTAAGAATTGTGAAAGATGCATAATGCATCGTTTTCAGATATAAGACGATTGTATGTTTTTATTTATTTATTTGCTTTGATCATTCATCAGATCATCATTTTTTAAATTGTCCTTCTACATTTCAAATTTTAAGCATTTTAAACTATGTTAAATGCTTATTTTTTTCATAATTTCACATTGTCGTGATGCCTACATTTACATATAGCATTGATTTAGCAACTAATTTACATTTTGAGTTTTTTTTTTCTTTTTTCAATTATTAATAGTAAAGAAAATAATTACAGTGCAAAATAGATTTTCATATATTTCTGATTTGAGAAGATGTGACAGATTTAACATAGGATAAACAACAACAACAAAAACATCTTGGTTACGTATGTAATATCTCGGTTACGTATGTAACCCTCGTTCCCTGAAGGAGGGAACGGAGACGTAACGTCAAGTGACTGATGTAAATGGGCTCTCGCCAGAGACCTTCGAGTGTTAAAAAAACAAGCCAATGACAGTTTTTCGCACAAAAGCACATCAGTTTTTCACTGAGGAGCCGAGACTGTGTGCCCCGGCCGTACAGCGGTGGTACAGCAACTGTGGCGACGGGACGTTACGTCTCTGTTCCCTCCTTCAGGGAACGAGGGTTACATACGTAACCGAGACGTTCCCTTTCAGTCAGTCACGTTCGACGTAACGTCAAGTGACTGGCGTAAATGGGATCCCTATGAAAACGCCACTATTGCTGACCCCTTCCAGTGCCCTGCGGAAGCCGGCCAGTCCTCCCACACCAGTTGGGATGGAAGATAGGACAGGGCTTAGGCAGAGATGTCCGCCACTGCTGTTCCGTACAGTGGATTGGATAACACTGGGAAGTGTACCCAAGTAGGGGAACACTACAGAGCCACCCTGATCGACACCGAGCGGGTCCGGTGTTACTGGCCACTTGAGGCAAGTACATGGGAGGACACAGGCTCTACATAGAGATTATAGAATCTCGCAAACGTGTTAGGTGTTGCCCAGCCGGCAGCTCTACCGATGTCTGCTATCGAGGCACCCCGTGCCAATGCCCAAGAAGAAGCCACGCCTCTCATAGGGTGAGCTCTTATTCTGAGGGGGCACGGCAAATGTTGGGCCTGGTATGCTAGGACTATAGCTTCCACTATCCAGTGTGCAAGTCTTTGTTTGGAGACAGCCTTTCGCTTCTGCTGTCCTCCAAATGAGACAAAGAGCTGGTCTGAGGTCCTGAAGCTCTGCGTATGGTCCACGTATGACGGGAGCATCCTGGTTCAGCCTAGCTGTAAACCGAATGCCCCTGAATTTGGGAGAACGCCGGGTAAACTGAATCACATAGCCGAGTCTGATGGTTCTTGTGAGCCAGCGAGACGGACTGGGGAGCTCTAGTCAGGTCCTCAGAAACTGCACAAGTGGGACCAGAAGAACCACCGACGTAGCCGAGTCTGATGGTTCTTGTTAACCAGCGAGACAGGAGCTTTAGCCAGGCCCTCAGAAACCGCACAAGCGGGACAAAAGGAACCACCGATGTACCCGTGGTGGGGCAGCGAGGTGGAGCGCAGGGACCCGCTCCAGAAGGATGAGTGTCCCGAAGTGGGATCTGAGTGTGTGATGCGACACTTACCTGGCTCCACGGCTGGGCGAGGGACAGCCGGGCCCTGCTGCCAGTTCCATGCTGCGGCCGTTGTGAAGGCTGCTGCTGGTGTCGAGCATGGTGGAGGCAGAAGGGCGCCCTCGGCGACGAGCGGATGGAGGGGCTGCAGCCGGTGGTGGGGTGACAACAGCAGCGGGCCGCCAGGGCAGGATGTACTCTCCACCGTGTCGCCGAAGAGGCCAGCCTGGGAGATCGGGGAATCCAGGAAGCGGTGCTTGTCGGACTCCTTCATATCCGCCAGGTTAAGCCATAGGTGGCATTCCTGGACCACCAAGGTGGACATCGTCTGACCGAGGGACCGCGCTGTGACTTTCGTTGCCCGCAGGGCAAGGTCCGTCGCTGTGCGCAGCTCCTGCATCACACCTGGGTCAGAACTGCCCTCATGCAGCTGCTTCAACGCCTTGGCCTGGTAGACTTGCAGGAGGGCCACGGCGTGCTGGGCAGAAGTGGCTTGTCCAGCAGCTCTGTAAGCCTTAGCCATCAGAGCGGACGAGAACTCACATGCTCTGGACGGGAGGTGTGGATTACCCTGCCAGGCATTGGCACTCTGCAGGCACAGTTGCATCGCAATAGCACGCTCGACTGGGGGGATCTCCACATACCACTTAGCCGCCCAGCCATCGAGGGTAGTGAGGACGGAAGAAGCACTAGCTCTGCTTCGGGCAGAAAAAGGTGCCCTCCACGACCTAGTAACTTCTTCATGCACATCAGCATGCGGCACCCCCAGGAACCAATCATCCAACCTCGAGCACTCGAGAAACAGAGGAGGTTTCCAACCCGATGCTCTCGGCAGCCCGGGAAAGCATAGCAGTCAGCTCTGGATCTGACTCAGACAACGCTGCTCTTCCTGATGGAGGCAACACAGCCGAGTCCTTATCTCCAAAGCCTAGCTCGTCCCCCGATGCAGTGATCGATATCCTGTTGTCTGCCAGAGTCCCGAATGAGATACTAGGCCCCGCCCTGTCCGGGGACACCTAATCCCGGAACACAAGAGGGTGTGATGTGCTGGAGGAGTGAGGGGCCCGCACAGACGCACTCAACGGGGAAGCCCTCACTGTGATCCTCAAATCACCCTTGCCTCACGCCAAAGTAGCCCTCCGCTGCTGAGAGACAGAGGCACTAGAACGGGGCATGGGGAGGGGTACTCCTCCTCGTTTGATGAGGAGGAGCCTCGATCATAACATCGCGATGGTCATGTTCCCACAGTGAGAACATGAGTCATCCACGAGCTCTCCCTCAGTGTGCCCAATGCCCAAGCACGAGATGCAGTGATCGTGACCATCAGACGGGGCCAGGAAGCAACTACATCCAGAAACACACGAGTGGAAGGACATCTTTAAAAAGACACCTGTGTCACTCGTAGAGCTCTTTTAGATTTGCTCTTTTAGGAAAAAAAGTGCTGAAGCGCACATGGGAGGTCGCAGCGCGACCACAGTTTGATGAGCTGCAGCAAGCAGTCCAAACAGGAAACAGAACGGCAGCACTTGACCAGCAAACCTCTGCTGAAGTGCCGTAACACCAACACTCGCTGTCTTGTAGACACTCTCTTCATGATTTCTCAAGCAGAAAGGCTGGGCTCCGAAGCTAAAAGCTGAATGTGCGATTGCACGCTCTCTCCTTTTATACCTGCGCTGCGGGGCGGGGTGAATGATGCAAAGCTCGCACGCCAACTGTCATTGGCTTGTTTTGTTAACACTCGAAGGTGATTGGGCTCTCTGGCGAGATCTCAGTACGTCAGTCACGGCTGATGTAACATTGAACGTGACTGACTGAAAGGGAACAGCATCACTGTTTTTGTTTTACATTTATATTGCCAAAATTATAATTACTGTAGCTATAAACTACAACTGTAACTTACTATAAAATTATATTCTAAATATACTTATATATTACCGTATATTTATTGTTGTTGCTGGGTTTTTCTTTTTTTTTTTTTTTTGTAGTGTTTAGTATTATTTATATAATTCTATAAATATTTTTATAATTTACCAATACTATATACACAAATACTATAGTATTTATTAATATTTAAATTTGCTTTTAGATTTATATTTTCAGTCTTAGTTGTAGTATTTTTTTTCTTTTGTCATTTTTAATATTTTATTTTCACATATATATATATATATATATATATATATATATATATATATATATATATATATATATATATATATTTTTTTTTTTTTTTTCCCAAGGCAACTCTTTTTTTTATTTAATAATTAATTTATATTATATATATATATATATATATATATATATATATATATATATATATATATATATATATATATATATATATATATATATATATTACATTACATTTTTCACCTAACATATTCATCCTTTTTTTTATTTTTTTTTTTATTAATTAATTTATTTGTATTATCCATTTTTCATGTTTTAGTTAACAATAACCACATTGTTTTAAATGTTCAGGTCATGGAATAATTTTCTTTCAGAGGCTGTAGAGGTGATATATCCACTAAAACAGATGTCAGATCCAATTCCGGAGTTGCAGGATCCGTCTTGTTGCGACACAAATTAAATATTGCTTTTCAATATTTGATGACAATAACCTGTTAATCTTTAGCAATGGTCATTTGTTTCCAGTCGAACTGATAAAGACCTCTTTGTGATTCAATCAAATAAGAGTTTGTTAGAGTAATTTCTATGTTTTTATATAACGTACATCAGATGGTCAGTGAACGGACTGCAGGTGGTCTGCTGCTGCGTCGTCTGAATTGCGTAGCGAACCCTGGCCATTATCAAAGACGCCCGCCCTGCATTTCGGTCACGCAATTCCACATCCTGATAGAGCTTTTTATTCTCCAAAGCCATCAGCGCACAGAAATATGATTTACTCATTGCCGCAGCTCAAAGGTGACGCACAAAGGAAGTAAAAGGCTTTGGCTGGCCGTATAGTCTCTCTCTCACACATACACGTAGCCTTTGCAAATTACCTCCATTAAAAATGCATGAGGCTGCGCTCAAAGTGCTCCAGGTGTTATAAAGCACAGCGCAGTGGCAGGAAACTCTGCTGGTTGGCTGGCACACGTCTGCGTATGGCGTGGAGCCCGTGCCCATCGGTACCACTTTAATCATCTCCATTGGACTCAGCGAGCAAACAGGGGCTTTGCCCAGAGCCCCATCACTCTCTCCCGCGCCCGTACCACCCAATACCAGCGGGATAGCGGACACATGAAGCCATCGGAGAGCACTATACCTGCTGGAAAAGCACACTCCTGCTATTTGGACAGGAAATATTTGTTTGTTTTCCTTTGGCGGTGGCTTTTTATGAGCTCCAAGAGAGACATTGATACCTGTGCTACATTTAAATCTCTCTTTTTTTTTCTTTAGACAATGCAAGAAATGACTTTATAAAAAGTGTTTTTGTCTTGTTTTTCAGTAAAACAGCTAAACATTCTTGAATCAAGATGCATTTATTTATTTATTTTTCAATCCACTAAGGGACTTTATGCTTAAAACATTAATGAATATCTGCTGATGGGGTAAGAAAACTCTTTTTCCCTTTGAATTAAGTTTATTTTTCTTATCCCATGGGTAGATTTTTCTTGTCTTTAGTACAAGCTCACACCCAAAAATGAAAATTTGCTGAAAATGTGCTCACCCTCAGGCCATCCAATATGTAGATGTGTTTGTTTCTTCACCAGTTTTGGAGAAATGTAGCATTTCATCAGTGTCTCAGCAATGGATCCTCTGCAGTGAATGGGTGCCATCAGAATGAGGGTCCAAACAGCTGATAAAAGCATCACAATAATCCACAAGTAATCCACACCACTTGTTCCACATTACTTGAGGATCATTGTGATGTATTTATCAGCTGTTTGGACTCTCATTCTGACGGCACCCATTCACTGCAGAGGATCCATTGATGAGCAGATGATGCAATGCTACGTTTTCTCCAAATCTGATGAAGAAACAAACTCATCTATATCTTAGGTGGCCTGAGGGTGAGCACATCTTTAGCAAACTTTCATTTGCCATTCCTTTAATTTTCTCAAGTAAAGAAGCAACATAATCTGTACTGTATCTGTATCTTGACTTAAGAATGTTTAGATATTTGTACTGTAAAGCAAGTTACAAATACTGTGCAAGAAATTCAGTTTTTGTAGTGTAGATCGAAATTACTTTTCTTAAAGTTTACAAGTGTTTGGGTGACATTACAATATTTGGGTGACAAGGACAGAGCTGTGCTGTTTGTTTTCTAAGCAACCAGATATATTATTCCCATGCTGGCATGAGCAGCAGACTAAATAATATTTCAGTTTTGTTTGTTTCAGTGTAAGTATTTGTTTATGTTTATTTGTTCATGAAGAATGATTTTGAATGCAGCTGTACATTAATGCATGCAGAAGTTGAACAACTCATGGCCTTTTTTAAATCAACACACACTGGACTTGTGCTTCCATGACAATTAAAAGCCAGTAAGAATAATGCAGTTGAAAAATCTTTTCCACGGCCCAAATTCAGGATTTTCTGCACCTCGACTTTAATAGCTTCTTTTCTTCCATCTCCCTTTGGGCAGTTTAACTTTTTCCAAAGCGTTGCCTCAACCTATTGGCACAGAGTAATAAGCACAAGGTAAAATAAGAAGTGAATTAATTCAGATGAATTTGTATTCCATATAAAGTTTAAAACTGCAGAAGCTGACATTAAACCCGCAAGGGTCTTTAAAAAATTAAGAGAGTCAGAGGGAAAAATCACAAAACCCTCATTGAGTTTTATCACCTCAACCCTCTGTCAGTGGTGTTTGTATTCCACACGGGATAAAAATATATTTTGCTTTATCAAAGCACTGTATGAAATATTAATCATTTGTTTGGAGAGGACAATTGAGGTACTGACTCTAGTTTGTCCTCACAATTCGTGACTAGAAGTTAACACAATTACATTATGATGATCATAAAATCATTTTTGTCTTGGATTAAGTTTGTGCGATTCACAAAACATAACCCTGATGCTCTGTCAGTTTATATTTACATTTACATTTACATTTATGCATTTAGCAGACACTTTTATCCAAAGCGACTTACATTGCATTCAAGTTACAGTTTTAACATTTTATCAGCTCTTGCTTTCTCTGGGAATCGAACCCATGATCTTGGCGTTGCTAGCGCCATGCTCTACTATTTGAGCTACAGGAAAGCTCATATATTTATATATTTGTCACAAACTTACATACATACATACATACATTAAGGTTTGAAATAAGCACTAACTGAGAGAAAATATATATTTAAAGGGGTCATATGATGCCATTTCTTATTTTCCTTTTCTTTAGTGTGTTGTGTTGCTGTTTGTGCATGTATACGACCTGCAAAGCTCAAAGTCTCCCACAAAAGGATTCATTCAATCTAAAAGAGAAGGCTGATCCAGACCGGGCTAAAACGCCTCATTCAAACACACCCCCACATGTCTACGTTAAAATGTGGAAATATTTGCGTAATGCCGCCCAAATGTGCACACAAAGAAAGAAGTCCTGTTTCAGTAACCGCAGTAGTGTTGATGCAGCCGTGTCAGGGAGACGCTGTGTGTTTCTATGCGAAAACAAAAGCACTTTATTTGGCCTTCCAGAAGTAGATGCAATTATTAATCATTGGTTAATATTTGTTTACAACAGAACAGCACAACCCAAATGTTCAAATTTGTGCAATGCATTTTATGGACAACCATTTTTGTGAACCTAGGAGAGTACAAGGCTGGCTGTGCACAAAGGCTATTTCTAAAAAAAAAAAAAAAAAAGGTCAATTCTGACTTTGCTGTGACAGTCTGGCACTTCTGAATCAGCGACTGTAAGTATGTTTTGTTATTAGTTCAAGTATTTGCTGTTGATTATTCAAATGCAGAGTTATGCACAGTGTAGAGTAACACATTGTGTGTGTGTGTGTGTGTGTGTGTGTGAGAGAGAGAGAGAGAGAGTCACATCACAGTGGAGTCAACTGTCTTAACCACGGCTTGTGTTCTGCAAATACATACGAGCGTCATCGTTGTGTCTGTCACGTGACTCTTTTGTCCTTTTATGTTAACCCCCTCCCCTTGACAAATAGCTGAAATTAATATCATTTAAAATAATTTATTTTTAATTATATGCATTTTAAATTATTAACTCTTTCCCCGCCAGCGTTTTTTAAAAAAGTTGCCAGCCACCTCCAGCATTTTTGATGATTTTCACCTAAATTTGACGGGCCTCAGAATATTTTCTGCTATGACTATAAGAACATATTATATTATATACGGAAGTCCCGTAACTCATTCAGGACATGCGCTAGGGCTTTCCTTACCGTAATACACATAAAACACGGATTGCCGTAAAAACTTGTCAATGGCGGGGAAGCGTTGTCTCTTAATTGACGAGATATCTCGTCAATGGCGTTGAAAGAGTTAAATTAAAATTAATTTAAACAAATTATATAATTTATGTATTTTTTAAAAAGTTACATTTTTATATATGTATTTATTAATTTTTTTTTTGTCCTTTTTAGTGCTTGACTGTCCCACTCCACTTTTTTTGGAAAAGGGTATTAAAAAGAAAAATGACAGTTTTCGAGTGGATGACATACGTCTGATTTCTGTCTCTTTAAACCCTTATTTGTGCTTTATTCCCAGGTTCTCTATAGACCGGAGCACAGACCAGGAACAGATCTTTAACATCGATCCTGTAACCGGCGCCATCACTCTGGGAAAGATCCTGGACCGGGAAACTGCCGGCTGGCACAACATCACGGTTACCGTGGTGGAAGCAGGTACAAACCCTGTTTACTGCACTCCATCAATCGCAAATGACCTTAATTCCCTTAAATTCAAAACAGAGAGATGGCTTTCAGTTTAATATTGTGTTTGCTGAAGTATTATGCGTGTTAATGCTGAGATAATGAAGCTAAAGCAGTTACTGTGTTTATATAGAACTTGACATAACAAATAACCCCAGTGATTTACATTGCTTTTGCATTACAGATTGATGCAGAAATCAGTTTAATCCTTGTGCTGTACTGAAAGTCCTTTAGCTAATGTGGTGTTAAGCCCAATTTATACTTCTGCGTCGCACCTACGGCATAGCTACGCCGTAGGCTCTGTGTAGTATGGCGTAACCTACGGCGTAGCCTGACGTGCACCTCTCCAAAATTCTAACAGCGCGTCAATTCTACGAGGACCGCAAGCGCTGTGATTGGTCTGCTAGAACCCCTCCCTCCGTATGTACTTGAGTTTTGTGTGTTTATGCGCACTTTAATATATTTGAATGTTACACCTTCTTATTTAAAATAAAACAAAGTTTTAAATAATGATTTAATGATCTGATATTTATTTGCCGTCGTCACGGCTATAATGCTTCTCTGACGAGCCACTTCTTCTTCGGCTCTTGCCGTGGTACTGCGGGTTACACAAGCAACATGCCCGTGGACACTGCAGACTAGTGGTCTGCATGTGTACTGCACGTTGACACGGACAACGACGCAGAAGTATAAATGTAAAGTCTACAGCGTAGGTCCGACGCAGAAGTATAAATCAGCCTTAAATTTGGTAACTATTGCTTGTAAATCTGTCATTAAGCTATATTGTCCAATTTATATTATCACAGTTTTTGAGTGAAAAAAAAACATTATTTGTGGAAAACTTTTTTTTTGCAATATTCACTCCAAAACCAATCAAGAAATGTAAAACCTGTGCGCATAGGCGGAGGGTAAACCAACTCCAGGGTAAGACTAAAATTTTCCTAATGTTAGTGTAATCGATTAACGCGCAAATCATAATCCATCGTTTAGGCAAGAACATATGGTACCCACTGAATACAAATAAAACAAGATTCGCGACTTTTATCTCACAATTCTTCTTACTCTTTCTCGCAATTATGAGTTAACTGTATATCTCATAGCTAATTCTGACTTGTCACAATTCTGATTTTTTTCCTCAGCATTGTGAGATATTATGAACTCAAATTGTGAGTTATAAAGTCCAATTCTGAGCGGGAAAAGTCTATTTTCTTACAATTGCGACTTTATAACTCACAATTCTGATTATATGACTCGCAATTGCGAGAAAAAAGTCAGAATTTAGAGTTTATATCACAAAATTCTGAGAAAAAAAGTCAGAACTGCAAGATGTAAACTTGCAACTATGAGAAAAAAAGTCAGAATTGTGAAATAAATAGTCCAATGACCTTTTTTTTAGTATTATTCAATGGCAGGAAAAAAGGTTTCCAGAAATGGCTGTCGTGTCACAAAAAATATATATTTTTTTAAGACTGAACTTGAATATAACGTGATCAAAAAAACATTTGAAGTTACTAATTGTAACGCTTTCATGTCTATGAATGCGTTATTCAAACAGCACATAGATTATATACAAATAGAAAGCAAAGAACATTTACATTATCAGAGAACATGACTGACTTCAGTCTAAAAAACTCCCCCGTTATGATCAATAAAGCTGCCTACAATGTCAAATGAATCTCTTACTTACATCATACGTACATTTCCACTTTGTTGTTTACGATGACAGAATTCACGAGAGTTTATAATTCAGTCAGCGTGCACGCGCTCAACACAACTCCGGCGTTTCAGCGATGACTCATCTGAACGCCTGATTGGTCATTGCATTAATAAGCTCAAAAGAATCATGTATGATTGGATATAATTCGGAACGCTGTAAAAAAAAAAAAAAAAAGCAGATCATTAGCAGATCTATATTTAATGCCGCAATTGACACTTTTCATTTCATTTCACTTTATTCGTGACATCCTTAATAGATTTAGTTTAATTTTACAGGGGTATATTTGTCTAATTTGGTGACATTTTTGCCTCAAGCCCCCGTTCATTTCAGACCCGTGGCCAGGGGAGGGCTAAGCCTTGCCCAGCCTTACACACGCTCTGCCTATGCCTGTGCTAACTGAAAGAAAACAAGTTGATCTAATCTAATATTTGGTAATAATAAAGTATAAAATGAAATTTCTAAGCTTTTTTTGCTGGCCAATCATTTTTGAAAATACAGAAATGATCCCTTTTTTGAGGGAGGTTGTTGTACCCTGTGTGAGCAAAATTCAGATCAAGTGTCATGCCATTTCTGAACATTAAAGGAGTCATGAAATGCATTTTAAAATGATTTTATAATATTTCATGAGGTGAACAATTCAAAACGCTCATTATTAAGATAAACGGTCTTTTTTGGCCCTCTGATTTGTTGGAAGGGGCGTGTCTGCTGTGAGTCGCAATGTAAACGCCCACCGCTGTGATTGGCTATCATCTTTGCATATAAAAAGATCATTACATGTGAACTTTCTTGAAAAAGCCACCAATATTACCTAATTGTGATTACCTAAAAGTTTTGATTATAGCATTATATTTAGATAGACGTCTGTTGCATGAAAGGTTGCAGTGCTGCAGTGTAGCCAAACACAGTCATATCTACACAGTTCAATGTTCGAATACTTCCATCATAACTTACTCAGTGGAAACACAATGTAAATAATTAAGAAATTGTTGAGCAGTGTAACACTGACAGACTCCTGCTGCTCCAGCGATTATAAAGAGACTGATCTTTGATCGCTTTCTGTATATAAACGGCTGGTTTTGTACTGACAGGAACAGAGTGAAGTTGATCGTTTAGTCACTGGCTTGATTCACTCATGCATAAACTAACAGCTGTAAAGCACGTCTGTACGTATTACACCGATCACAGCACATTAGATGCAGTTTCAGATTTGATGTTTCTCAAGGTTAGTTTATAAAGTTTGCAATCTTTTATGCCTTGATTACACCTGACGACGACGAGAAATTGTGAAGTCAAGTTTGTCCCGATTTCAAATTGAGGTTTTAGGAAAAATAGAAAAGAATAATTCATATTTTAAACTTGGGAATTAGTTTTGAATTCTGAAAGTTGCAGCAAACCTCTCAAATGTGTCAAGAACATTTTATTTCTCCCTTTCGTGACCCCTTTAACCCTCACGCTTTAACATTCAGATCCCAATTCTGGAGTCTTAAACCATTTGTTTTTCTCAAGACGCATGATCGCTCTTTCTAAGAGTTGCGTCACATCTTGGGTTTTAGTCGAAATCTGTCGTATTAAAGTTGAGAGAAAGCACTTCAATCTCAATCTCAGACACAAATACCAGGGTTTTGCTGCAAGATAAAGTCCTTTTTTGCAGAAAAAGAAGTAGCTTTAGCAAAGTCAACGGCTTAATCAGAATTCCCAGCGAATTTCAGCCTGTGCTCGTTCACTGCGGGATACATGGGATCTGGAGTCGCTGGGCA